>CM056053.1:167943134-168497916 GCA_029574335.1 Rana kukunoris | reverse complement strand
CCCCCCCCTTCTTAATATCAGGCGGCAACCCCCCCCCCCCCCTATTCTCTGCTCCAGGGGGCCCATGCCTGAAGCTGTGTAAGGGGCCCCATATAATTCCTGATGGCGCCCCCCCTAACTACCTCCTACCCCCCTAATTGCCTCCCCCCCCCCATGGTACGAAATTTCAAGGAAATTTTTTTTCACTTTTATTGTTGCACTTTAACCACTTCCACTTCCACCGCGACCTATTCTGGCACTTCTCTCCTTCATGTAACAATTATATTTTCTTCCTTGAAACTTACTCAGGACCCCAAACATTATATATATTTATTAACAAACACCCTAGGGAATAAAGTGGCGGCCATTTTTTCGGACACATTTCAACAGTATTTGTGCCAAAAATTTTCAAACGTTTTTTTTTTTTTTTTGGCTTTCAAAAAAATACCTGTTTCATGAATGACAAAATAAGAAAGCAGTAAAGCTAGGCCCAATTTTTAGGGATAAGGTGAAAGATGATGTTCCCCGAGTAGTAATAGATACCTAATTGTCACGCATTCATATTGCGCACACTCGGAATGGCGCTAAACTTCGTATTGTTATTTAAAAAATCTCCATAGGCAACGCTTGACTTTTTTTCTCAGGTTACCACTTTTGAGTTACAGAGGAGGTCTAGTGCTTAAAATTATTGCTCTCGCTCTAAACGCACGCTATGATACCTCACATGTGGGGTTGGGAGGATGTTTACATATGTGGGGTGGGGACTGCTTGCATGCGTGTTCGCTTCTGAGTGCGAGCTACTAGGGACAGGGAGCATTTAAATTCCTTTGTTATTTTATTTTTTTACTTAATATTTTAATTTTTGCACTTGTTTGTCCCTTTGTTTGTATTATTTTTCACTTTTCTTCCTATTACAAGGAATGTAAACATCCCTTGTAATAGGACTAGTGTGTGACAGGTCTCTTTATAGAGAAAGGCGCGGGTCAATTAGACCCCACACATCTGTCCTCCAGGCTGGAAAGCATTGAATTGGTAAAAAAAAACATCTCATGCTTTCAGCTGCAATCATGTTCATTCAGCACAGTAGCGTAGTGTGTGTGTAGCATGTTCACTAGCAGCAAAAGGGTTGCTGGTTCGAATCCCGCCCGTGACCACTATCTGCCTGGAGTTTTGCATGTTTCTCCCTGTGTGGGTTTCCTCCCACAATCTAAAAACATGCTGTAAATTGGATCCTGTCTAAATAAGCCCTAATATGCAGTAGGATATTTAGGTTTTGCCCTAGGCCTGACCAAATTTTGGCACCCCCCTAATAGAAAAATGACCCACCCTTCCTGTCAAGGCCACACCCTGTTTTTTTATGACCCACCCAGGAATTTTTAGGGGACACACACAAGTTCGGGGGGGGGGGGGGGGCACAGGAGACCCTTAATTTGCCTAGTTTTTCGATCACTTCCTGTTTGGCTATGGGGCAGGAAGTGAAGGCCAATCTCCCCAAACGGACAGGGATAATACAAAATAAACTGACAGAGCTTCTAACCCCCCCCCCCCCCAACTCTATCCAAAATGAAAGAAATCCAAAAAATAAAAGTGATGATTATTGTTCCAGTTTAACCCCAAATTTCATATCATTTTATTGAGAGGCTTAAGAAAATATAACCATGCCAATAGGCCAGGATCCAGCGTTGCTAATATGTATGAATGTGTGTTAGGGACCCCCACAAACACCACCCAATGTTAAATCAACTATTTTCTTGTTTGTTTTGGGGATGCCTGCACCCCTGATAGGGTAAAGACACCTCACAAATGTTGTCACTTTCTACTTAATTCATTCACTTCCTGCCACACAGCCAAACAGGAAGTGAGGGAAACACCTGAGTAATGTTTTGTTGGGGACACACAGATCAATATAAATAGTTTCCCATTTTGGAAATGGCATTTTGCTGTGTACACCCCAAATTAGTAGGAATCTTGGACTTTGGGGTCCATTTACTAAAGGCAAATCCACTTTGCACTACAAGTGGACAAGCAAGGAAGAAAACTCTAAAACTTGGCGGGATTGGAAGTAAAAACCATCAGTGCTTCCCTTCTGATTTTCATTGCCTACGCTTCTACTGCAGAGCGGCTTTGCCTTTACTAAACCCCAAAATAAACTAATCATTTGGGGTGTACACTGCAGTGCAATTTGCTTAATGGTGACACTAGTTAGATTGACCTGTGTCCCAAAGAAAAGACCATTGGTAGGGTTTTAACCTCACTTCCTGTTCAGCTGTGTGACAGGAAGTGAAGCCAATTTTAGGAAAAGGGACACAAAGCCCAGCCTAAAAACACTAGCAGGGGTTCTAACACTCAATTGGCTTCCCTCAAACAACCCACAATTAGAATAGGATTGTCTTGTGCTAGTTTCAAGCACAGCGCTGTAAATCAGCACTTCAAGCCTGTCCACCAATACACCACCCCCACCCCCCCTCCAACAGGCCCTGTATTGCAGCTTTTCCTACATCTTGCACATGTGCTTTAAAAAGTCAGTCTGGACATCAGTTCTAGGAAACAATACTTACCGCTTTGTCCTTCCTTTTCTGGTGACTAAACATTTCATGCATACACACCAGGAAAGAGCTTAGAGACAAATCACACTTGATGGTTTAGGCCCAAACTAGTTCAGCTGCAGCGGTTGAAATCCATAGCAGGAAAAAAATATCACAAAACAAACTTCAAAATTTGAAAGTAATTTTATTGGTCCACAAAACAAGGAAAGCAAAACAAAAAAATACAAATAAACACACCAAAAATATATAAAAACACCTAAAAACAAAAAAGACCAACGTTTATTTCACAGTCATTGGAAAATAAATCATGCTTTTGAAATAACAGGATAGACCCACAGGATTAAAACATTAGTCATTAACATCTTGAGAAACATTTAGCAAAATTATGTAGCAGAGAAAACATCAAAAAATACAAAACTTGCTCCAAAACATCTCTGTTTCACTCCGCCATTCCTTCCAGCCAGCAAATCTGCCCCTCTGAGGGGCAGCTGACACGTGCAGTATCCACGCTTTTTATAACATGTGTGCTAATGAACCAATTGGAAACACATGAAGAAATGTCAGCCTCTAGTTTGTGTGCACTTGGAACTGCTTACACCTGTTAAGGATGTCCTTAAATTACTAAGCCAAAAAAGAGCTTTCTGAGCATGCTCAGAAAGATGCAAGTCATTTTCAGGATGAAACTTCCAACTTCTTTTTCTAACTGTTCGAGCATGCCCAGTTCACTCGAAATGCAGTACCAGAATCAAATCTGCAATGGCGGATGAAAGCATTAGAGGTGTTAATTTTTTTTTTGGTCCCCATGAAGTGATGCTTTACAAGCTGAACGGGAGGTCTTATAGAATTTTTACGTAACAAACCTAAATAGTAATAATTTAAAAGCCCCTGTCCCTAGTAGCTCGCAGTCAGAAGCGAACAAGCAGCATTTTTATTGTTTCCGGTTACCAGTTTAGATTTACAGATGAGGTCTAGTGCTATAAATATTCCTCTTGCTGTTACGCACGCTATGATACCTCACATGTGTGGTTTGAAGAATGTTTCCATATATGGGGGCGGGCCTTAAATGTGTAAGCCCCGCCCACATATTGAACCCCCGTTCAAACCCCACATGTGAGGTATCATAGCGTACGTTAGAGCGAGAGCAATACTTTTAGCACTAGACCTCCTCTGTAAATCTAAACTGGTAACCTGAAACACATAAAAAAGCGTTGCCTATGGGTATTTTCAAGTACTGAAGTTTGGCGCCATTCCATGAGTGTGTGCAATATTAAAGTGTAACATGTTGGGTATCTATTTACTCGGTGTAACATCATCTTTCACATTATGGCCATAAATTGGGCTAACTTTAGTGTATTCTTAATTTGTAACCACTTGAGCCCCAGAGCATATTACTGGTCACTGACGGGGCCATTTTTTGCATTTCAACACTGCGTCATTTTGACTGACAATTGCGTGGTTGTGCGACGTGGCCCCCAAAAAAATTGGGCGTCCTCATCTCCCCCCCCCCCCCCCCCCCCCCCTAAAAATTTTTTTTTTTTGGTGGTATTTGATCACCTCTGCGTTTTTTCTTATTTTTGCTTGACCCAAAAATATAGCGACAATTTGGTAACTAAAAAAACATCTTTTTTACTGTTTGCTATAATAAATCTCCCCCAAAATATATTCAAAAAATGTTTGCCCTCAGTTTAGGCCGATAAGTATTCATGGACATATTTTTGGTTGCAAAAAATCACAATAAGCGTTTGATTGGTTTGGGCAAAAGTTCTAAGTAGGGGTTGGTCTTATGGGTTTTTTTGGAATAATTTTTTGTTTTACTAGTAATGGTGGCTATCATTGTTTTTTCTGTCTAATGCGACATTGTGGCGGACACATTTTTGTGAGATTTGGCATTTTTGTAGCGAGCAATGGTATATAAATGCATTGCTTACTATAAAAATGACACTGGCAGGGAAGGGGTTAACACTAGGGGCGCGGAAGGGGTTGAATATGTTACCTGGGTGTGTTCTAACTGTAAAGGGGGTGGGACTGTGTAGGGGAAATGACAGATCGCTGTTCATACATTGTAGGGACAGACGAGCAGGCATTCCCCCCCCCCCCCTGACAGGACCGGGATAAAGGGGAACTCCACCCCAAATTACCAAAAAAAACGGCGTGGGGGTCCCCCTTCAGGTGCACAACAGGCTCTTAGATTTGATCTGGAACATAAGGGGTTAAACCCACGCCAAAAAAACGGCGTGGGGTTCCCCCTCAGATCCAGACCAAACCCTTCTCCCAGGCACGCAGTCTGGCCGGACAGGAATGGGGGTGGGGACGAGCGAGCGCCCCCCCCCCCTCCTGAGCCGTACCAGACCACATGCCCTCGACATGGGGGAGTGTGTGCTGTGGGGGAGGGGGGCACTGCCCCCCCCACCCCAAAGCACTCTTGTCCCCATGTCGATCGGGACAAGAGCCTCTTCCCGACAACCCTGGCCGTTGGTTGTCGGGGTATGCGGGCGGGGGGCTTATCAGAATCTGAGAGCCCCCTATATTAAGGGGGCCCCCAGATTCTGGCCACCCCACCCTATGTGAATGAGTATGGGGTACATCGTACCCCTACCCATTCACCGGGTGGAAAAGTGTAAACACCCAAAAAAAACACACAGAAAAAAATAATTTATTAGTCAGCTCCGGGGGTCTTCTGCCGGGACCCCCCACCACCAGCCATTGGGCCCCGGGCTTCGCCGTCTTCTGCGGGGGGGGACACCCACCGATGATCTCCGCCATGTCCAGCCAGGCCCCCACCCCAAAATAAGCTCTTTCACATTCGGGGGGGGCCGGCCGAAAAAAGCAGAGAACAACGGGGGCGGAGCCCCTCGGTCTTCCAGACGTTTTCTGTCGGGGGGGCTCCAGCCCCGCACCGGTCTTCGCCGCCGCCTTCCGCCGGGGGGGGACACCCACCGATGCTCTCGGCCATGTTCGGCCAGGCCCCCTACCCCAAATCAAGCTCTTTTACATCCGGGGGGGGCCGGCGGAAATGGCGGAGAACAACGGGGGCGAAACCCCTCCTCGGTCTCAGTGCAGCTCCACCCACTGGCAGTAGTTCCGGCTCCTCCCACAGAGCTCATTCTGCTTCCTGCTGGAGAGGAGAGAAGACATGTCCCCCCTCCTATATTTCATGTTCAGGGATGGAGGTGTGCCAGACAGGCTTGGCAGTGTTCCCCTGCCATCCACACGGTGGATGATCTTGTTTGGGACAGGTTGGATTACCTATCCCAGACACAGCTCACTCAGGACATCTCCTGAGATTAACAATGTTGCAGCGGGAAGCCGTGGGTCTGGTAATTTTACTATGGTCACTGTATGTCCATTGCCTTAATCTGTCTGCGATTCGGGAGTTGCGACGCGCGTTGTGCACTGCCCCCCTCCCGTCCTTCTCCCCGCCCTCATTGGGTGGAGAGCTGCCCGGTGGTGGGGTCCGTTCGCATCTCGCGTCGGCGCCATGTGTCCCGCCCAGCTCGTGACGTCAGTGTTGGCGTCACCATGCTGGATGTGGTTTCCATCTCAGCGGGCGTGACCCGGACAAATGAGTAGACGCTGTGGGCAGTTCCGCCCACTCCGTCGCTCTTCCGGATTTCGTCCCGCCCACATGACGTTGACGGCTTACTAGCGTCCACGTGTGCAGGGCGGCAGTATAAATGCCCTCCCTTAGATCTCTTTGGTCACTGGCGTGCTAGGTTCTGCTACACCATATTTTTGCTGGATGTCAGAGGAGCCCTGGACGCCACTAGTAGGTTATTCTACCTACCCCTATGTGTGGGTTGGCTGTCTTCGGTTTGGTCCCAATACATATTTGTTTATTTTCTATCTCATTGTCTTTTAGACCCCAGCTGGCTACCTGCTTTGGTTTATATACCACACGCACACCTGATCCTGCACTTATCTTGCTTGGAGGTCTCCTGCTGTCCATGTCCCGTGTGTGCTATAATGCCGCCACAGCTCCCCTGGCGGACATATCCTTTCGGCTATGGTTCCATACATCCCATATCTTTTTGCCTTAGATCCAATGTGAGTACCTTGGGTGGATATTCTCCCCACCCCACACTGGTCATCCATTTATGAACTATTCATTAATTATGCTCTACCTGTTCTAGATAATTCAAGCATCCCGCCCCTGAAGAGTGCCCATAGACACGAAACGCGTCGGGCTAGTATGGATGCTATACATATCCTGGGCTAATATGGATGCTATATATGTTCTATTTTATTATATTTTAGCATTGGTATATTCTATATGCTTTTTACCAGTTCCTCACATGTGTAACCTTTTCGCTATAATTGTTAATATGCCTTCTGTACATATATTGTCATTGGATGCATCCATCTATCCATGCACATTAGCATGTGGCACCTGGCCAGGCATTGCTGCATTTGTTGCTGCGTTTATTGTATATGCACATATTTTGTGTTTTCAATATTAAGTAATGTCCTCTATTTGAAATACCTATGTTTTCATTTACATGTTTTTCTGTATGTTGATGTATGTTTGCATTTCCATAAATAAATTTGTACTTTTATACTATCCCCATCTTGTCTGCAGCCTCGCTAAAAGTCCCAATTTTTCCCTTTCCAGTTTTTCTATCTCCTAAACCAGGGATGGAGGTGCTATATTCATACACCTCATTTAAAGTCCCACATGTCCCCCCTCCTATATTTCTGTCTTCCAGAGCTCCTGTGTTCCAGCCTACCAGGACCAGCATCCAGCCCCCAGCCCCCTGCCCCGGAAGAGGGGTGGGATGGCCTCCCTCAGCCCCGGAGGTGGACCGGCTTCCGGCCTCCGGAGGAGTCAACAGCACCTGCCCTCCAGCCAGACCACCGCCACCACCATCAGCAGGGAGGACCGTCTCTTCCTGGAGACCCAGGAGGGTCTCTCAGACTGGACAGCCCCTCAGCCAGGTGAGAATGAAGCAAGAACCAGGAAGAGGCGGGATAAAATCAAATCCCTGCTGGTGAGGATATCTCAGGCCTGCGTGGAAAAGATGACTACTCTCGCAGGCCTGAGGGAAAAGAGGGACAGGTGCTCCAGTAATAAGAGATCTGAATTCAAGGGGGCCATCACCACCCTAGGACTAGAAGTAAAAGAAATATGGGAATACCTGGGGGGCTTTTGCCAACGTGGGGCTGGAGAGATGAACTTCCTAGAGGAGCTCCGGAGGACCCTCCAGCAGGCCAACCGGAAGGGAGCCAGGCAGCGAGGAGGAGGGCGGGCGGTCTAAGAAGGGGTCCCAACCCCCCAAGCAGCCAGGAGAGTCAGGGGAGCCTGGGTGCAGTGGGGGGGGGGGCGAGTGCCGGTGGTGCAGGGCCCAGTATGGCCATAAAACCTGGGGAGGGTTCCCGGGAGCCGATCCCTCGGTCCGTGGAAGGGACTGGGGGGTTGGCAAAGTCCGGGGAGTCCAGTGATCCAGGAGGTCGCCGGGCCCAGGTGCCGCCGGCGGTACCCCCCCCGCCATCTTCAGGTCAGCATACCCAGGCTCCCCCAGGATGGTCGCACTGCCACAGCTGAAGCCCGCCATGTGTCGGCTTCCATGACCCCTCAGCTTGCAGTGGAGCGGGAGGATCTGGCCATGGAAAGGCCAGGGACTGCTCCTGCGGCTGCTATGTCATCGGGAGAGAGGCAGACACATGGTGGAGGCATTGTGCTGCGGTCATCTGGAGGGAAACAGCTTGTGTGCAGTGTGGCCAAGATGGCGTCGGCTGTTGGGGGTGGAGTAGACCGGGACCCGGAAGTGACCGCCCAAGAACCGGAAGTGCCCCATCCGGAACCGGAAGTGCCCCAGCCGGAACCGGAAGTGCCCCAGCCGGAACCGGAAGTGCCCCAGCCGGAACCGGAAGTGACCAGCCCGAAACCGGAAGTGCCCGTCCCGCGACCGGAAGTGCCCCCCCGCGAGTTTGCGGTGGTCGGTGGGGGCTCAGGGGACCTGGGGGATGAGAGGCCGGGGGTGCAGGGGTGCCCAGCCCCAGACGCTGCAGCAGGCACCTCCAGGCACCCCCGGCAGGAGATGGACAGAGACGGTGAGGACGGTAAATTGGACGGTAAGCTGCCACCCCCCCAGGTCCTCATGGACACTGCCACAGGCCCCGAGGGGCTCCCTGCAGCACAGGCGGGGTGGGGGGAAAGTCAGGTGGGACCCCTCCCAGTGGACTGTATAGCATATGATTATATCCGGCAGTTAGAGGGGTCCCAGGGGGGCTCCCCCCCAGTACAGGTGGAGTCCCAAGGGGCTGGTGTGGTCGCGGAGGGGTCTGGGTGGGGGAGTTTGGTGGGGGTGGTACCCCCCTCTGCTGTGGTCCCGGGGGGGGGGGAGCCTGTAGTCAGGCCAAAGGTGGTGGGTCAGGGTGGTCAGGGTATATCAGCGGGGGTGGGTGCAACACCACCGGCAGGGATGGGGGCCCCCCCGTCCCCCCCCACTTCTGGGGGTGCTGAGGGGGGTGCCCCACTTCCGGAGAACATCTTTCGGGGGTCTCCGGAAGCCAACTTATTGTCTGCCCTAAAGGGGGGTCGCTCTTTCGCCCAGGTGTTGGGCTCTCGTGCCCCTCTGGACCACCTGTACAGCCGGTTTGGCGCCCAGAATTTCCGCGCCCCCCCTGCTGACCAGGAGAGGACGCAGGGGTCGGCGTGGACGAGGGGTACAGGTGGTCCAGAGAGGAGGCGTAGGAATGTTGTCCAGCTTCGGTACGAGGGTCCGGACCCCTGCCCCGCTCGAGGTGAGGTGGTGGGCCTGGTACTCTCCTTGGGTTTTGGGGTGGATGACCTTTTTGTTGTCATCCATCCCACCAACACACGGGAGTTTGATATAAGTTTTGTCACTCCCGTGTGTATGGAACGCTTTATCACCGGCTTTGGGTTGGTGAGGGGCGTTGACCCTTGGAAGAGGTACAGGCTCATTCCCATCTCCAGGCAGGAGGAGGTTAAGAACATCACCATCCTGGTGAGGAATGAGTCGCTCCCTCCGGAGGACATTGCCACCTGGCTCGGGAGGTACGGGCAGTTGCAGACCCCCCTGAGGAAGAACCTTGATGAGCGCGGGGTCTGGACCGGGGCTTGGTTGACCAGGATCCGGCTCAAGAGGGAGGGCAACAGTGTTGCCCACCTCCCTGGCAGCGCCTTTCTAGGCAGAGACCGGATCCTGGCGTTCTACCCGGGACAGCCCCGTCGTTGCTTCAAGTGCGGCAGCCCGACCCACATGAGCTCGGACTGCACGGTGGTCAGATGTGGCCGGTGCCACGAGTTTGGCCACCAGTCCGAGTCATGTGGGAAGATATGCTGCAACTTGTGTGGTGAGATGGGGCACCCATTTAGCAGGTGTCCCAAAGCATATCGGGGTTCTTCCTCAGGGGGGGGACCTCCCGGGCCGGGAGCGGCCGAAGCCCCCCCGGCGAGTGATGGCCGGGGGGGTGGGGATCCTGGAGCCCCTAGTACTACTCCGGAGGGACCAACAGGCCCATTGCCTCAAAGAAGGCGGAGCAGGCGTGGGCGTGGGGTTCCCCCCCCGGGGGACACGGGCTCGGTTGGCCAGGAGGCTCCCGATCCTCCGGAGGGCGGAGCCGGTGGGGAGGAGTCGGGGAGGCCTGGGGGTCCCGGGCCTGGGGGTCCGGGGCCAGGGCCTTCCCCTCCTAATGTTGCAGGGCCGATCCCCATCCCCCTTCCCTCTCCCCCTCCTCACCATTGCCCCTCCCCTCCACCTGGCCATCCATCTGTTTCCCCATGCCCTCCTCCCTCATCTTCCCCTCCTCGTACCCCCCCCCCTCGTCCCCCCCCTCCCAGGTCCCGTCCCCCCCCTCCCCCTTCTTCTTCCCGTCCAGCTAAGTCTGGTCCCCCCCCTGTCCTCTCCCCTGTCTCTGGCCCCCCTCCTGCCTCTTCCATTCCCCCCCCTTCTGGACCCAGAGTCTCCTCTGGCCCTGTGGCCATGGAGATGGAAGCTGCTCGAGCCTCATCCAAGAGGGAAATCTCGAGCAGCGGGTCCGAGGAGGGGGGTGGTGTAGTCATCTCGGAGAGGTGGCAGGAGTGGGAGCAGGTGAGACGCAAAAAGAGGAAGGGGAAGGCTGCCAGATCTGGGGGCGGGAAGTCCCCAGTGAAGGGTGGGGTTCCCCCAGGGGCACGAAGTGGGGTGTCCCTGGGGAACCCGTTTGGTATCTTCTCCTCCTCCTCGGGCTCAGAGGAGGAGGAAGTGTAGATATGTAAATATGTTTTTGTGTTTGTAGTATGAAGGAGAACATGACCACTTTCAATCATTCTGATGGCGGTACCCTCTCCAATACGGCTTGCGACCATTAATGTCGCAAGTATTTGTTCTGCGGGAGCTCGTTTTATGGCCTTCGATTTTCTCAGCCGTGTTGAAGCTGACATTTTGTTTTTGCAGGAGACCTGGCTGGCATCTGTGGCAGAGATGCATCTAGCAAAGAGGGAGTGGAGATGTGGGCCCTCCCTCTGGTCTCTTGCGGCCGAGCCCTGCAGTGGGGTTGCGGTCCTTTTTAAGACTGGTCCGGTGGCTTGCCGGCGAGTGATTGAAGTGGAGATCGGTAGATGTCTGGTAGTGGACGCTGTCGTGAGGGGGCAATTCCTCCGGCTCATAAATTTTTATGGGCCTCAAACTAGGAGGGAGAGGAGGAGCCTCCTTACGGCGGTTAAGCCTTATCTTTTTACGTCCCAGCAGGTGATTTTTGGTGGCGATTTCAATATGATCACTAGGCCCAAAGACCGGGCAGGTGCCGCCAACCCTCTGGGATATGATAGTATTTTTTTGAATAACGTAGTGAGGGAGGCCAGGTTGGTGGATGTGCACGTTCGTCACCTCCCCAACCTCACTGGTTTCACATTTTCCCGAGGTAGTAGTAAGAGTAGGTTAGATAGGTTTTTTTTAAAGGAGGACTCTGTCTGCTCGGCTCCTGAGCTGCAGTCGGTAGAGTTCTCCGATCACTGTATGGTATCTGTGGCCCTGAATGTCGCTGACACTCCTCAGAAAGGGAGGGGTTTGTGGCGCCTGAATGGGTCGCTACTGGAGGATCCTGAGGTTAGGGAAGCCTATGAGGTTTTCTTCCTGGGCCAGACCTCGCTCCTTGAGGGCAACTGCTCCCGCCTTGAGTGGTGGGAAGTAGTTAAAAAGAGGTCTGGCGACTTTTTCCGGGAAATCTCTGGGTACAGGGCAGCTTCCAAGTACCAGGCTTACCAGAGACTACGCAGGCAGCTTGACCGCCTGGTGTCCTCTGGGGCTCTCAGGAACAGATATCCGGTCTGAAGGCGCAGATGAAGGAGTGTCAGTACGACCGTCTCGCCTCCCTGGTTTTTGAGAGGGATTATGGGAAGTTTATCTCTCCTGATCCCTACAGGAGCTGTGGTGAGGTGGCGAGGTCGAAGGTCGTACATGGCCTGAAGGATGCCTCAGGATCTCTGGTCCGGTCCAGATCGGGGATCCTGGGTGTCGTCAGAGACCACTTTTCGGACCTCCTGAAGAAGCGGCCTCTAGACATGGAGAAAGTCAGGGAATTCCTTGATGAGACCCCGCTGGAAGTGGGGTCTGACCTTCCTGACTCTCTGACAGAAGAGATCTCGGTAGCTGAAGTTGAGCAGGCTATTAGCTCTTTAGCTTCTAAAAAGTCACCTGGGCCCGATGGGCTCACGGCCGAGTTCTACAAAACCTTTAAGAGCCTCTTGGCTCCTCATCTGAGGGACGTGTTTAGTGAATGTTTGGCCTATGGCCTGCTGCCTCCCTCAATGAGAAGGTCAGCTCTGATCCTACTGTCAAAGGGGAAAGATCCGTCTGTGGTGGAGAATTGGCGTCCGATCGCCCTTCTTACCACAGATAGGAAGATACTGGCAAAGATCTTGTTTACACGTCTGTCTGCTTTGGCGGGCAGGATGCTGTCTCCCTCTCAGCACTGCACAATTCCTGGCCGGGGCACTTTTAGTGCCGTCCTGAGCGTCCGGGAGGCTGTGGAAAGGTGCAGGGCTGATGGCAGCGAGCGGTATCTGCTTGCATTGGATCAGGCTAAGGCGTTTGATCGGGTGAACCACGAGTACCTTTGGCTGCTTCTGAGGAGATACGGTCTGCCTGATCAATTCGTTGATTGGCTGCAGGTATTGTATAGGGGAGCTGAGAGCTTCCCTCTTGTCAACGGTTGGGTGGGCCGGGCCTTTGCCGTGGACTCTGGCGTCCGGCAGGGGTGCCCGCTGAGCCCCCTCCTGTACATCTTTGCGGTCGACCCCTTCGTAAGGAGGCTAGACTGCGGGCGTCTGGGGGGGGTTCCGGTGGGACCTGTCGGGGGTCCGGTTTCGGCGGTGAGGGTTGTGGCCTATGCGGACGACGTCTCGGTGGTGGTATCTGGTCGTGAGGAGGCCCATTATGTGGAGTCCCAGATCGGGTGCTACTCTGAGGCGTCAGGCTCGCTGGTCAATTGGGACAAGAGTGAAGTTTTCTGGTTGGGGAAGGAGGGGGAGCAGTTCCCCCTTCCGGACGTGTTCCCCACGCCCGTACCAGAGATTCGAGTTCTTGGCATTCATTTCGGCCCGGGTGATTATCCCAAGCTAAACTGGGAGCGCAGGCTGGTGAGTGCCACTCGGAAGGTGAAGGCCTGGAAAGGTTGGAAACTTTCCCTGAGGGAAAGGGTAAGCTTGGTCAAGACGTACTTATTGCCTGAGTTTCTCTTTGTAAGCTATGTGTGTCTTTTGCCAGCATCTCTCTATGCTCGGGTCTATGGTCTGTTCTTCCTGCTGTTGTGGGGAAGCAGACTGAACCTGATCAAGAGGGAGGTCACATACCGCCAGCGACGGCAAGGTGGGTTGGACATGGTCAACCCGGTGGTGTTCTTTGTCACCATCTTTGTTAAATACAATTTGCAGTCCATATTTGTGGACGAGCCTTCCTGGTGGGAGTGTTCATGCAAGGACTGGCTCTTGCTGTTCTTGAGGCAGTGGGGGGAGGGGGGGAGGCCCGGCGATCTGAGGAGATCGCATGGGTATCTCCCTTCCTATGTCCCCCTGGCATTAAAGGTACTGAGGCAGTGGCGGATAACTGCCCTGGAGGTGGGCTCTTTGGGTCGGCGGGAGCTGTACTTGAGGGTCATGGCCTCGGACATTTTGAAGCCCCTGTCTTTGAGGGACTGCCCTGAGAGGGTCCTCACGGAGGGGCTAGCCCTCTTGAATTCTTCTAGAATTCCAAGTAAGTTTTGGGATCTCGCATGGAGGTCGTTCCATGGACGACTCTATGTCCGTGCGAATCTCAAATACAGGAACCTGGGGGACAGGGACTGCCCCCGTCAGGAATGTGGTGGGACATTGGAGACCATGGACCATTTTCTGGTCCAATGTCCCTTCAACATGGAGGTTCTTACGAAGGTAGGGGGTGCCATTGGCTACCCCCGCCTTCCGGCCCTGACCTATGCTGAGCGAGTGTATGGTGATTTCGGGGTCCGCAGGGGATTTGAGTTATCGTCACTTTATTTAGTCAGCCTAGTTGTGCTTTATTACACTTGGCACGCTCGGTGTTTGGTGTCCACTAGGGACAAAATCCTGCCTGTGCATGAGGTGGTGGGCGGTATCTTTCGGGAGTTGGTGAAGGTGCGGGATCTGGAAAGGAGCAGGGTCGGGCCTGAGAGGTGTGCCCATTTATGGAGGGGGTTCCTCTTCCAGCCCCCTTAGGTCACGGCTCTGCCCCTCTCCATGGGTAGGGGCATCTATCCTTTTTCACCCCCTTAGATTTTGTTTATGGTATTTTTTTTGAAATAAGGCTACAGACATGTCTGACTATCATGTTCTTGCTCATACGTGGGTTGTAGGTATTTGTTGTTGTGATGGTGGGTTGTGTTGTGGGTTGGCGATGATCTGGACAGTAGTGGTTTCTATGGACTTTAATATCTCCCTACTGTACCAGTGAGCCGTTTTAAGTGGTTTTTTTTTTTTTGGCAATGATCTGGGCAAGCTTTTCCTGATGGACTATAAAGACTTTCTCTTGTACCAGTGAGCCTGTTGTAAATACCTGTTCTGGTGCTATTTTTTTTTTTTTTTCTTTATAGTTATTTCTTGGTGGGTGGAGTTCGGTGATTTGATGGTTTGTGTTTTGTTGTTTGTTTTTGTGTTATTTGGTTTATTTCGTTATTTTGTTTATTTTATATATTTGTTAACCTTTTGGTCGTAGTTTTATAAATAAAAAAATTACCCCTCCTCGGTCTTCGCCTTCCGCCGGGGGGGTACACCTACCCCCCCCCGGTCTTCGCCGCCGCCTTCCGCCGGGGAGAGAGACACCCACCGATGCTCTCCGCCATGTTCGGCCAGGCCCCCTACCCCAAATCAAGCTCTTTTACATCCGGGGGGGGCCGGCGGAAATGGCGGAGAACAACGGGGGCGTCGCCACTCCTCGGTCTTCTAGCCGTCTTCTGCCGGGGGGGGAAACACCCACCCATGCTCTCCGCCATGCTCGACTGTGCCCCCACCCCAAAATGAAGCTCTTTTACATCCGGGGGGGGCCGGCCGAAAACAGCGGAGAACAACGGGGGTGTCGCCCCACCTCGGGCTCCTCCGCTTCTGCCTGGCTCCTCCCAGGGCTTCTTTCGCCGTCTTCCGCCGGAGGGCGCCACTCTCCGGGCTTCTCGACGTTGTCTTCCGCCGCGGGGGCCAGGCCTTCTTCTTTGCCGCCCCCTTCGAATTTTTCGGCCTGGACGGGGGTCGCACATCCCATCCAGGACTTGGACGTGGCGGGCTTCTCGTCGCCGTCTTCTGCCGCTGCCCCCTTCACCACGAAGCTCCGTGCTTGTTTGATGAGGGCAGCGGGCTTCCGTCGTCTTCTCCGGGGCGAGGGTCGTACATCCCACCCCGGATTTCGTCGCCGTCTTCTGCCGCTGCCCCCTTCACCACGAAGCTCCGTGCTTGTTTGATGAGGGCAGCGGGCTTCCGTCGCAGTCTTCCGCCGCGGGGTGACACTCGCGGGCTTCTTCTTCCATTCGATGTTGACACGGCGAGGTCCGGCGCTGAAATGCCTTCTGAGCGGCGGGCAAGGACTTATATTGGCATTGGGCGTGGGCGTGGTTATGCCAACATGTGACCTTAACCCATGTGACAGTGATGTGACGTGACATCACTGTCACATGGGTTAAGGTCACATGTTGGCATAACCACGCCCACGCCCAATGCCAATATAAGTCCTTGCCCGCCGCTCAGAAGGCATTTCAGCGCCGGACCTCGCCGTGTCAACATCGAATGGAAGAAGAAGCCCGCGAGTGTCACCCCGCGGCGGAAGACTGCGACGGAAGCCCGCTGCCCTCATCAAACAAGCACGGAGCTTCGTGGTGAAGGGGGCAGCGGCAGAAGACGGCGACGAAATCCGGGGTGGGATGTACGACCCTCGCCCCGGAGAAGACGACGGAAGCCCGCTGCCCTCATCAAACAAGCACGGAGCTTCGTGGTGAAGGGGGCAGCGGCAGAAGACGGCGACGAGAAGCCCGCCACGTCCAAGTCCTGGATGGGATGTGCGACCCCCATCCAGGCCGAAAAAATCGAGGGGGGCGCCAAAGAAGAAGGCCTGGCCCCCGCGGCGGAAGACAACGTCGAGAAGCCCGGAGAGTGGCGCCCTCCGGCGGAAGACGGCAAAAGAAGCCCTGGCCCCTAGTAGGAGCCAGGCAGAACCCGGCGACGAAATCCGGGGTGGGATGTACGACCCTCGCCCCGGAGAAGACGACGGAAGCCCGCTGCCCTCATCAAACAAGCACGGAGCTTCGTGGTGAAGGGGGCAGCGGCAGAAGACAGCGACGAGAAGCCCGCCACGTCCAAGTCCTGGATGGGATGTACGACCCCCGTCCAGGCAGAAGAATTTGAAGGGGGCGGCGGAAGACCCTCAAAAGTGAAAACGTTCACCAGGTGAATGGGTAGGGGTACGATGTACCCCATACTCATTCACATAGGGTGGGGGCCCGAAATCTGGGGGCCACCTTATTAAACGGGGCTCCCAGATTCTGATTGGCTCCCGCCCGCATACCCCGACAACCAATGGCTAGGGTTGTCGGGAAGAGGCTCTTGTCCCGATCGACATGGGGACAAGAGTGCTTTGGGGTGGGGGGGCAGCGCCCCCCTCCCCCAAAGCACACACTCCCCCATGTCGAGGGCATGTGGTCTGGTACGGCTCAGGAGGGGGGGGGGGGCGCTCGCTCGTCCCCACCCCCATTCCTGTCCGGCCAGACTGCATGCCTGGGATGAGGGCTTGGTACGGATCTGGGGGGGAACCCCACGCCGATTTTGGCGTGGGTTAACCCCTCACGTTCCGGACCAAGCCGGAGAGCCTATTGTACCCCTGGGGGGGAAGCCGCGCCGGTTTCACATTTGAAATTTGGCGCGGAGTTCCCCTTCAGTGTCAGCGCAGCCCGAGAACAGCTCGGAGCTTGCCGTGCGCCGCTCCAGGCAGTGCAAACACTGCTACGCCGCCTGGTATTTACCAAGGATTTCCCGGCGTACTGAAGAGGCGCGCGGTGAGCTCCGATTTTTCCCTCTGCGCATGCCCAGTATGCAAGTGAACCTTCCGAGGTTCTAGCGTACTTTGCAAGGGCACGGGGATCGGGTCCCAAAAGTCACTTTCCCTTTCAAATCGGCCCGCCACACAAGTTTAAACACATGTCACTACACTTCCCCTGCATCACCCCCCTCCCTCCCCTCATAAACTCCCGCCCGAATCCCCGATGTTTACATTACTAAATGCCGCACGCCAGCTCTGTACTGGCGTGCTGTGCGCCCTCTTCTGGGCGCATTAGGCACTTTAGTAAATGAGGAAACACGCTGCACTGGCAGCGTGTTTCTTTGGTAAATGTCAAAAACAGGTTTACTCCTGCTTGTGCACCATGAGTCTTGGCGCACAGGCTTGGTAAATCAGCCCAATATACATCAAGTGATAAGTCCAAAACCAAGTGCAAAAAATAAGAGTTCCAAACAGAAAAAAACATACAAGCCTTCCTCCACTAAGGAATGCAAGTTCCAGATACTCCAAGGCTGCAATCCGTTGAGCAAGCACTCACAGGTGGATGTTGTATGAAAGAAAAAGGAAAGAGAACCTCATTGCACAAACATCAAAGAAAACGGTCGTACGATCCTAAAAGTAACAGCAATTGCACTCACGAATCCCCGCTTAATGCAAGCATTGAACGCCGCTCAGTGTGCAGTCCTCATCAATCCGATCCGATGGGCTCGAATCCGATCGTAAGCTCGTCCCTACGCGTTATGTCACGGTCACGCGACTTATTCATGGGATCCCATGAATAAGTTGCGTGACCGTGACGTAACGCAGGAGTGTTTCCAAGTTGACATTATGTACTTTTTTACCCTTCCACCCCATCAACCACTTCTTCTTTCCTTACCAAGTTCTGCAAATAGATTTAAGAAAAAGAAGTGTAAAGTGTGGTAAAGATATAGAGGTAACATGCTGCCCGAAATACTCAGCAGCTCATTCGGGGGTAAGTGCTACATATATATATATATATATATATATATATATATATATATATATATATATATATATATATATTTTTTATGGTTGAACTGGATGGACTTGTATCATTTTTCAACTTGACTAACTATACAAACTAAACATTATTCAGTTATGCCGCGTACACACGACCGGTTCATCTGATGAAAACAGTCTGATGGACCGTTTTCATCAGACGAACTGATTGTATGCAGGCCCCATAGTTTTTTTCACATCGGTAAAAAAACGTAGAACCTGCTTTAAAATTATCTGAGGGTTAAAAAAAAACGAAAGAAAAAAACGATCGTCTGTGGGGAAATCCATCGGTTAAAAATCAATGCATGCTCATTGTAATTTTGGATTTACTAAGCAGGATAAATGTAATTGTGTATTTAATAAAAGATAGAGCATAAGAATGCATAATCTTGTATGAAATGTAATGAATAAAATAAAAAAATGTGATTATAAAAAAAAAGTTGACGCATGCTCGGAAGCATTGAACTTCATTTTTCTCAGCATGCCGTGTTTTACGTCACCGCGTTCTGACACGATCGTTTTTTTAACAGATGGTGTGTAGGCAAGACTGATGAAAGTCAGCTTCATCGGATATCTGATGAAAAAATCCATCAGACTGTTTTCATCAGATGAACCGATCGTGTGTACAGGGCATTTGTGTTTGCTTTTAAATGTATGTCCAGGCAAAATGTATTTTTTCACTGTCAGGAGAAGACTCAAATGGTCTTCTTGGTCCTTTGCCAACTCTTTTGAAGGGCTAAAAATGCTACAAAAGGACTTCTGTATTTGAAATAGTGTTGTTATCCCCCTGCTTCTCCCAATTGGAAAGCCAATTGGAAAGCAGGATGACAGGCTAGTGCATTACTGCAAAAGAGCACTGACAACATCCCTTGCAGTCCTTCAAAAACTGTAGTTCAAGCATGTCAACCCCTCTCATGATTTCTGTATCACAAGTGCCCACCCACCGGCCCTGCTGGAAGACAGAAGGCAGAGACAACTGGCAGCAAAAAAAAGCCAAATAAATAGATTTTATCTTCAATTTTTTTTAGAAGTGCATTGATATTAGAGGTGACTATCCATGCCCTTCACTTGCATGTGTTGATGCGTATTGCATGTGTCAAACAACCCTGGCTGGATATGGCTGTCTTCAGAAGAGAAAGGTGCTCCCCAAGTGAAGAGTGAATTCAGGTCATGAGGGACAATCAAGAAGGGTACTCTACAGAAAATTAGACATGGCCTGCAGTAGTGAGAGGGTAGAGAAGATCTTGTGACCATTGTACAGAATTTAGAATGCACAGTGATTGTGAGACCTGCTAGGTTACAGTGTATCTAGTAAACACTAGACATGTGCATTCGTTTTCGTTAGAATGCATTTTCGTCCGAAAATCTGTTTTTTTCGTTATCGTTTTAACCACTTAAGGACCAGACCAATATGCTGCTAAATGACCCAAGGTGTTTTTACAATTCGGCACTGCGTCACTTTAACAGCCTATTTGCTTGGTCGTGCGATGTGGCTCCCAAACAAAATTTGCGTCCTTTTCTTCCCACAAATAGAGCTTTCTTTTTTTTTTTCCAAGTAACATTTTTTATTGGTGAAAAATAAACAGTGTACAGGTCAAAATGCCAGAGACACAACAAGAATGTCATTGCAGAACACAGTCCCGCGCAAGGGGGTGGGCACACCGTTTCCGCCCCGCGCGGGATCAGGAAGGGATCAGGCCAAAGGCCGGCGCATTGTGCATGCTGGGGGGATGGAAAGGCAGGTAGCATGGCCAATTACTAAATAACAAGCTGGGTAGTGTGGGAGGACCCAGTCCCCCCCACCGTTCCTACCCAACCCCCCAGCACAGCAATCCCCGGCATTCTTAAGACTTCATAGCTGTAAGTGCAAACATAGTCTAACAGAGTAAAGAAAGAAAAGGAAGAGAATAGTATAGAGAGGGAAAAGGAAAGAACCCCAAGAGGGTAATTGTCTCTACGTTACCGCCTCCGCCTCAGCCCCCGGGGCGTCCTCCCGCCGATGCCACTCCCTCCAGACCTCATTATGGTCATCCAGCCTGTCGCGCATCCTGGCCGTCATCCTCTCCATCAGTTCTACATCTTTCACCCTAGCATAAAGAGCTTCCTGAGATGGGGGTGCGGTTTTTTTTCCAATTGAGGGCTATTATGCAGCGAGCTGCAGTCAAAATGTGCCTAAGTAATTTTTTATACGGCTTAGGTAGTCTAGGCTGAGATATGCCCAGCAGGAATAATTTGGGGGACAGGGGGATCGGTGTCTCAAAAAGACGGGTAAGCAGTTGTTGTGTAGAATGCCAGAACGGGGTGATAAGAGGGCAAGTCCAATAGATGTGGAAGAGGGAGCCCCTGTCCTGATGACAGCGCCAGCAATGGTCAGAGACCGAGGGGTATATTTTGTGCAGAACATCCGGGGTTTGGTACCAAAAAAAGAGAACCTTATATGTGTTTTCCTTGTACAGGGTACACATTGAGCTTTTGGCCGCCTGTCTCCAGACGGCCTGCCAGGCCTCCAGCGGCAGCTCTTCCCCCAGCTCCCTCTCCCACCTCAGCATGTATTTATGTTTTCCCCGCACAGGCATATCATACTCATTCAATATCCGGTATATGTCCGAGATCAGTCCCCTACGGTGGCGGCCCTCGAGAACTATGCGTTCAAATGGGGAGGGTCGGGAAAATTGGAGCCGAGGGGCAATAGTTTGGGCGTAGTGTCGGATTTGTAGGTAGCTATAGAACACCCCTTTCGGGAGATCGTATCTTGTTTGGAGCTCCGAAAATGTCTGTAGTTTACGGGACCTTGGGTCAACTAAGTGGCCAAAATGGAATAAATTCCGTGAGGCCCAGGGCCAGGACATTTGGTGCGTTAAACTGTCTGGCAATTTAGGGTTACAGATGAAGGAGTTCAGCAGGGACGACTCAGATTTAAGAGCCCTTTCCCGGGCCAGCCTGCGCCACAGTCCCCGAAGCATGGACATCGAGCCAAGGAGGCGGGAGGGGTCCACCCCCACGCTTGCATCCCACAGAAGACTATTTGGGTGAGTTGGTGCCAACCACGTTTTCTCTATTTCCGTCCACTTGTTATATGACCTCTGGGGGAACCAAGAAACTATCGCTCGTAACTGCGTGGCCTGGTAATATCTGACAAGATCGGGAAACGCCAGCCCTCCCTCCCCGCGCGACGCCATCATAACCGTGCAGGGTACCCTATGCTTTTTATAATTCCAGACGTAGCGCAGGAGGTCACTTTGAAGCTTGCGTAGTTGGGCATAGGGAACTGGGATAGGGAGCGTCTGAAACAAGTACAGGAGCTTGGGCAGGATAACCATTTTAATGGAGGCGATCCTGCCCAGTAAGGATATGTGATGGGACTTCCATTTCTGTAGGAGAGCCCGTATTGTACGGAACAGGGGGGGGAAGTTAGCCTGATACAAGGAATCAAAGGACGGGGTGATCTGAACCCCCAGGTACTGAAGGGAGGTGCTTTCCCACGTATAGGGGAAGTTCAGCCGCAGAAGAGCTTTCTTTTGATGGTATTTGATCGCCTCTGCGATTTTTATTTTGTGTTCTATACACAAAAAGAGCAACATTTTTGAAAAAAAAAAACAATATTTTTTACTTTTTGTTATAAGGAAAATCAAATAAACTAAATTTTAGCCAAACATTTAGGCCAACATTTATTTAGCCACATGTCTTTAGTAAAAAAAAATCGCAATAGAAAAAAAATAGCTACCTAGTGGGAACAGCGACACAATACAGAAAAATGATCGCTTAGTGACACTGGCAATAGGGACTGAAAGGGTTAACTAGGGCAGAGATCAAGGGGTTAAAACTTTATTAGGGGGGGTACGGGGCTACACTGAACCTAACACTAACTGCCTGTCACACTGACACTAAATGCAGTGATCAGTACATATATGATCACTGCATTCAGTGACACTGTGACAGGGTGGTGGGAGGGGGGTGATCGCAAGGGGTTAATGTACCTGTGTGTCCTGGTGTCAGTGTAGTGTTGTGCAGACTCACTGTGTGATGTGATCTCTCTTCAGTTGCGGTTGAAAAAAACGCAGAGAGCAGAGATCACATCACTTCCCCCTTCCTGTGTTTACACAGGAGGAGGAAGTGCACTGCAGGGGGAGCGCACGCATTGGCTGGGAGCGATCCGGAGGGGGCGGACAAAAACGAACAGCCGCCCCCTCAGCAAGGATCGCTCCTACAGCAAACCGGACCGCCGCATGTACCGGGGGGGTCCCGATCGGACCCCTGACCCACGTCAAGGCAGCCACATACAGGTACGTTGATGTGCCTGTCCGTGCCATTCTGCCGACGTAAATGTACATGTGGCGGTCTTTAAGTGGTTAACAAACGATATTTTTGTTTTCGTTGCGGTAAAAATTCGATATAGAGAGATTCGACATTCAAGGGAAAGGATTCGACATTCAAGGGAAAAGATTTGACATTATAGAGAAAAGATTCGACATTATAGGGAAAAGATTCAACATTATAGGGAAAAGATTCTACACTATAGAAATAATAGATTCGACATTACAGAGATTAGATTTCGATTTATGAGAAAATAGATTCGACATTATTACTAGTCAAACAACATTAAAATTCTTTTAGGCGGAATATTCGAACGGAAATGTACGATTCGACGTAAAGATTCGTCGTTCCGTCGAATATTCTTTTGACCATTCGACAGAAACCAAGTATTATTGGATTTTCGGACGAAAGCTATTCCCCAACGAAAAACAAAATAAATCAAAACGATTTTCGGGAGTAACTAAATAAATTTATTTTCCAAACGAAAACGAAAAAACGAAACAAAATATTCCAGTCTGCACATGTCTAGTAAACACCCAGGTAAAGAACCCTCTTCTTCTGTTATTATTGTACTTGGGCAAGTCATTGTGTATCTGACAGAAATCAGTGCAGCGCAAACGAAATATACACAATTAAAATATATATATATATATATAAACATTTAGTAGCAAGGGAGTCCATAAAATAACTACATAATACATGTGGATGACAAACAATTAGGATATGTATTCCCGTTTTGAATAACAGATATAAAAGAGTAAGTCCAGCCCATCCACCAAAGACAACATCAGCCTCTCACCTCCTTCATGAAACCAGAACAGTCAATGTGCAATTTTCCTCACACCATGGGGATATGTCCCCCCAACGATCAATCCACAATGTAGATATCACTGGCTCCACCGGTCATGTATATTCAATTGGAAAAAAAGGAACATCTAGTGCTCTACATAAACTCACCATTTGTATTTAAAAGAATAAAATAAACTTACAAACAAGGCACTTCCGGCAACTGCATTGGTTTGGGCATGTCAGTATACAAAACGTAGATTTAAAGATGGCCATGGGTGACTCTCAAAATACAGTAGCTCCCCCCGTACATGTTTCCCTAATTATTTGATATGTGATACATTGTGCATACGCCACTCATGTGGCCTAAGTAAACGCAGACCAGGCAAAGACTCTTCATCAACTGAATTCTTTACTAAGGATCTTCTCACAATACAGCATATTATATTCTCACAGTAATACAATCTAATGCTGTTTCTGGCCCCCCTGGTAATCTGCCTGGTTAACCAGTCCATACCTTGGTTAGTTAAGTCCAATATAGAACAAATGTCAATCTCATGGAACCTGGACTGGGTTTCCGCGAGAGGACTGCTGAAGAGCAAAGTCCTTTTACATGCTGGCACAGGTCCTGTTAACACTTCCCTGGACAATCTCTCCAGAAGCAGACTTCCTCTGACTTCACTTTCCCTGACCACAAAGAGTGGTGTTATGAACACAAGGGAGTCAGCTGTCTAAATCACTTATCCCTCAACTGACCAGAATGCACCAGCCATCTCAGACAGTTGCAAGACACAACACAGTACACAATTCAAAACAGAACACGACACAGTGAGATAGCAGGCTTTAGTTGGCATTCACCTACATGCTTTCCTTAGGTAACTGGTCAAGTCATCTGCAGTCTGGTGAGAGGCCCACAAGTTAGAGCTGGCATAAAGGCAGCTGAGCTTGAGCCTAATAGCACTCAGCTTCTCCAGAAGACTCAACTACTGTGGGAAGCCCCTACCCTAGTGCTATCAAAGTATTCCTGTTCCAGTGGGTTGGCACTTCATTATTGCACTTAAGATCCCTCCAGCTGTCCACCTGTGTTACCAGAGCTATCCTGGACTTATGGACACTATTTATAAGGATAATTGCAAGTAGCTGTGTTGTCTACTGTTTTCCCTAAGTAGTGATTCTCAACTAGACTCTCTGTTGTTAACCACTTAAGGTTCGCCTAACGCCGATATACGTTGGCAGAATGGCGCGGCTGGGCACAATCACGTACCTGTACGTGTTTCTTTAAGCCCAGCCGTGGTCCGAAGCTCCGTGACTGCGGCCGCAGGACCCGTGGACCTGATCGCCGCCGGTGTCCCGCGATCGGTCACAGGATCTAAAGAACGGAGAGAGGTGTGTGTAAACACACCTTCCCCGTTCTTCACAGTGGCAGTGTCATTGATCCTCTGTTCCCTGATATAGGGAAACACGATCAATGACATCACACGTCCAGCCCCTCCCCCCTACAGTTAGAAACACATATGAGGTCACACTTAACTGAGCTATGACTAAGCACTAGTTTCAGTACGAAACGCGTCAGCAGTCAGGTTTTATTTTATTTTATTTTGCTGTGACTTGTAGTGATGTCCTTCTTTTAATAAAGACTACAATTTGTGTGGCTGTCCAGAGACAATATTTGTTCCTAGGTCACACTTAACCCCTTCAGCGCCCCCTAGTGGTTAACTCCTAAACTGCAATTGTCATTTTCACAGTAATCAATGCATTTTTATAGCACTTTTTGCTGTGAAAATGACAATCGTCCCAAAAATGTGTCAAAATTGGCCGATATGTCTGCCATAATGTCGCAGTCACAAAAATTGATTGATTTGCCGCCATTAGTAGTAAAAAAAAAAATATTAATAATAATGCCATACAACTATCCCCTATTTTGTAAACAATATACATTTTATAAAAGTTTATAAAATTATAAACCAATCGTTAAACGCTTATTGTAATTTTTTTTACCAAAAATAGGTAGAAGAATGCGTATCGGCCTAAACTGAGGGAAAAAAATATTCCATTTGTTTCAAAAATGTCGCTCTATTTTTGTTTATAGCGCAAAAAATAAAAACTGCAGAGGTGATCAAATACCACGCACGACCGCGCAATTGTCAGTTAAAGCGACGCAGTGCCGAATCGCAAAAAGGAGCCTGGTCCTTTACCTGCATATTGGTCCGGGTCTTAAGTGGTTAAAGAGCCTTATAAAGACTATGTTAGGCAGCCACATGTTACCCCAATTGAGTCACAGTGACATTGCTGTGAAGAAAACATGTTTGGCCAGCTTTTATTATTCTGCAGTATATGCATGTTTTTTTTGTTTTTTCTTCTCATCCTGAACCTGTTATTTCTTCTTCATTTTTGCTTCTAACTTTGCACCTGTTTAGTCAATTGTAGGTTATGGTTATTCTCTGGGATTTCATTGCAAACTATTATTAGACGGAGTTAGATCTACTGTAAATGATTAAACTGTTTATACATACAGTATTCCTATGTGCAATAGATATAAAATAAATAAACACTGCTATAGGAAACAAATCACTCCACCCATGCAAATTGAGAAGAATTTAAAAGTTAACTTAACATTACTCATAAATTATATTCAGAGAAGATAATCAACATTTTCACATTGAATCCTAATGATTTGACTGAGATTAGGCCAAACTGCATAATTGCATATAGCAGATAAGTTGGATTTTAAATGTGCACATCCCAAAGTAATTATTTCTCATCTATGAACTTAGGGCCAAGCAAACAACAGATAGGGGCAGCTAAACATAGGGATGCATACAAGGACATAAAGGACAGAAAGAGAGAGAAAATCGGCAGATCTGCATAAGACGTTTTCTTCATCATAGGTCATTTATCATTACTGCCAGCTGTACAGAATTAATTTAATAATCTGTGGTTATCATGCAAAGCCTGTAAAATGTTTAGCAATCACACACTGTAAAATAAAAACAAAGAATAAAATATATAGATGACTGGGATACACCATAAATACATAAAAAAAAAAAAAAAAAATGTTTATTTTTTATTTTTATGAAAGTGTGTTTTGTAGGAGACATCTCTAAACAGTGGCCAGAAAGCAAAGAATGACAGCTACCTATTATTAAAACACTGATGGACCACTCCTTATTGCAACATTCTTACAATGGTTCTGACATGAATGATGCTTGTCTACCAACTTGTTTCCATGGGGTCACATGGGCTAAGTATGATCTATGTAACTCTAATCATAACTATTAATATATGAAACAAGGGTGTATATAAATGGCCTCCAATACACCACTCTGCGCCAATGGCAAAACAAAACAAAAAACACAAAACACAAAACAAAACACAAAAGGAAAACACTAAAAATCTAAGCTGCTGTTTAAAATACATAGAAATGTACAAAGGTAAAATTACTAGAGAACAGTCCAACTGTGCCAGTAAGTGCTGTAAGTTATTAATAACAATAACATGTGGCCAACTCTACAATGATGATTTTAAATGATTGATCAAGTGCAGGAAAGATAAAGAAAAGTGTTCATAGGTGATCCTAATAAATTTGAACAGCATGCACCTTCCACTTGAGAAATTTCTGATCCACCTCATGGGAACACACCCCCCTTAGGGGTTTGAACTCACCAGAGCAAAGAGATAGCCAGGCAATGAATAAACACCAGATGGGGTACTGCACTCGTCATCAGCCAGGTAAACACTAAATGCTGCAGGCTCCAGTTAAAACAAACAAGCAGAAACAGGCCAACATAGCGTAATTCCGTTTTATTGTTAACAAAGGACCCCCCACAGAAGTGTTCCCCTCATAAATTGCACGTACATTGAATAAAATAAAAGTAAGCCACACATCACCGTCTCCTTGACCGAGAGAAACGCCACTCGGACCTTGCGTGTATAGCAAACAGCTAGCATTTCCTGGTTCCGGATAGGGCTGCGGTGGAGGCTGGAGCGCATGCATCACTTCCTTTTAGCGTCGTGTAGGGCGTGGAAAATTTCTCAGTGGAAGGTGCAAATTTAATAGGATCACTTATAGACACTTTTCTTTATCTTTCCTGCACTTGATCAATCATCTAAAACAGGGGTGGCAAACTCAAATTCATCAGGGGCTGCATCAGCAGTATAGTTACCCTCAAAGGGTCGGGTGCGCTACGTATACAGTGCATGGGTCAGGATTGCGCTACGTATACAGTGCATGGGTCAGGATTGCGCTAAGTACACTGGCAGGGGTCAGGATTGCGCTACGTACACAGTGCAGGGGTCAGGATTGCGCTACGTACACAGTGCAGGGGTCAGGATTGCGCCTAAAAATTCCTCACATCTGTACTCTATCCTACCTTCCTACCAGGACCAGCTCTGGTACCTCCCTGTGTAGGCTGCTCCCTCCCTTTGTATTGGGCTATAGTACCTTTTTTTTTATTGGGCTACAGTGGTACCATCCCTCTGTGGGCGGATCTCCTGTGTTATTAGTATTTTGTTTTTTTACGATAACTGAAAAATAGCAGCACACAGTGCAAAACTGCCAGCAATCTCTGCCACAACATTCAGTGGCATGAAAAAAAAATCTGGCGTCGCTGGCTGGAAGGACTAGGGAGGCGGGGTGGAGATGTAGACGGGCGGTGGTGGAGGCAGGGAAGGAGGCGGGCACCAGATCGGCATTGTAAGCCGTCATGCCTGCAGAACGAGCGGAGGCGGCGGTGGAGGCAGAGACAGGGCGGAGAAGGAGGCGGGCACCAGTGCGGCATTGTAAGCCGTCTTGGCTGCAGAAAGGGAGGCGGAAGCGGACACAGGGCGGCAGCATAAGATGCATCGTTGGAGGCGGGGGCGGAGGCGGAGACGGAGTGGCACAGAGTCAGTAAGGGGAATATGTAATGATTACATATTAAGACAAAGACAAAGGCCCTTTTTGGCGCTACAACAATGTGGAGCGAGACACAGTCCAATCTGTGAAAGTAAGATACACGATACCCAGTGCAGCCGCCAACCACTGGAGGATGGGCATAGGAACATAAGAACAAAAACAGCAGCGCTCTGTGGGTAAAGTCATAAAACTTTATCTATGTCTAAAAATGGAGGTAACATTGGTATAAGACACACACAATAAAGATATATAGAAACTCATGTATCAACAAATTTATGAATATGACAATAAGTCCAAAATGAGAGCCACTGAGGGGAGTACTGTGATGGAATGGTAAAAATCAACTCCTGTGTCTCTCACTATTACCGCTGTAGGGATGGTGCACTACTTCACCCCAGGACGGATGGAGAACCGCTGGTGGAGTGGCTACAGACGGTACTTGTAGTGGTCAGATGGCCAGCAGCAACAGATGTCATGATGTGTTTGCCACCCCTGCTCTATGTTATTAACATTTCAGTCCACAGTAAGCGCATTTGAACCTATATATACTGGTGACAGCTTACACACCGTAGTGATCTTTGCAATATGAAGGCTTTCTTCTATTATTATGGGAGTTTGCTATACTTTGGCCTTTCTATATGTATGAATATTATTTTCTTTTTGATGTCACGTACAGACTATAATTTATATACATAAGTGAATGATCCAATCTGAATTGGATTGTATGATACACCATTTGTCTGATCAATATATGTCACTTTCTGAGTCACTGCATAATAATGTACATGTATAGCCCAGCACTTTTTAACTTTCTATTGTCAATTAATAATATACTTTTAACACAGAGTATAGACATATTTAGAATTACAACCCAAAACACTTTTTCTGAGACAAGTTGCATAAAGGGACCCACAATTCAAGAAGAACCTTTTAGGCCTTGAAGGGGCATAATTTGCGCATCTACTTTCACCTATGACATTTTTTCACCAGGATGTACCGCACAGTTGGTGCTTGCCTGCTGCAATTTAATGGCATGTTCAGTGCTTGCTAACATAGTATGCATAATTTTTTAACAGGGACACCTTCATCCTCTAAATAAAGAGGATCTTCCTACAATCTACCTGATAGTGTGGCCAACAAATGTGTACACCATCTGTGCTCAATCCAATAACATCCCCCTAGAGCCAAAGTACCCATCTAATATAGCCCCTATGGGTCTGCAGAGCCGACTGTGATCAGCCAGCGTGTGATGTCACATGGATCAGGAACTGGATTACTTTTTACGCACACACCCAAATGGAGCGCAC
The DNA here is from genome assembly GCA_029574335.1 of Rana kukunoris. NCBI lineage: Eukaryota > Metazoa > Chordata > Amphibia > Anura > Ranidae > Rana > Rana kukunoris. Next base: position 168,468,581 of record CM056053.1, on the reverse strand, counting down.
CTGCATGGACTGGCCAGCTATCTCAATAGATGAAGGAGATAGTGGACCATGCGCCAACAGGTGGGTCGCAATGTACACACTTGGATGTGTGCCAATCATGGCCAATGCCTCCAGCTGAGGGAAAGCCCTGCCTAACCACCCCAAGAGTGAGCTGACAATGGGCTGGGAAAAATAGAGTAGAACTGTTCTGATTGTACCAGTATCAGTGCTATCAGGTGCCACAGCCAAAATGTTCCAAAATAATGTACACTAGTGTGGAGGCCATTTTAAATTTGGAGTATGACTGATGAGAGCAGTGGAACAGAGACCAGAGGAAAGCAGCAATTTATTAATGGACACTTTTCATTATTGGCCAATCTTGTTATTGGATTGAAGACAGACGGTGTACACATTTGTTGGCCATACGATCAGAGGTTGTGGGTTTACTGGTTCCTTTCAATTTTACACCTATTCTTGCAGTCTCAGGCTTTATTCTGGCTGTTACCCATTTATGTTCATATATACAATTTAGGGGACCTTGATTCCAGCCCTTATTATCTGCTTTTTTTTTTTCTTGAAGATTCTGTCTCTATACATGCCTTCCTAGGTCATTCACCAACTTGCTTCGTTTTCGTGGCCCCTTTGCTTGCACATGGGGGAATTTTCGGCACGGCTTGCATCCCAGCTTGTTGTCTGGTCCAGATCTGGGTATACTCTGCATCTTATACTTTCCCCTTTACTCTCCCAAGTAAGCAGGTGGTGGATCCTGCAAAACACATAGAGACACCCAACAAAACAAGGCCACTCTTAAAGAAAAATATGTTTTATGCTTTACTGATATGATGGCCAATGTCCAACTACTACTTTGTATATATTAAGAATTTTATAAAAGGTGATACTTCTATGCAGCTGTTTTTTTACATGTATTAGAGTTTATACTTTTGAACCTTTCTGTAGTAAATGAAAAGGCCTTGTGGGGTCAACCTCTCTTTTTTATGCTTAACGTGTTCCTTGGGCATTTTAAAAGTCCACTTAACTGTATTCTTATTTTTCTATGAGCTAATCAGAACACTGTTACTGGCTTACACTTACTCTGGTGAATCTGTACTGGTGTGACTAGCATTTAGGACACTGTCGCTGGCTACACTATCACTGCTGTGGCTAGCAGCTGTTAACACTGTTGCTAGTTGCCCCATCTGGTGACACTGGCACAGGAACACTGTTGCCGGTTACACTGGCTCTGGTGACACTAGCACTGATGTTTCAGCAAAAAGGGACACTGTGGCTGGCTGCCCTTGCCTGGTGACACTGTATTGGTATGGTGGCAATCAGGATAGTGATGATGCCTTTTACTAGTTCTGGTGATGCTGTACTGGTGTAGCAGCAAGCAGGAATACTGTTTGGCTTACTCTGGTTCTGGTGATACTGGCACTAGTTTAACTAGCGATCAGAACACTGTTGTTGGCTTCACTGGCTTTGGTGACTCTGGCACGGATGTGGCTAGTGATCAGAACACTGTTTCTGTCTTACATTGGCTCTGGTGGCACTGTACTTGTGTGGCAGTGATGAAATATTGTTGCTGGTTTACACTTGCACTAGCAACAATGGCAATGGTGTGGTTAGTGATCAGGACAATGTTGCTGGCTACACTGGCTCTTGTAATACTGGCACTGGTATGACAGCAATCAAGAACACTGTGGCTGCCTGCACTGGTCTGGTGACACTGTGACTTGTGTGGTGGCACACATTTATAAACCATACAATAATTAGAGGTATCACTAAGAAAAACTATAATAATGTCTCATTCCAAAAGAAAATTTGTTGTGTAAATGGATAAATAAACTTTTGATATATAATACTAACTCCATTAGACCTACGCCTATTTGGCAACTGAGTAAAATTATTCATTGGTTAAAAAACAATTCAGATCCAAATCAATGTTGAGTCCATGTGGCAGCATACTGCCCATTCGATACAGCCACTGAGTCTCATTCTGGGAAATGGCCTTCTTAAGGTCCGTACCTCTCCAATTGTAAATGGCTCTATCAATTCCATAGAAAATGAGCTGACGGGGGGTCTTTATCGTGATACTGTAAAAAATGGCATGATACGCTGTGATTAGGAAAGCCTTTGGCTATATTAGCTACATGTTCGTTGATCCTGACCCTGAGTTCCCGTGTGGTGCGCCCCACATATTGAAGGGAACAGGGACATTCCAAAACATACGTTACATGTTTGGAATAACATGTTATAAGGGGTTTCATTTTAAACTCCTGTTGTGTAACCACGATTTGAATTTAGTAATTTTCTTAGTATGTCTGGTAGTGGTATGGCATGCTTTTTATTAGGTACAGTAATGAAAGCCTGAACCGTCCAAAAAAGTCAGAGGTTTCTTAGGGGGGTCCGGAATATTTGGTGCAATCATGTTCCGCAATCCCGGAGCCCTCCTATAAATGAATTTTGGTTTGGGGGGCAACACTGAATCAGGTCTATATCTTTTAGTAATATGGGCCAGTGCTTCTTGAAAATTTGTTCTACGCTTTTAAATTGCCTATGGAACCCTGAAATATAGGCTAGCTCCCCTGCAAAAAGGGATTTCTTTTTTGAGGTTAGAAGGGTGTCTCTGTCCATAGTAGAGACCTCATGTTTAGCCCTAAGAAGCGTTTGTTGAGAATAATCCTTCTCACTGAATCTTTCGGTAAGGATTGCAGACTGTATATCAAAATCTGTCATGCTGTCACAGTTTTGCCAAATGCGCACATATTGGCCTTTTGATATGGCCCCCAACCAATGAGGATGATGGCAGCTGTTAATAAGCACAAACGCATTCCTATTGGTGGTTTTGAAAAATGTTTTAGTACCAATCCGATTGTTTTTCTTTAGTGAGATCCAAGTAATTAATTGTTAACAAACTAAATTCAGCTGTAAGTCCATACTGATTGTGATTTAGACGTTGGAGAAAAACCTCCAATGATGTCTGGGGTCCCTCCCACAACAAAATCACATAATCAATGTATCTTTTGTAGTATAGTAAGGCCTGGTGATTCTCTCTATAAATTGTTTCCCCTTCCCATTTATTAAGTACCAGGTTCGCTACACTGGGGGCAAAACATGCCCCTATAGCAACCCCCTTAATTTGATTGTAGAACCTATCTTGGGACGCTCGAACGCTCCCCCTGGGGTCACGCGGCGATTGCATTACTTACTGCTAGACCGACTGCTTCATGACTATATAGTCATACAGATAACCTGCATCCTTCATATTATGTGATTTCACCCGCTCTATGTGCCCCAGTTTTCATGAGCTTGTTATAGCTCTCTTGAGCCCATTCTATTAATCCCCCTTCATGCGCAACGGGTGAACTTCCAGACCCAGTGCCTGATTGCCTTGACCAGCTTAGACCCTCCTGAAGAAGCAGTTCCTACCACGAAACCGGTCGAGGTCATTGGCTCCACCAATTAGACACAGATGGTTCTGTTATGTAATTTGATCTGTGGGGTCTGTCCTTAAATGTTTTTATATTGTATCTTGTATTATGTTAATAAATGTAGCCTTTTATACTAATCTGGTTTCCTATAAGTGCCTTGAAAGTCCCAACCAACAACCATTTGACCTATGATTACTGATGTCAATTGGCCACAAGCAGCCTATAGAGTGACTCTATATTTACTGTAACCATCAAAGTCTCATCTGAGACTTCAATGGTAGACAGGGAATTAATAAGTTGTCGATTATCTTTTAAGTATGACTTACCCCGAATGACCAAGGGTTGTAAATAGATATCGAGATATTCCCCCACTCTGGGGAAAAGTGAACCTATACCGCTAATGATGGGTCGGTCAGGTGGTTGATCTTTGTTCTTGTAAATTTTGGGTAATATATATGGAACCGGGGTACGGGGCACCCGAGGTATAAGATATTGTGCCTCCTTCTTATCCAAAATGCTTTGAGTAACCCCTTTGGTAACCCAGGTAGTTAATTCAACTTTCAGTCTAACTAAAGGGTGTGCTAATAGCGGTTTGTATGTACTGGTATCATCTAAGAGTCGCTGGATCTCTGCATAATAGCTATTTTTGGTGAGTATCACCACACCCCCTCCTTTGTCTGCAGGTCGAACTACTATATTTTTGTTTTGTTCAAGTTTTTTTGATTCCCTCTAACAAAGAACGATTAGCATTAGCCAGTGCCGATCCTGACCTCCCTGGGGCCCTAAGCAAAATGACATGCCACATTAAAGATTAAAGTTTAGAAGCGGGGGGAGGGGTGTTCTGCTGTCAGAAATGACATCTTACATTAAAGTGAGAAGCTGGAAGTGATCACTTCTTAACTCTTCTCCCATGCAGCCAGCGAATTAAGAAGCGGGGTGAGGGTCCGAAAATGACTTCCCACCAAGCGGGGTCTTTAATAATTTGGGGGGCCCTCCGCAGCTTTGCGGGGCCCTAAGCGGCTTGCATAGTGAGCCTATAGGGCGGATCGGCCCTGGCATTAGCCTTCTTAACCTCTAATCCTTTCATTTCATCCTGTACCATGTGTTTAAATACCTCTATATGATGGTGAGTTCCCTTTTGTGGATTGAACACAGAATTATTCCTTAGACCACTATATTGATATTCTGTTTGCTTAACCTCTAAATTAGAAGTAGTGGTACGGGAAGCAAAGATTTTTTTTTTTATATTGAGCTTCATAACATATTTTTCAATATCAATGAAGAAATCAAATTTATTGATATTTTTATCTGACGCAAATTTCAAACCCTGGGCTAGGACTTGCATTTCCGCTTCTGAAAAAGATATACCTGCCAAGTTAAAGATCCCTGCATCTAATTGTCTACCTCTATTTCTGTATATTCTTTGGGATATTGGGGTGTTGTGAGTGGAATCTTGTATGGTTCTTTCCATCCCCTTCACCCCCCCCCCCTGTTGGTAGTGATTCTGATAGGGAGTGGGTCTTCCCCTAAAATTACCTCTATAATTACCTCTGGGTGGCCTAGATGGATAATGGTTGGATCCCTGATTTAGTAGGGATATCCATAGTCCATAGGCCTATTATCCAGAGGAGCATACCTATTCTGAGTAGGCACAGTGTAGGGGGTAGAATATAATTCATTATGTGGAGGGTAATTGCCTATATATTGAGGTGGTGGAGACAGACCTCTCCCACCTTGTGTTCCATATCCCTTGGGATTTGAGGGGAGTTTAGTAGATTTCTTTGGAGTATGTGTCTTATTTTAAAAATTCTTAGCTAATTGAGTGACCACATTATGAACCTCCATTTCCCTCTCCACTGATAATTATTTGGAACTGTTAAAATTTAATTCCTCCTGCCATTTTTTATTGCCCCCACTTTTCAGCCTCGTTTTATTGCCTCCACTTGTCAGCTTCATTTTTTATTGCCCCCCCAGGGCAGGGCCCCACTTTGTCAGCCTCATTTATTACTGTACTGTTCCCAGCCCCAGTGCCCCGACTTGTCACCTGACCTGCAACAATCAGGTTCCATTTGCTTACCTTGTAATGTGGGCTGGTCTGGTGTGGTGGGCGGTTGAGCGCCAGTCTTTGTTCCCTGGTCCAGGCTGAGGGGCCCGGGTGGGAGGAGGAGAAATCAGGCAATGTGCTGTGGAAGTCGGACGAGCAGCCAAACTGTGGATCTAAGCCAACCAGCACTGCAGAATGCCGCCTCCCGCCAGTCAGGAGTTGCTGCTGCCGCAGTCAAAAATGGAGAGGAGGTGGGTGGACTCGGAGCGTAGGGCAGCACTGGGTAAAGGCCTTGCTTCTCTCAGCCTTGTTCTGAGACTCTGTGAATGTGACATCACTGGTTGCTAGACGCCAGGCATGGTGGCCCTATCAACCAGTTTGGCAATTGTCTATAAGGGTGGCTGTGAATCCTCATTACGTTCCGGGACACTATATTGTCCTGGAATGAAGGTGCCAGGACCCAGGATACAAATGTGAATTGCGGAACAATCCCGGGCAATCCGGGACACGTGGGCACACTAAACCAGGGCCATGGAGGGGAAATTTACTTTTTCTTGCATACTGTGTGCTAAAAAGTGTCCCTCTTTATCATCTTAGGAAGTTGAGAGGTATGTAAATAGAACTCGTATATTTTGTATAAATTCAGAATCTATTACCAAATATGGCAGTTTTCACTCAGACGAATATACCCATGTGCAGAGGTGAAAATATGCAGAGATGGCATGTTCTCTGTATAGAATAAACTATGTAATTTCTTTCTTATAAATGGGATGTACTTCCTTTCACAGAGGCCTCCAGCACCTTTGGACCCAGGCAATGTATGTTCATTTCCATGGGAACTGTTTCATTTGTAAAGATGTATCACAAGTTTCAACCATACTGTTCTTGTCATTTCTCAGACTGTAACAGCCAGATTTGTATATACAAATAAGTGGAGATGGCCATGTGTTGCTAAGTCTGCAGTAAGATAATAATAGTTTAGGAATGTTTTATGTTTCCTAGCTCATGCTGTGTCATTTATTCCAGTTTGCTCTGCAGCTCCCATAAGATCATATGTTTCACATAGTAAGCTAAATATCTCCTTTACATTCCCCAGATCCATCATTTCCATTAATCTGTCAATGTATAGGAAAACACTCAGATGCATGTGCACAGAGCTGTTATACTTCCTGCTTTTACAGCAGTCATTCTATTATCAGTGTCTTGTTATACCATGGAGGAAACTGTTTATATTAAATCCTGCTTCGACATTATTATTCGCCATCTTGAAATGATCACCATGTTTCTGGCTCATTTGTTGAGACTGGGCTGAACATTCTGAGCAGTTGCCAGAAACTGAATTTTATACCCTTTAAAGGAACAGCATGATTAAAAAAAGTTTTATGTAGAAAATGTAGATATTTCTCAGGTGACCCCACTACAGTAACAGTACATTGAGTTGGGCTCCCTTTTCTCTGCAGTCATGCCCCACAATTAGGGTTGTCCCGATACCACTTTTTTAGGACCGAGTACAAGTACTGCTACTTTTTTTCAAGTACTCGCCGATACCGAATACCGATACTTTTTTTTAATCTCATGTGACAGCGGCACATGTGTCAGTATGTTTTTTTATTTTTATTTATCTTTAACAATTTTTTTATTTATAATGCTTTCTTTTTTTTTTAAGGGGGGGTGGGGGTGGACCATGTCTCGGCAGCATACACGGGATACACGGAGGCTTTCAGCTGCTTTAAAATCAGCGGTGATTGGTGCTTGGAACTTCCCCATGCACTGATCACCGCCAACAGTACAAGTATCGGGTGAAGCATCGGGAGAATTTGCCCGAGTACAAGTACTCGGGCAAATGCTTGGTATCGGTCCCGATACCGATACTAGTATTGGTATCGGGACAACTCTACCCACAATATTCACTTTTCAGCTATAAGATCTGAGATTGCAACTCAATAAGCTTTGAAACGTGTATATGGCCATCAGAAGTAAGGTATAATGTTTTTAATATATACTTTTATTATGTTGATAACAAAAAAGCATTTGAGTTACTTTTTGATATTTTACATTGATCACTGCATTAGTGTCACTGGTGATGTTAGTGTCAGTTAGTAAGTTGGCACCCAGTGTCAGTTAGTGTCAGATTGGCCGCTGCACCACAGCACAATGTCACTTTAAATCACTGATCACCGCCATTACAAGTAATATATATATATATACTGTATATATATATATATATATATATATATATATATATATAAATTACAGTATATATACCATCATTTGTGGACGCTATAACTTTCACGCTAAACAATCAGTATACACTTATTGGATTTTTTTTTTACCAGACACCTGTAGCAGAATACATTTTGTCCTAAATTTACAAAGAATTAAAACATTTTTTAATAGATATGTTTTATAGCAAAAATGTTTTTTGTTTCATTTGACATTTAATTTCATTTGGGTACAATGTTGCATGACCACAAAATTGCCAGTTAAACTAGTGCAATAAATAAAAAAAGTAAGTTGCGCTGAAAAAACAAATGAATAATAAAAGTACATAAAGTGTAACAAAAGAGAGGGGTCAATAAAGTCCACACACACAAAGGCTAAAATCACATGGCTACATAAAAACTCCTCAGGTAGTGCAAGAAAAGAACACTGAAAAATATAAATCCTCCACCTTAATAGAGCCACCGGCACACAGGTTACGATGTAAGCCTTGTACACACGACCGGATTTCCCGTTGGGGAAATTGCCATGAGAGCATTTGGCCAGAAAAACTGTCCGTGTTTAAGCTCCATCGCAGGAAAACTGCCGTAAAAAAAGAGAACCAGCTCTCCTTTTTCCCTGTCTGAATTCCCGGTAGTTTACCTATGTGAAAAACTGTGATGAAGCCTAGACACGGCTGGGATTCCCAACCAAAGCTCCATCGCAGTTTTCCTGTCGGGAAAACCTCTAGTGTGTAGGGGGAAAAACATACCGAGCAGGTTCTCGGTTTTCCCCTCAGGATTCCCTAATTATGGAAGGTCAAGTCAGCCTTAGTACATCCACCTTTGGCAAGGTCCAAGGGAAAACATTGGTGATGGTGTATACTCCATACACGCAAAATCAATTGCTGATGGTCACAACGCGGTGGACCAAAAACAGTATTCGATAAGGCTTTGCTAAGGATGGAAATTTGACCGATGTTCCACATGTAAAAGTTCACAAAGAAAACTGAACAAATATGAAAAAAGATGAAGATCTTTTCAATGAAGAAAGTGATGGATAATCATCTGTTTACAGACTTGGACTTGGGCCAAAAACTGTTATGCCCGGAAGAAGCCCATTCCTGACGAAACCGGTCGGGCGGAAGAATACTTACCTGTCATCACACTCTTGTATCTGCTGCTGTTTTGTTTCTGTTTTGCCTTAATGTACAAGTACAGTTTTTAGCCCAATAAACTCCCTTAAGAAGGTTTTACACTATTAGAGCTTTTTTTTTTCATTTTAATTGAGTAATAGATGGAATATCCAGATAACCAGAGTCCAAGTCTGTTGGAATCATGTTTGGAGTATACAGAAATCAATAAAGAATTAATGTGCTACTATAAAATAAAAGTAGCTGCTGACACTACTATGTGACAAAATAGGTGTGTTAAACAAACGCAATAAAAACATATGAGTGACTGGTATTGAATAAGTGTATACCAATATTAAAGTGCATATATGCTAAAAACATATCATACGTGCAAAAATGTATTGCTGATGGCCACAATGGATAAAGCCGTGGACAAAAAACAATAAGGTTCACAAAGAAAACTGAACAAATATGAAAAAAGATGAAGATCTGGAAAGAAGTTTGTTCAATGAAGAAAGTGATGGATAATCATCGTTTACAGGATCGCCGGGGATTGTGCGTACACCACCCAGGGGTAGGGGTACCAGAAATTTTGGACTCACATGCCAGTGGCAGTGAGTCAGACACGTTTCAGGATAGAGACAGGAACTCTGATGAACCGTCACTGAAAATCCAGGTACATGTAGTCTTTAGATATTTGGGCGATGCAGAACCAACAGAACCAAAGGTCCACAGGTCCACAGATCCAATCTGGTCTTTAGATCTTTTAGCGTGTATAGTCTATAGTATAGTGTCTAGTATGATGTTAGTAGATTGTTCTCGCAGCAAAACACCAGGTCCTCCAGAGAACGCATTTATTTCAACAACTTCAATACAGAATAGTCCAAAGTCCAGAGATGATACAAAAATCCAGCAGAGTAATTCAGATTTCTACCTGCGCCCCCATACTCATACAGAGAGAATACCTGGAGTACCTTCTCTCCTTGACAAGATGAACTGAATGTCAGCCTGTCTTTCTCATATATTGGTATCATACTGGAGGGGGTGGGAGGTCAACCAAATGTTCCCATTGAATTACTACCCCCCCCCCCCCTCAAGTCTAATTACCATTAATAAATACTTTCTTAAGTATGTAAGGAAGTACCAGGCCATCTCACATACCTAGGTTGTCTTAGATAAGATTTACACATCAAAGGGTCCTCTGTATCTTTTGATCCTTTTGCCACAAGATTTGATCAGCAAACTTCCTTTGATGTGTAACCTTGAATGCCTAAATACCATACCATACATACTGTATAACACAATATTTTAAATACCAACACATCTATATTAATATTACTACAGTACAATGTGCCAAGGTCTCGTCCAGCAGGTGATCATAGAATAGTATATAAAGGGAGGAGGCCTTTTTTTTCTCTTTCCTTTATGACCAAATCTATGATCATCCGCATGAAAAAAATGATTTTCTGTTTTTATGCACAGCCTTTCTAGAATCGTGTACAGGTGTGAAGTAGGTTTATGTTATAATTTTTAGTGTTAAGATATTTTATCTGTTTATAAAGGTTTATTAAGGTTTTTAGAACATACAGGTCAAAGACAGTATTCATATACACGACAACCAAGTATACATTGCAACAGAGCGGGCAAGAAAATGTAAAAGTACAGTAATAGATTTATGAGAAGGAGAAAGATATTCAAGATCATGCATATAAGAAACCACAAAGGTTTATCCAATGCCGCGTACACACGACCATTTTTCATGATGAGAAAAAAGCCATTTTTTTAATTTGACATTATAGAAAACAGTCGTGTGCAATACATGCAGTAGCCAAGCATTATATAAAAAAAACAAGTGTAACCGAGGAGAGTCCTCCTCTTAACCCCCTTAGTGGTGATCCCGAGCGTGACTAGGGTGAATTTTCTATGCAATTATCGGTAACCCCGAGTCACGCTCGGGGTAGCTGTGCAGAGCCTGCAGCGTGCGCTGGCTTACCTTTTCCAGGCAGGTTACTGTACTTACCTTGTCCCTGGATCCAGCGATGCATCCCCGCTGTCTGAGCGAGCGGCGTCCTCCATTCGATTCACACAGTGCCTGTGTGCCGCCGATCTCCGTTCCCTGTGACGTTACGACGCACGGGGCGGAGACCGGCGCCAAATTCAAAAAAGTAAACAAACACATTACATACAGTATACTGTAATGTTATAGATTACAGTACTGTATGTAAAAAATACACACCCCCCTTGTCCCTAGTAGTCTGACCTGTGTCCTGCATGTACTTTTATATAATAAAAAAAAAAAATTTGTACCTGCAAACTGGAGATTGTCCATAGCAACCAAAAGTGTCCCTTTATGTCAAAAGTGATTTTAGAGCAGCTAGAAAACAGCGATAACAAATTATAATTACTTGCAGAATTGAGCGATAGCGATTTGTGGGGAAATCCGTCATAAAAAAATAAAAGTAATGACAGCGACAATTCTGCAACTGAGCAAATTTCAGTGTTTTTGATTTGATTACATTATTGAATAATTTTTATTATAATTACATTATCATTTGTTATAATTATTTATAGTTATTTATTATATTATAATTTTATGATTTTGTGTTAAACTTTATCATACCCGTGATGTCTACTAGACTCTTGTTTGGACAGATTTAAGTGAGTTATTCCTAAGAATTGCAGGCCTACAGTATAAAACGCAGAATTTCCATGCAAAATAATTGTACCGCTTTTGGTACAAAATTCCACACATAATCATACCGCCGCCAGGGATGTTAAAAGTATTCTACTGTGAGCATAATGGGGCAGTCATTACATTGACTGAAGTGAGGGAAGAAGCATGAATAGATATGGAAGGCTAGGGAAAGGAAAGAAAAAGAAGAGAAAAAGGGGAAAGGAAGGAAAAACAGGGATGCAAACATGAAGATCGTGAGCCTCTTTTATATGTGATTTTGTAAGCATATATTGTAAGCATAGTATAAGTAAGCTATTTGATATTTCCCCTCCATTTCTATTGCACAGTGCAGGTCAGTGACCAGAACTAAGTTAGTTCTGAGCCAGCCCTCCTCCAACTGTTTTTGTCTGCCTCATACTAGTACTAAATGTCCACTAAAGTATGTTATAAGCAAGTATTTGGCATCTTGCATCTTGCAGAGTAGGATAGGGACTGGCCAGAGAGGTATTTGACACAGTTGGCCAGCCAAAATCTCTGTTTGTATGTGTAGCGCCCCTTTCTTTTGAAAAAAGGCACTACGCTAAAGTTAGTGGGAGAGTGGGAGAGTTATGTTGCTTCCACTTCTAATTTTGCTAAATTGGACTGCTGTCAGCCCTGAATTATCCTGTGGGTCATTCTGTGCTCCAGAGATGTAGTTCCATCTCTGGGTGGCAGGTGGCGCCAGAGGTATTCAGGCAGAGCCACTTTTCCCCAGCAGCCAATTGGAGGAGTTTTCCCTCGCAGAGCATGCTGGGGAGGGGTATATCTGTGGCAGACGCCATTTTTGTGGGGTTCTTTGTGGGTTCCAGGTGCGGCACCCACCTTTAGGGTGTGCGCACCCAACGAACCCCGGTGATATGGCCTACCAGGCCGGGTCGCATGCTACGCGGAGTTCCCTGCTGATGCTGAAAGGGGCCCTAGCGACTTCCTGGGGGTTTCCCTTCTACTAAAGAGATCCTGATTTTCTGGTAAATAGTAGGGCCTTTTTGTACAAAAGACTTCACTGCTTTTAGCCCGCCATACATGGATCTAAATTTGTCCACTTCACCAGGGACAGTCAATTGATCGACTTCTGTACAGCCGTTCTGTAATTTTTTTCCAGATTGATCAGTGCCACCAACTATAGTCGACAGGACTGATTGGTGTTTTCTGATGGTTGCTGTTAATGTTGCTGTTAAAGTGGAGTTTCCATCCCAAAATGTTTTAATCATTATTGTGCTCATTAGACCTAAAAAAGGAAAAAAATAAAATATTTTTTTTTTTACTCATCTGGAAATGCCTGTTGCTATGCGGTCCCACAAAATCTGCCTTTGAAATCACCTATGATTTTGACATTCTCCCTCTAATGCTCCTGGGAAATGTGTGTCATCATTTCCCAGGATGCAGTGCGCTGTCCAATTATCACTCCCCATCCAAGACTTCCAGGAAGTAAGTGCTTGTAGGCTTCACAATGCCCACAAGCAAAATGACAACGGCGTGGACATAGTTTTATAAACTATCTTTTTTTAATAACTATGCGGAGCGGCGGCGGATTGTAAAATAGTAAGTGACCGGATTTATATTATAAAAACGCATGATGAGAGGACATACATTAAAAAAATGCTAATTGTAGTTGGAACTCCGCTTTAAGCCCAACTTTATACCCCCTGGCACCTGTTCCAGATATCCCCTGATTCAGCTGTACATCATAGTGAATACACAACCCACATTACTTAGTGGTGTAAGGTATTAAAATGTGAGCTATTATCAATTTACAACTGCTCGAGAATCCACCATAAAATAGTCTGTAGTTCCTTGTACCTTCTCCTACTATGCCTAGTGTACCCCACTGAATTGTGATGTGAAACTCGTTTCCTGTTACAATTTATTTCATGTATTAGCTCACTGACTTTTAGTTTTCAAAATCCTTGTTAATGTTTACCTTGCAACATAACACAGGCAGACAGATGACTTACTATTTCTCTCAAATTTTGATGTGAGCTATTTGTTTACATTAGAGGAACGTATTTAATGTACGAATACATGGGTACTTCCTGTTAAGAAACACGTGTACGTGAGATTAAACATAATGACAACCAGCTGGATATAGCTACTGTTCTCATAGACTTTAAGTGATCAATAAGGTCAAAGTTCAAAACTTCAGTCTAGACAAACCATGCCAGTTTCTGTGTTTGTCAGAGAAGTCCAAGTCCCACTTTTTAATGTATAAATTCAGACAGACCCTAAACACCTACAAAAAAAAATGTGTTTATTTAGTGTAATAGGATACGCTATTAAAATACATATTTCAACGGTATAATATTAATTGTCTTGACTTTTTCCATCTGAGAGGTGTTTTTTTTTTTTTTTTATGTAATAGTTTGCCACTGCAGGCAAGAGATAAATATGTACTGTATATTCCTACTTTCATCTTGGTGTGTTTTGCGTATTTCTTCCAGATACATTATATTACCAAAAGTATTGGGGTGCCTGCCTTTACACGTATATGAACTTTAATGGCATCCCAATTTAGTCAAAACAATATAAATCTCCTGCGCTCCGGTATTTCTTGCTTATGGGGACATACAATTCAATTGTACAGTGTCTTTCCAGAGTCTTGCAGCCCTCCTTAGAATCGTGGGAATTCAAAAGGAACTAAAAAAGAAAAAAGAATGGAGGGCGCACCGACCTAGTGTGATACTGTTACACAATTTTTATTAAAATACTAAAATCAATAGTTATACTCACAAAATGAGTTAGAAACAAGCTTTAAAAGACAATCCAACAGCGCCAGCAGAACAGGGCGGTTGCTTCAGTCTAAAAAGGTATCTGACCGATAATCAGGCTAGGCTTACGTTTCGGGGGCGTACCCCTTTCCTCAGAGCCCCGGTGGTCTGCACTGAATCCCAATTTAGTCTGTAGGGTAAAATATTGAGTTGGCCCACCCATCGCAGCTATAATGCCCTGCACACACGATCAGTTCATCCGATGAAAACAGTCTGATGGATTTTTTCATCAGATATCCAATGAAGCTGACTTTCATCAGTCGTGCCTACACACCATCGGTTAAAAAAACAATTGTTTCAGAACGTGGTGACGTAAAACAACGACGTGCTGAGAAAAATGTTCAATGCTTCTGAGCATTTGTCGACTTGATTCTGAGCATGCGTGGATTTTTAACCGATGGACGTACCCAGAGACGATCGTTTTTTTCTATCGGTTTTTTAACCATCAGATAATTTTAAAACAAGTTCCTAGTTTTTTCACCGATGGATAAAAAAACGATGGGGCCCACACACGATTGGTTCGTCTGATGAAAACGGTCCATCAGACCGTTTTTATCAGGTGAACCGATTGTGTGTACGTGGCATTAGAGCTTTAACTCTTCTGGGAAGGCTATCCAAAGGTTTAGGAGCGTGTCTATGAGAATGTTTGACCATTCCCCAAGAAGTGCATTTGTGAGGTCAGGCACTGATGTTGGACGAAAATTCATCCCAAAGGGGTTCTATCGGGTTAAAGCCAAGACTCTGTGCACTTCCTCTTCCCCAAACTCACTCATGCATTTCTTTATGAACCTTGCTTTGTGCACTGATCCAAACCATTTGGTGGAGGGGGATTATAGTGTGGGGTTGTTTTTTAGGGGTTGGGCTTAGTTCTTGTGAAGGGAACTCTTAAAGTAATTTTATAAAAATCTTTTTTTTTTTTTTTAATAACAAACATGTTATACTTACCTCCTTTGTGCAGTTGGTCCCTCTTTGCTGTTTTTTTTATTTTTTTATTTTTTTTTATTGAAATTTTCAAAACATTTATACATTAACAGCACATTATCAATGAGCATACAAAAAATTTCCTTCAGTTAAACACATTTATCATTTCATACACATAAAATTACAACATCAACATTAAACTGTTTCCTATACCACAATTATAGGACAGTCCAACCTCCTCCTTATCTCCTACTCTTTCCTCCCTCCCTACCCCCTCCTGTTCCTGGCCCTTGTTGAGTGCACCCACAGCCAGCAGCTTGCTATGGGGTGTAGCAGAGCGTCCCAGAGAGAGCCTGGGAAAGTCCAGTTCGGGGTTTATACCTCTCCCAGGCTCCTCTCTTACACGTTCAGGGATCTCTGATCCCTGATCCAGGTCAGGTGTTGGCCCTCTCCCCCAGGCCAATTTAAGCTCACCTGAGCTATCAGCCATTGCTCTGTCCTGGGAAACAGTGTGAATCTGTGAGAGCAAGGAGGCTGCTGAAAAACTGGTGAGAAGTGTGTGTTTGAGCTAACAAGCGGTAGGCTTGTTTAGCTTAGTAGTTAGGACCTGCATAACGTGTAGTTAGAGCCGAGACACGGCTAGGTGTTTGTTTGGCTATTTTTGTTTTGTTTTCTGCACACTGTACAGCACCTGTAAATAGACTTTGTATAGCACCAATAAAAATCCCACTGTTGTTCACTGATCCTATGGACTTTGGTATCTGTGCTGGCTCATCCCAGGGAGCTTTTGTACCCGCTACCTATCCCCAGCTTACATATGGTGGAGGCTGCGATCAGCAATAGTAAGTTACTATTTAAAAAGCCAGTACCTAAAGTGACAACATGGAGGAAATCCTCAAACAAATGGTGCTATTCAATGCTGCACAACAGCAAGCAAACGCTGCACAACAGCAAACTAATGCTGCGCTGCAGCAAGCCAACGCTATCGCACAGGAGCAATCGCAGAGGCAGATTAGTGCTGTACAGGAGCAATCGCAGAGGCTGTTTGAACAGCTTGCCACTGCTGCAGAAGCGGATAGAAAAACCCTGACTAAAGTTGCAGAAACGCTAGCACAGTGGGCACCTGCGGAAATCAAGGATATTAGAGACAAGCCTTCAGCCATCCATGTGGCTCGCTTTCTGTCAAAAATGACTGCGGATGATGATCCAGAGGCCTTCCTGCTAACATTTGAACGGACCGCTGAGAGGGAAGATTGGCCTAAAACCAAGTGGGCAGGACTGATCGCCCCCTTACTTTCTGGTGAATCGCAGAAGGCCTACTATGATCTGGAGTCGGCAGAAGCGGGAGACTATGAAAAGGTCAAGCAGGAAATTCTGGCGCGACTCGGTGTCACCTTGGCTGTTCGAGCCCAACGGGTCCACAGCTGGTTCTTCCAAATTGAGAGGCCCCCAAGATCGCAGATGTTCGACCTAATCCACCTGGTGAGAAAATGGCTACAGCCGAAGTCCCTGTCTGCACCACAAATAGTGGAGCGTGTGGTCATGGACCAGTTCCTGAGGTCACTCCCAATTCCCCTGCAGAGGTGGGTGAGTCAAGGGGACCCCAAGTCGGCAGATAACTTGGTGGAACTCGTCGAAAGGTACTTTGCTGCAGAGAACCTGGTCACCACCCCAACAGCCGCACGGACTTTCCACCCAAAGCCACGGTCTCCCCAGGCAACCGGTAAGACTGTTCCAGGGGAAGTGGGTGGTAAGCATGGCAAGGAAATAGGGGGGAGGATTTTTGGTGCCAGGACTGAAGTTTGGCGTCCCAAGCAAGGGAAACCACTGCCTGTCAGCAAACCAACTTGGGGAAACATCAGGTGTTTTCGTTGCCAAGAGCTGGGACATGTTGCAGCAAACTGTCCATTGACTGATGAACCAATGCAGTGTGATCTGTCTAATAGAAGGCAGTCTATGTTTGCTGCTGTTTCATGCGCTGCAGCGCCAAATGTGGGGAAACACATGTGTCACATGACTGTTAATGATAAGCCTATTACGGCCTTACTGGACTCTGGAAGTCTGGTTACTTTGGTTACAGCTGAGATGGTTGAAACTGTGAATTTTCATGCTAAAAAAGTTGCTGTGATCTGTGTACATGGGGATACCCGGGAGTATCCTATAGCCACAGTTCAGTTTAAAACTGGCTTAGGTACGGTGTCCCATGCGGTCGGACTTGTGCCCCACTTGGTGCACGAGGCCATCATTGGTAGGGACTTCCCTAAGTTTTGGGAACTGTGGGATCGTCCCGACCCGGTCGCAGTACCTGACTCAGTCGCAGAGCCAGAGCTCCTGGCTACTTCCGATATTGTGGGTTCAGGGGACTCATCTCAGGGCTCTCCGAGTTTTCCTTTCTCGGTTATGGCAGGAGAGCTGGAGGAGCCTGAGGGGGTCCCCACAACCAGTAGAGCCGGACAGCCGTCTGCCGACTCGGAGCCTATGTTGGAGTTTACTGACCTTAATGTGCACAAGGAAAATTTTGGTACTGAGCAGAGAAAAGACCCCACCCTTGCCAGGGCCTGGGAAAATGTAATGGTGATTAATGATGTACCTGTTGAACCAGGGGATAGGCCCTGTTTTCCTTATTTCAGCAGCAATGATGATTTACTGTATCGTGTATGTAAAAAGAATGATGAAGTTACTGAACAATTGGTGGTCCCCAAGCCTTACAGAAGGGTGGTGTTGGAACTTGCCCATGGGCACTTGCTAGGAGGCCATTTAGGGGTTGAGAAAACCACTGAAAGAGTGTTGCGCAGGTTTTACTGGCCTGGGATACAGAAAAATATTGAGAATTATTGTCAATCCTGTCCTGTGTGTCAGATGTCAGCCCCCCAGCCCCACTTCCGAAGTCCTTTAGTGCCCTTGCCCATTATTGAAGTGCCCTTCGAGAGGATTGCCATGGACCTTGTGGGTCCCCTCCCCAAATCCGCCCGTGGTCATCAGCATATCCTCGTGATTATGGATTACGCTACCCGTTACCCTGAGGCCGTTCCCTTACGTGCCGCGTCTGCTAAAAATATTGCCAAAGAGCTGTTTATGGTGTTCAGTCGGGTGGGCATCCCTAAAGAAATCCTGACAGACCAGGGTACCCCATTTATGTCACGGATAACTAGGGAGCTGTGCAAGTTATTTAAGGTGACGCAGTTGCGAACCTCTGTGTATCATCCGCAAACGGATGGCTTGGTGGAACGTTTCAATAAGACGTTAAAGGGCATGTTAAAAAAGGTTGTTGACAAAGATGGGAAAGACTGGGACTTCCTGATACCGTACCTGATGTTTGCTATCAGGGAGGTTCCCCAGTCCTCTACAGGGTACTCTCCATTTGAGTTGCTTTACGGGAGACACCCTCGGGGACTCTTGGACATAGCCAAGGAAACTTGGGAGGGGGAACAGACACCCCACAAAAGTGTAATTGAGCATATCGCTCAAATGCAGGACAGGATTGCAGCCGTAATACCAGTGGTGAAAGAACATTTACTACAGGCACAAGCAGCCCAACAGAGAATATACAACCGGGGGGCCCAACTCCGTGTTTTCTCACCGGGTGACAGGGTCCTCGTTTTAGTTCCCACTGTTGAGAGCAAGTTCCTGGCTAAATGGCAGGGCCCCTTTGAAGTAATTGAAAGAGTTGGGGAAGTCAATTACAAGGTGTATCAACCAGGTAAAAGGAAGCCCGAACAGATTTACCACGTGAACCTGTTAAAGCCCTGGAAGGATAGACTGGCGTTAACTGCGAGGTCCCTACCGGTAACGCCTAAGGGTACTGAATCCCCTCTGATCCCTGAGGTCACGATTCCAGACACCCTGTCATATTCCCAAAAACAGGAATCTAGAGAAATTTTCAGAGTTGCCTGGCACGACTTCAGCGGTTCAGCATGATATTGTTACTGAACCTGGGGTCCGTGTCAAGCTCAAACCATACCGAATTCCTGAAGCGAGGAGAAAGGACATCAGTGATGAAGTTAGAAGGATGTTGGAACTAGATGTCATTGAGGAATCCAATAGTGACTGGTCTAGCCCCATCGTGTTGGTCCCAAAACCGGATGGCACTTGGAGGTTTTGTAACGACTTCAGAAAGCTCAATGCAGTAACAAAGTTTGACACGTACCCGATGCCCAGGGTAGATGAACTTATAGACCGTCTGGGCAAGGCCCGTTATCTGACCACTTTGGACTTGACCAAAGGATATTGGCAAATACCCCTGACTAATAGTGCCAAAGAAAAGACTGCGTTTGTGACCCCGGAGGGGTCATTCCAGTATAAGAAAATGCCTTTTGGGTTGCAAAATGCCCCTGCAACCTTTCAGAGGGCCATGGACAGGACCCTAAGACCGCACCAGCAGTATGCTGCAGCTTATTTAGATGACATAGTGGTGCATAGCACTGACTGGGAGTCTCACTTGCCCCGTGTCCAAGCTGTCCTTGATTCCCTCTTCAAGGAAGGTTTTACGGCAAATCCCAAAAAATGTGCCATTGGTTTGGAGGAAGCCAAGTATTTGGGCTACACTATTGGCCGTGGAGTTATTAAACCCCAAGTGAATAAAGTAGAAGCCATCCAGGAGTGGCCACGTCCTGCAAACAAGAAGCAGGTCAGGGCCTTTCTTGGCATTGCGGGATATTATAGAAGGTTTATTCCAAATTTTGCCACTATAGCTGCCCCACTGACAGACCTGACGAAAGGGAAAGACTCAGTAATGATAAAATGGTCCCCAGTAGCAGAAGAATCTTTCCAAGTCCTGAAGAAGGCTCTTTGTGCACAGCCAGTGCTATACTCCCCCGATTTCTCCAAAGATTTTTTGGTTCAGACAGATGCCTCTGATGTAGGTATCGGGGCAGTACTATCACAGGTATACAATGGGGAAGAACACCCTGTGGTCTACCTAAGCAGAAAGCTCAATGATCATGAGAAAAAATATGCAGTCATTGAAAAGGAATGTTTAGCCATAAAGTGGGCCGTGGACGCGCTCAGGTACTACCTGTTAGGGCGCCAGTTTGAGTTAATAACTGACCATGCTCCCCTGAAATGGATGGCCCAAAAGAAGGAGACTAATAGGCGGGTGAATCGGTGGTTTTTGGCCCTCCAGGATTATTCCTTTTCGGTAAAACACAGGCCAGGTGTTGAGATGGGGAATGTAGATGCCCTGTCCCGTGTTCACTCCTGTTGGGCTACAGGTGTTCCAACCCTGGGGTTGAAACAAGAGGGGAGGGTGTGTAGCAGAGCGTCCCAGAGAGAGCCTGGGAAAGTCCAGTTCGGGGTTTATACCTCTCCCAGGCTCCTCTCTTACACGTTCAGGGATCTCTGATCCCTGATCCAGGTCAGGTGTTGGCCCTCTCCCCCAGGCCAATTTAAGCTCACCTGAGCTATCAGCCATTGCTCTGTCCTGGGAAACAGTGTGAATCTGTGAGAGCAAGGAGGCTGCTGAAAAACTGGTGAGAAGTGTGTGTTTGAGCTAACAAGCGGTAGGCTTGTTTAGCTTAGTAGTTAGGACCTGCATAACGTGTAGTTAGAGCCGAGACGCGGCTAGGTGTTTGGCTATTTTTGTTTTGTTTTCTGCACACTGTACAGCACCTGTAAATAGACTTTGTATAGCACCAATAAAAATCCCACTGTTGTTCACTGATCCTATGGACTTTGGTATCTGTGCTGGCTCATCCCAGGGAGCTTTTGTACCCGCTACCTATCCCCAGCTTACAGGGGGTAACACGAGCCGGGTCACAGCTCCGTGTGTCCATTTAGACACAGGGCCTGACCCGGCCCTGCCCCCTTGATTGGCTAACAGTAGAGTTGAGCGGACACCTGGATGTTTGGGTTCGGCGGGTTAGGCCGAACTTCAAAAAAAGTTTGGGTTCGGGACCAGAAATTGACCCGAACTTGACCCCGGCCCCGAACCCCATTGAAGTCAATGGGGACCCGGACTTTTGACTACTAAAATGTCTCTAAAAAACGAATGGAAATAGTTAGAGGGCTGCAAATGGCAGCAAAATGTTGGGAAGAGCATGGCAAGTACTCTGCAGTCAAATGTGGATAGGGAAATAACTTAAAAATAAATAAAAATAAACTTAGAACTGTCCCTTCACAAAGTGTCATTTCTGAAAGGAAAAAAAGTCATTTAAAAGCGGCTTTGCGGCTATAATGAATTGTCGGCTCCGGCAATTCAGAGAGGATTCATTCATTAAAAAAAAAAAATGACGTGGGGTTCCCCTCAAAAATCCACACCAGACCCTTATCCAAGCACATTAACCTGGCCGGCTGCAGAAAAGAGGGGGTGCAGAGTGCGCCCCCCCTCCTGAACCGTACCAGGCCACATGCCCTCAACGTTGGAGCAGGGAGCCGGGTTGAGAGTGGATTACCATTGCTGGATTTTTTTTTTTTTTTTATTAATAAAGGACTTTTTTCTACGGTGTGTGTGTTTTATTTACAAGAATTTACACTTCCTTCGTGAAATGGTAGGGGTACAGTGTACCCCATTACCAATTCACATAGGGGGGGCAGGATCTGGGGGTCCCCTTTGTTAAAGGGGTCTTCCAGATTCTGATAAGCCCCACGCCCGCGGACCCCCATAACCACCGGGCAAGGGTTGTAAGGATGAGGCCCTTATCCTCCACATGTTAAGGGCATGTGGCCTGGTACGGTTCAGGAGAGGGGGGGCCGCACTCTGTCCCCCCCTCTTTTCTGCGGCCGGTCAGGTTAACATGCTCAGATGAGGGGTCTGGTGTGGATTTTTGGTGGAACTCCACGCCATTTTTTTTGTAAATTTGGGGTGGAGTTCCCCTTAAAATCCACACCAGACCTGAAGGGTCTGGTATGGATATTTGGGGGGAACCCCACGTAATTTTTTTTTAATTGACGGTGGGGTTCCCCTTAATATCCATACCAGACCTGAAGGGCCTGGTTATTGAATTTGGGGGGGACCCCCACGCTTTTTATTTTTTATTTTTTATGAATGAATCCTCTCTAAATTGCCGAAGCTGACAATTCATTAGAGCCGCAAAGCCATTTTTAAATTACTTTTTTTCCTTTCAGAAATGACACTTTGTGCAGTGCCATTACATAGCCGAACTCCGAACCCGGACCCGAACTTTCAGCAATTATTCGGGTTTGGGTAAAAAAAAAAAAAGTTCGGTACGAACACAAACTTTACAGTTTGGGTTCGCTCAACCCTAGCTATCAGACTTTGATTGACAGCCTCGGGAGCCAATGGCACTGCTACTGCTTCTCAGCCAATCAGGAGGAGAGTCCCGGTTGGCTAAGACACTTGTGGACATTGCTGGAGAAAGACAGGGCTCAGGTAAGTAATTAGGGGGTGCTGGGGAGGCTGTCTTTACAACTCCTTTAAGGTGCCAGCATACCAATACATTTTGGAAAATGTCATGCTCCCCACTTTGTGGGAATAGTTTGGGGATGGCCGCCTTCTGTTCCAACATGACTGCACACCACTGCACAAAGCAAGGTCCATAAAGATATGGATGAACAAGTTTGGGTTTGAGGAACTTGACTGGCCTGCACAGAGTCCTGACCTAAACCTGAGAGAACACCTTTGGGATGAATTAGAGTGGAGACTGTGAGCCAGGCCTTCTCGTCCAACATCAGTGCCTGACCTCACAAATGCACTTTTGGAATAATGGTCAAACATTCCCATAGACACCCCCCTAAACCTTCTGGACAGCCTTCCCAGAAGAATTGAACCTGTTATAGCTGCAAAGGGTGGACCAACTCAATATTGTTCAGCTTTTAGTTAAGATCAAAAGTAGGTCAAGCCAATGTTATGGGCTATGATGCTATTCCACCTGTTCCAAACATCTGATAAGAGACTGCTATGAGGAATGCCAAATGAAACATCAGCAATTGGCTGGGGACTGCAGTGTTAAAACCATTTTTATAGTACACGCTATAAAAGTAGCGGAAAATGTAAAAAAATAAAAATGAATTTAATGATAGTCAGATACTGTACACTAGGCAGTATAAACCTAGTCTCATTAATATTTATCTATGCATGTAAATCCAATGTATTTTATTTGTAAAAGGAGAATCTGCCTGAATTTGATTTGACAAGGCCTTGGTGAATCTTCTTTAAAATTCAGCCAACTCAAACATAGCATCTATGGGGTGAACCTTGTTGTTCAGTTCTGTCCGGTTTTAGGGCTAATAGGCAAACTGATGTCAGAAAAGGCATTGGGAGCTGCGCACTATTAAGGCATACATGTGCCAATCTTTTAAATTACCTTCTTGGGGCAATACCTTAAAGTTATGTGGGTTTTACAAAAATGTACAATTCTAAGGGCCTCGTATACACGACCGTTTGCCTCGACAGAATCCATCAAGAAACTTGGTGGCAGAGCTTTTTTGCAGAGGAAAACGGTTGTGTGTATGCTTTTCATCGAGAAAACTGACGTGGAACTCGATGGAAGTCTCAATTTCCTCGTTGTCGCTGGTTTTCAACGAGAAACACGTTTGTGTGTATGCTTAGAAACCCGTGCATGCTCAGTAAAAGTAGCGTTTGTAATGGAAATAGCACATTCGTCACACTGTAACAGACTGAAAAGTGCAAATCGTCTCTCACCAAACTTTTACTTAACACACAGTAACATGAGTTTAGCAAAAGCAGCCCCTGCCATCTATATGTTGTATGTCGCCGCTTTTGAGAACGAGGAGATTTGGTCTTGACTGTGTGTATGCAAAGACAGCTTGTCAAGTTTCTCGACAAGCCTAACAAGGAACTCGTTGAGGAAAATGATGTGTCTTTTCCGACGAGTTCCTCGGTCGTGTGTACGAGGCCTCACAGACATTCTCAGTGACAGAGTACTCAGCAGCATATTTGGCTACAGAATTTATATAAAAAAATTGCATTTTACATTTAGCTTGATTGATTGATTTAATGGATTTATAGTGTGCCAAATACTGACCCGTCAGGGCAGTGTCTAAGCGCAGAAGACATAACAAAAATAGGTAAATGAAAACAGGGCGCGAGAGAGAAAAAGAGAAGAACAAGAAAAACCAAGAGACAGATTAACAGGGCACAACAGGGAGAACTAACATAACTCAACCTGCTTTTTCTCGAAAAGCCAGGTTTTCAATCTTTTACGAAAGGCCATAATAGAAGTGAGTGACCGAATGGAAGCAGGGAGACTATTCCATAGAGCCGTAGCTCTCACAGAAAAGCGTCTGCCCCCAAAGGTAAGCAAACGGGCAGATGGACAGATGACAAGACCGGCTGTTAGTGATCTGAGTGCTCGTGCAGGGGCGTATCGCGTTATCAAGGAATTCAGATATTGCGGGCCCATCCCATTATAAGCACGATAGGCGAGACAAAGAGCCTTAAACTCAACGCGATCTACCACAGTGAGCCAATGCAGTGATCGTAGGGTAGGGGATAATGTGCTCCCGCCTGTTTAGGCCGGTGATTAGTCTGGCGGCCTGGTTCTGGACGAGCTGGATTTTCTTCAGCCACTTTAGAGGCATACCCAGATACACAATGTTGTTAAAGTCAATCCGGGAGTTGACGAGAGATTGAACCAGGACTTTCCGGTGGTTCTGAGAAAACAAAGTTTTGACCTTTCTCAGACACCTGATTTAATAGAGTGCATTATGGATACATTGATTGACTTGGGGTATCCAATTCAGATTACAGTCAAAAATTGTCCCCAGGACACGGACTTGATTCACCGGAACAGGACACGGCCCAAGGCTCATGGGCCAGTTCCCCAAAAAGACAGCTGGATCAATGCCTCCAGAGATGAGAATCTCTGTCTTTTTAGCATTTAGACTAAGGGAATTGTGATCCATCCACTGTTTGATGTCTAATAGGCAGGAAGCGAGCTACAGACCAGGTGCAGGGTCAGATAGGCTGTCGACCACCAACTGAACATCGTCTGCCTACAGCCGATTAAACACTGCATAAGTGTCCAGCAGACTCGCAAGCGGCCGAAGATACACATTAAACAGCCATGGTGACAGGGCCGAGCCCTGAGGCACCCCACAGCTCAGGGTGCTGATGGTAGATAGAAAATGTCCGGTTTTGACCTGAAAGGTCCTGTGGGTAAGAAAGTCTGACAGCCAGTGTAAAGCAGAGCCGGTAATGTGAAACTCGTCCCGGAGCCTGGCAATCAACATGGCGTGATCTACAGTGTTAAAGGCTGCAGAGAGGTCAAGGAGCATCAAGGCAGCCGACCCTCCCGCGTCCCTGACCCCGAGCAGCTTCTCTCTAGTAGAAAGGACCGTGAGCTCAATCCCGCGGCCCGGACGAAATCCGGACTTGCGAGTCATGGAGCAAACCCTTTGTCTCTGAATACGATTGAAGTTGGAGAAAAGTTTTGTGTTCCACCAGTTTGGCCAGGAAACCTATAGCAGAAATTGGTCTGTAGTTGGAAAGACAGCCAGGGTCCAAGTTGGGCTTTTTTAAAATTGGTGTGATAAGAGTTCCAGCTGGCCTGAAACACGCCAAGAGTTAGGGAAAGATTGACAAGTATCAGGAGATCGTTCACAACCAGCTGGTTGAGATCGTTCACAACCAGCTCTGCATTCTTCTTCAGAAGCCAGGCTGGACAAATGTCACCATGGAAGTAGGAGGCCTTAATTTTTGCCATCATTTTTTGCCATCTCTCTGCGACAGAGAATGAGGCGCTGAAGAATTTGGTTTAGGGGGGCATAGCCCAGGATTGATTGATTTATGTGAGTCAGTCCCTGAGAGTAACAGGGGGTCGGTCGAGGGTTGGAGATATTCCAAAGGGGTTAGTTGCCCTATGCCTAAACGTATGTCAGCTACTTTAGTAAGGAAAGTTTTGAGTAGATTGTCGCAAAAAACTTGCGAATGAGGTATATTCACCTGGCTCTGCGTAGGGGAAAATAGGGTTTTAACTATTTTAAAAAGTGCCGAAGCACTGTTGTCGGCATTATCAATAAGATCACTATAGTGGGACCTTTTTTGCCGTTTTAAGGCCTGCGTGTAAGCTCGATATTGAATTCTATACAGCCTCTTGTCATCCGGATTTTTGGTCTTATACCACTGGCGTTCTAGTGCCCGGCATTTCCTTTTAATGGTAGACAAGGAGGGACAGTACCAGGGTTGGTTTTTGCCAGCCCTGTGGTGATTTTTAGATATTGTTAAAGGGGCAACAATGTCCAAAATTTTTCAAGAGTCCAGATCTACATCCTCGGGATCGATATTTACACATGAATGAAGAGCTTCTGTAAATACCAGGGTTTTGATATCATGTAACTTCCTATAAGGTTCAGTTACCGCCATTGGTGGACCAGGGGGATTGCCTTTTGGTTTTTCTCATAGTTAAGGTTGGCTGACAGGAAAAAGTGGTCGGACCAAATCACCTGTTTTGAAAGAGTATTACATATCAAATTATTAGTACAAAATATGGCATCCAGCTGATGTCCCTTATCATGAGTCGGCCCTCATTATAGATTAGAGCTACTCCCCCCCTTTCTTGACTGGTCTACTTTTAACTAAAATCTTGTGATTCTCTGGCATGAGCTCATCCAAATGAACCAGCCCTCCTGGGGAGAACCAGGTTCCAGTCAGGGCCATCAGGTGGAGGTAATTTTCAATAATTAAGTCATAAATCTGCGATGCATTCTTGTATGCTGATCGAGCATTGATCAGTCCCACCCGTGGAAGGTTGACCAAAGGATGGGATTTTTTGGCAGGCTGTCTAAAAATCCCGTTAGACAGACAGACATTCTTAGCCTCATTAGAAATGGTACAGTCCACCTGATCTAGTTCGATCAGTTGCATCTTAGTGTAAAAACGGCAAGGTGCCGTCAGCTCTGAAGATGGTATCTTTAGGGCATGGGCCACGTGGGGGTGCATTGGGCCAGCATAGCGCCGGGGCCGAGCCCGCCCGGACCTAGACGGGCCCGGACGGGCTTGCCTCTGGCGCGCCTCCGGCACGCCGCAGGCAGCCGGCAGGGTGCCTCCGCCATGTAAATACTTCTTGGATGGTCAGGTGATCGCTAGGCTCCACCCCCGCTTGTCGCACTCTCACAGCGTCAGGCAAAGATGATCAGCAGGTGCCACAGATGGAAGGCGATCAAATAGGCAGTCCACATAGGGCAGGTCAGCAGATAGGTGAGTAGAGGCACAGGTTTTAAAAGCACACTGAAAAGTAAATGTGTTATCTGGCCAGGCAGGGTGCCGCCTCCATGTAAATACTTCCTGGATGGTCAGGTGATCGCTAGGCTCCACCCCCGCTCGTCGCACTCTCTTGATTTACATACAACAGCAGCATCTCATACTGATACATTCCAGTTTTCAAAGCAGGCATTTTTAGGTAGTTTCAAAGCCTCGCACACATGATCTGACTTCCAACCAACTTTTCCTTGGATTTTGGTCCGAAGAGCCTTGTTCTGCATACACACGGCGCAACACTTTCCGCCAACATTCACCAAACCATGTGGTTTTTCAGCTCTTTACCACCACCCTTTGGGCAACTTCTGCTATTGTTGTCTGATGTTTAGAATTATTTCCGAGCATGCGTACTTTGGATTTTAGTTGGACAGACTTGCGTACACACAATCAGATAAACCGACATAGCAGATTTATTGCCCAACAGTTGGTAAATATGAACAGCCAACTTTTGCTGTCGTTAATTTAGCCAATAATTGTCTGATGGACAGGGCCGGCGCTACCACTAGGCGAAGTAGGCGGCCGCCTGGGGGCACACTCCAGCCTAGAGCGCCTGGCCGCTGGTCTCCCTGCTCCCTGTCTCCCACGGTCTCTGTGTTATGTAAGTGTTGGGTGCCGTGCTGTATAATGCAGGGGATGCTGCCCGGCACCTCTGCAGTATGTTACATGTACTCAGGCAGGAAAGTATCATTAGAGGCGCAGCGCCGCACTGGAGCATACGTCCCGAGTCTTCCGACGGAACAAAAGCAAACACATCACCTGCCGTTGTGCACCTCTATGATTAGATCAGTGACCCGACTGTGTCTCTGGTCTATTCCAGTACTGCCAGCTCTGCCCATACATGATTCAGTGACTAAGAGTTGTGACTCGTCGTATACTGAGTCTAGTCATGTGACCACTGAGCCCGCCTCCCTGTGACCGTCATTTGTAGAGGCCAGATCTCACTCCTGGTATTCTGTTGTCTGTCCTGTGTGTACAGTGGCAGTGTCACTCATATGCAGACATGCTGGTGACAGCTGGAGGCATTGAGGCAGGGTTTGTGCTGGACAGAGTCATCGGATGCAGTCTGCAGAGCAGAGCAGAGCCCCAGTGAGTGACTGAATTTGAAGTACATTGTATTACTGTATAATGTGTATAGACTGATCTGTCCTCAGACTCCTGACATGTGTGATGTCATGATTGTACCAAGCACATTGCCTGAATGTAAGGGTCCCTCTCCCTCTCCCTCCTCCTCCCCCTCCTCCCTCCTCCTCCCTCCTCCTCTCTCCTCCCCTCCCCTCCTCCCCTCTCCCCCTCCTCCTCTCCCCCTCCTCCCCCTTCTCCTCCTCATCCCCTCTCCTCCTCCTCCTCCTCCCCTCTCCTCCTCCCCTCTCCTCCTCCTCCTCTTCCTCCTCCTCTCCCCCTCTTCCTCCTCCTCCCCCTCTTCCCCTCCTCCTCCTCTGCCTCCTCCCCCTCTTCCACCCCTCCTCTCCTCCTCTTCCTTCTCCTCTCCTCTCCTCTCCTCCTCCTCCTCCTCCTCCACCCTTTCCTCCTCCCCCTCCTGGGGTTGGGGGTGGAGCCAGGGGGCGGCACAATTAGGTTTCGCCTAGGGTGTCAAAAATCCTTGCACCAGTCCTGCTGATGGAGCATACACACGGTCAGATTATCCGACACAACACATCCGTCAGACAATTATGGCCATAAAGTTGGATCGTGTGTACGAGGCTTAACAGTGACACACAGCTTTTTCCTCAAATGATAATAGACCAGCTTTAATCAACAGACAGAAATTGGCCAGTAGTTCACTGTTGCTGCCCCTTTTCTGACTGGTCAAAACTGTATTGCCCCTAAACAATTTCTGTCAAGCTCTTGTTACAAATTGGGAGACTGCAAATTGCACAGCAGTGTAAAATTGGCCAACATTTTAAAGATGGAAAATTTGTAAAAATATACTAAAGAAAGAGAATACAGGCAATTTTACAACCCCAATTATAAGAACAAAAAGGCATTGCCCAAAGAGCTGGCAATCAGAATTAACGTACACTTTCTTGACCCCGATTTCTCCCTATGGAGTTTGTCAGATTTCCCTCTGCTTTCTTCACAGCAGCTTCCATTTCAATTACTCTATGGCTGCTCTGTGTCACTCTTTTTTTAGTGAGAGGCTGGTTAAACAAAAAACACCTTATTGGCCTTTCCAGTCCTGCTGGCCATAATTCAAAGGTCATGCAATGCATCCTGGTTTTAAAAATTCTCCCAAACAAATCTGCTCATAAATATGCTAGAACTGTTTATCTCAAACCCGCAGGATTCATCTTGAAACCATTGTAGTGGTGTTCCTGTACCTTATCCTTATTTTCTATTGCTAATCAGCGTTGCTCACGAATATTCGCATTGCGAATATTCGCTACGAATATTGCATATTCGAGTATTCGCGAATAACTCGAATATTGCGGCGAATATTCGCTATTTTTTCAAATTTATTTTTAAAACAGATCACATCCTAGTGATCTCCATCGACGTCTAAAAGCATTGCTGGTATGATTAGAGACCCTGGGCCGAGTTATTCTGATTGGCCCTGATGCTGCATCAGAGCCAATCAGAATAACTCGAATATTCGGCAAAAGGAATATTGCGCGATTTTCTTCTCCGCCCTTCTTTTGCATCAGAGCCAATCAGAATAACTTGAATATTCGGCAAAAGGAATATTGCGCGATATTCCTTTTGCCGAATATTCGAGTTATTCTGATTGGCTCTGATGCAAAAGAAGGGCGGAGAATATAATCGCGCAATAGGAATATTGCGCGATTATCTTCTCCGCCCTTCTTTTGCCCCCTTATTCTCCTTTCTTTTAAGTAGAGTTAGTGTAGAGTTAGTGTTTAGTGCATATTAGTTTAGTAATACAGGAAATGATCTCCGTTTATGAGAATTTCGCAATCATTTTCGCATTAGCGAAATTTCGCAAAATTTTTTTTGGATAAAATATCACGAATATTCGATATTAGCGAATATTCGCAAATATTCTTCTATATATTCGCGCAATATCGCGAAATCGAATATGGCGTATTCCGCTCAACACTATTGCTAATGTGTTGAGAGTGCTAGCAGTCACAGCATTATTAGTTATCCTACCTTTATTATAAAGTTACCTTTAACCAATGTCAATGCATTTTTTGTTGTTGAGCTGGCTGACAAATATGTAGTGTTGTGTGTAAAAATCCCACAGACAAATGGAAAGAAAAAAAATCAATATGCCTTTTCATCATATTTAGATATAATATTCAGGCTGACATCTCCCAAATCTGTTTTAATTACAAAATAACTTCACTTTTAAAAAATACAAATAAATGCACATTTATTTGCAGGTAAAAACTTTTTTTTAGGAGCCTGTAAAGCATTGCAGATCTCTGGTGCAGTGCAGAACTCCTGCATACTGTCAGTGTAAGCTCTCTGCCTGTACATCCGACGGACAGGTTTCCAGCGGACATGTTTTCAAGCATGTTTGGCCGATAGGCCGATAGGCCGTACACACGATCGAACATGTCCGCTGAAACTGGTCTGCGGACCGGTTTCAGCGGACATGTTCGACCGTGTGTACACGGCCTTAGGGGTAGGCTGGACTAGGCCATCACGGCCCGAACAAATTCTATACTTTATACCATCACAGTTTATTGTATTACAATATTGTGTATTATGTGCAGCATCTTATGTCCTTTTTAACTACTTGTCATCTGCCCACCGTCAAATGACGGCGGGCAGACGACTCCATTATCCTGACATCACGTCATATGACGTGATGTCCCTTTAAAGCCGCGGGCGCGCGCGCGCACACCCGCCGCTCTGCGGGGATCCCGTGCGAGTGCCCGGCGGCAACGATCCCAAATCTGTTTTAATTACAAAATAACTTCACTTTTAAAAAATACAAATAAATGCACATTTATTTGCAGGTAAAAACTTTTTTTTAGGAGCCTGTAAAGCATTGCAGATCTCTGGTGCAGTGCAGAACTCCTGCATACTGTCAGTGTAAGCTCTCTGCCTGTACATCCGACGGACAGGTTTCCAGCGGACATGTTTTCAAGCATGTTTGGCCGATAGGCCGATAGGCCGTACACACGATCGAACATGTCCGCTGAAACTGGTCTGCGGACCGGTTTCAGCGGACATGTTCGACCGTGTGTACGCTGCCTTAGGGGTAGGCTGGACTAGGCCATCACGGCCCGAACAAATTCTATACTTTATACCATCACAGTTTATTGTATTACAATATTGTGTATTATGTGCAGCATCTTATGTCCTTTTTAACTACTTGTCATCTGCCCACCGTCAAATGACGGCGGGCAGACGACTCCATTATCCTGACATCACGTCATATGACGTGATGTCCCTTTAAAGCCGCGGGCGCGCGCGCGTCGTCGGCGGCGCGCGCGCGCACCCGCCGCTCTGCGGGGATCCCGTGCGAGTGCCCGGCGGCAACGATCGCCGCCGGGCACACGCGATTGCTCAGTAACTGAGCTGGGACGTGCAGCTCTGTATGTAAACACAGAGCTGCACGTCCCTGTCAGGGAGAGAGGAGATCGATTGTGTCCCTTGTACATAGGGACACAATCGGTCACCTCCCCCAGTCACCCCCCCCCTCCCCCCACAGTTAGAACACTCATAGGACACACATTTAACCCCTTCCCCGCCCCCTAGTGGTTAACCCCTTCACTGCCAGTCACATTTATACAGTAATCAATGCATATTTATAGCACTGTTCACTGTATAAATGTAAATGGTCCCAAAAATGTCAGAAAAGTGTCCGAAATGTCCGCCATAACGTCGCAGTCCCAATAAAAAAATCGCAGATTGCCGCCATTAATAGTAAAAAAAAAAAAAAAAAAAATGCCATAAACTATCCCCTATTTTGTAAACGCTATAAATTTTGCGCAAACCAATCGATAAACGCTTATTGCATTTTTTTTTTTACCAAAAATATGTAGAAGAATACGTATCGGCCTAAACTGAGGGAAAAAATATTTTTTTTATATATTTTTTGGGCTATTTATTATAGCAAAAAGGAAAAAATATTGCATTTTTTTAAAAATTGACGCTCTATTTTTGTTTATAGCGCAAAAAATAAAAACCGCAGAGGTGATCAAATACCACCAAAAGAAAGCTCTATTTGTGGGAAAAAAAGGACGCCAATTTTGTTTGGGAGCCACGTCGCACGACCGCGCAATTGTCAGTTAAAGCGACGCAGTGCCGGAAGCTTATATTTTGTCTGGGCAGGAAGGGGGTGTAGGTGCACAGTAGGCAAGTGGTTAAAAAAAATTATGTTTGTTATGTTCTTAATCGTTAAAATTATGGACGCTGGGCAAAACACCAAAACTGTGAGTAATAAAATTTTCTTTTACAGGAATTTCAGGGCAACTTTAGGGGTGCGTGCTATACGCGGGAGAGTGCAATGCCCCAATAAATACGGTAGACTTTCAAATTTAAAGACGTAGATAAAGTAATTTTAACGTAGTGTGCCAAGCGCAATTCTATATTATTAGCAAAAGTAGAAAGGACAATTATTACTATGATTCTTCTGTTGCTGAAAAAGACATACCAGCTGAATTTTTGGGTATTACTTTCCAATGGAAATTCCAATGGAAATGATGGAAATAAACAGCAGTTGTTACTGTCAATGGTAGTAGATGACACATGTGTTTATGGTGCACTGCTGGATAGACAGATCAGTGTAGGTTTGAATGCATTAAGTGTATTAAAGAGATAAAACTATTTTTGAGTAAAGCTCATTAAACACATTCAAATTAGATTGCACATTCTTCTTCAGATCTGCCAACAATTTTATAGTACAAGGGCCTGCCTGAGTGAACCTAAAAGTAAGAAAAAGTAAGAAACATTTTTGTCAAAGGAATGCAATGTCTTCTAAGCACAGTGTGACAAGACTGGTTTATCTCTTTTTAACAGAAAGTTACCTGTGTAATTACATAATATGTTTTTGTATGTTATTTACAAATGTCAATTTTAATGGGGTTATAGTTTGATTTTTGAGAATTGTCATTGAGCTATTTAATAACAAACAATAATTAACCTTGTACACATAGTAAAATAATGATAAAAATCATCAAAAGTCTTTATCAATAAAATACAGCAGCGCTAGTGATCGGGGCACAGTTCAAATCCGATCACTCATTCACATTCAAAGAGATAAATGAAAGTAAGAAAGTTCTCCAGAGCTCAGAGGGTGCACAAATATTCCGTGACAAAAAAGGGGGGCTCTTCAAGACAATTTCAACTGTCCATGATTAGTGACATCACTCGTGAGCCGAACAAAGCATGCGAAGATCCTGTGACAATGTCCCCTCAAGGATGTCTACTCACCAGATTGATGTTATAACAGGCTTTGAACAGTAATGTCATCGGATTCCCTCTTCCTCATGGAGATGATATTCCAGCAGCATGCAGTACTCCTAATGACCATCCGGTGTCAGGGCACATAAAAAAAGCTTGATATGGTGTGATACCATTTAAAAAACTTTTATTTTAACATGCTGTTAAAAATCATGCATACAAACAGCAACAAAAAAACTGCTCCACAGAGCAGTAACTGATACAAGGTGTAATGCCTTTCAGCCGGTCATCAGCTCACAGAGGGTGATAGATAGTTTGTGGATGCGAGCGTTTGCCGCTAGCACACTAAATCACTCTCCTAACTGGAGCACAGCTGAACCACAGTGTCAGGCGTACATGTATAAAAATATCGCGAGATCAGGCCCTGACGTTTCGTCCTTCTGACTTCTTCTGAGGGCATAATCTCGCAGGTCACAAGTCAGTGTTAAATAGTGTTCATGTTGTGTCAGCTACGCCTACTGCAATATTAACACCTCGTATTCCTGTGTTCGGTGGTGGTAGCAGGAATACGAGGTGTTAATATTGCAGTAGGCGTGGCTGACACAACATGAACACTATTTAACACTGACTTGTGACCTGCGAGATTATGCCCTCAGAAGAAGTCAGAAGGACAAAACGTCAGGGCCTGATCTCGCGATATTTTTATACATGTACGCCTGACACTGTGGTTCAGCTGTGCTCCAGTTAGGAGAGTGATTTAGTGTGCTAGCAGCAAACGCTCGCATCCACAAACTATCTATCACCCTCTGTGAGCTGATGACCGGCTGAAAGGCATTACACCTTGTATCAGTTACTGCTCTGTGGAGTAGTTTTTTTGTTGCTGTTTGTATGCATGATTTTTAACAGCATGTTAAAATAAAAGTTTTTTAAATGGTATCACACCATATCGAGCTTTTTTTATGTGCCCTGACACCGGATGGTCATTAGGAGTACTGCATGCTGCTGGAATATCATCTCCATGAGGAAGAGGGAATCCGATGACATTACTGTTCAAAGCCTGTTATAACATCAATCTGGTGAGTAGACATCCTTGAGGGGACATTGTCACAGGATCTTCGCATGCTTTGTTCGGCTCACGAGTGATGTCACTAATCATGGACAGTTGAAATTGTCTTGAAGAGCACCCCCTTTTTTGTCACGGAATATTTGTGCACCCCTTGAGCTCTGGAGAACTTTCTTACTTTCATTTATCTCTTTGAATGTGAATGAGTGATCGGATTTGAACTGTGCCCCGATCACTAGCGCTGCTGTATTTTATTGATAACGACTTTTGATGATTTTTTTTTTTTTTTCTTCCACAAAAGTTTTATTTATTCAAAACATAGCGTGAGATACCGTACATAACAAGGTAATTATTACAGAACAGAGAATCATGAAAAAAACATGCCACGGAGTGCAATTAAAAGGCAACAATTTACATGTTCATACCATAGACAAGGTGTAGGGAGTTGAATTAAGCGGAGGAGGGCGGAGGATCTCAAATTTCAAATTTTCCCCTCCTCCCATACCCCCCCCTCGCCAAGTGTAGAGGGGGGAAGCAGTGCAAGACCTCAATCTTGGTCAGTAATTAGAGTGCATCGTATCGTGGAAGCAATGGGATCAGATGCCCATATTGAGAGGGAAAGAGGCGATAAGAGAAAGGGGGGAGAGAAAGGAAGGTAGAGGGGCAGAGAGGAAGAAGAGAAAAAAAAAAAGAAAGACAGAATGAAGGGGAGTGGATCCGCAACCGCCCCCCCCTCCCCCGCAAGCCTGTTGGGGGGGGATACACATCCGGTGTCTCAGGCGACTCAAGAAACACATTGATGGTATCGATCAGTGGTAACAAAATGATTCCAGCAAGCCCAAGTAAAGGAGAATTTCTGCACTCTATCTTGGGAAATGTGAATCAGCTCCTCCATTTCTTTTATTGAAGAGACCTGTGCGAGCCATTCTCTGATTGTCGGGAGGGTGGTAGAGCGCCAATGTCTGGGAACGCAGACTCTAGCAGCATTGACCATATGCATGGCCAGGGATTTGAAATAGTCTTTCTTGGAAAGCGACGTATGATGTAGAAGGAATTGGGATGGGGTGTAATCCAGGGTGTAAGTAGTGATATGTGAGATGAGGTCGTGGACGCCCCTCCAAAAGGGCTGGAGGGTGCCACAGTCCCACCACACATGGAGCATAGTCCCCACCCCCGCGCCACATCTCCAGCAGGTGTCAGGGATAGCAGGGGAGAATTTATGGAGGCGCGACGGGGTCCTGTACCATTTAGTGATCACTTTGTAGCCGTTCTCCTGGACTGCCACATTCGCTGAGCCCTTATGGGCATATTCATAGATAGTGTTCCAATCCCCTACAGTCAAGGGCACCTGAAGGTCTTTGTTCCACGAAAGCTGCGGTGGGGTGGGCGTTTGTGATGGGTCCCCCACCAAGAGGGAATACAGAAGGGAGATCAAGTGTCTCTGTGGTACTTTACGGTGGCACAGAGATTCAAAGGGCGTGAGATGTCGTGTCCAAAGGGATTGATCAGCAGTAGACGTGAGAAAGTGCCGTACTTGCCTGTAGGTCCAGAACGAGAAGGAAGACGTCCTAGTGAGAGATTTCACGGCCTCAAAAGATAGGGGCCTTCCAGCTGAATAGAACTGGAGGGCTAGAACATCCTCATAGGGCCACTCCTGGCTCAAAAAATCTCCCGACATACCAGGCGGAAAGTCTAGATTCCCCCGCAGGGACGTCAAAGGGTTCGGCTGAGAGGATGGGGGCCCTAGCGACGAGGCCTTCTTAAAAGCCAAGAGCGAGGGGTAAATGAATGGATGGGATAATAAGGATTGAGGCCAATTCCTCGGGGGTAACCATGGAAGTAAGTGTAGGAGACCGGGAGAGAAGCTCCCCTCCAGGCGGACCCACAGCTTCTCGGAGGCATGGATATTCCAATCCGCTATCCTGGTGAGATGACACGCACTGTGATATTTCTGAAGGTCTGGGAGACCAATCCCGCCCCCGGATTTCGGCAGAGTGAGTCGGGAGTGCTTTATACGGGGCTGAGAACCCCTCCAGAGGAAGGTCGAACAGGCCTTCTTATATGACGTGAAGAAACCCGTGGGCAAGGAGATGGGGATTGATTGCATAAGATAAAGTAAGCGTGGCAGAATTATCATTTTATTCAGGGCTGAGCGGCCAAACCAGGAAACATTCAGACCCAACCAGTCCTTAAGGCACTTTTGAGCCTGAAGAAGGGCCGGGTGGAAGTTTTTAGAATACAGATCTGCTAGACTGGTGGGGATGCGGATACCGAGATAGGTAAGCGAGTCCTGTGTCCATCTAAAAGGAAAGAACTCCTGGCAATGAGATACCTCCTGAGGGGGAAGGGAGATGTTCAGCGCCTGTGATTTCGCATGGTTAATCTTAAGGTTTGAGAGGGTGCCGAAATGGTCAAGATCATTGAGGAGATTGGGCAGGGAGATCCTAGGGGAGCGCAAGGACAGAAGAACATCATCTGCAAAAGCAGCAACTTTGAACTCTCTCCCTCCCACAGTAACTCCCATAATGTCTGGGTTTTCCCTCAGCCTATTAAGAAGGGGCTCTAGTGAGAGAATGTATATCAGAGGTGACAGAGGGCATCCCTGGCGCGTCCCGTTGCTTATGGGAAAGACGTCCGACAGGTGACCGTTAACCTTGACCGCAGCCGAGGGGCCTGCATACAGGGCTAAAATGTGCGACAGCAAGCGGGGTCCAAGACCCAAAGCTACGAGTACCTCCTGCATATAGTCCCAGGCCACCCTGTCGAACGCCTTTTCAGCGTCGAGGGAAAGAAAGAAGCCCTGCGTCTCTGAGGTCGTGAGCCAGTGGTGCAAGTTCAAAGTACGAATGGTATTGTCCCTGGCCTCACGGCCAGGGACAAAACCCACCTGATCCAGTGAGACAAGATCGGGGATCAAAGGAGTCAGTCTATTCGCAAGGACTTTCGCGTAAATTTTTATGTCCACATTTAAGAGCGAAATCGGACGGTAATTGGCCACCGAGGAAGGATCTTTGCCTTCCTTAGGGATTACCGCTATGTGGGCTGCCAGCATGTTGCCAGGCTTGTTCTGAGGGTCTGATAGGGCATTGAATATGTTCAGAAGTCTAGAGGCAAGCACATCGCCAAAGGACTTATAGTACTGTAGGGAAAAGCCATCCGGGCCCGGGGCCTTCCCAGACTTCATTTGCTTAATAGCTAAGTCCACTTCCGTCGCCGTTATGAAGCCTTCCAGGGCAAGTGATTGTTGTGGGGAAATTGGTTTGGGGCTATAACGTGAAAGAAATTCTTTAATCTGTGACTTCCTCGAGGTAGCCCTGGACTGAGAGAGGTCTTGGGAATGGAGATTATACAATTTAAAGTAAAAATCCTCAAATTCCCTGGCAATATCCTCATTCTTGACTAGGCGAACGCCACCATGACTATGTACATGGTGTATTGTAGAGGTAGGTTTTGAGTTTTGTACCGTGCGCGCCAAGAGGCGCCCACTTTTGTTACCCTGTTCATAAAAGATCCTCTGCCCGAGGATGTATCGTCTCTTAGAGCGTTTGCCTAGCTCTTCCATAAGGGATGTCCGAGCACGTGTCAAGTCTTGTAGGGTGGCCAGGGCACGGGACCTCTTGTGAGACAGTTCCAGGGACTTAACCGTCGCAATAAGGGAGTTTATTTCTGTCTGGTGTTGTTTCTTGGCTTTTGTAGCCAGAGCGATCAGTTCTCCACGGATCACACATTTATGTGCCTCCCATAGGGAGACCGGTGAGATATCTGGATCAGAGTTTTCAGCGAAGTATTGTTGAATGCGCGTGCGGATTTGATCAGTCACGGATAAGTCCTTAAGCAAGGAGGAATTCAAACGCCAGGATTTCGTTCTAGAGAGGGTTTCGGGAAAAGCCAGGGTGACACTGATCGGGTGATGATCCGATAAAAACATCGGTTCTATTGTGGAGTGCTGGAGAAGGGCTAGGTCCGCTTGGGAAAGAAAAAAATAGTCGATCCTGGAGTATTTTTGGTGTGGGGCCGAAAAGAAAGTGTAGTCCTTAACTGAGGGAAAAAGTGTGCGCCAGGTATCATGCAGGGAGAGAGACTGGAGGCGTAGGTTAATCTGCCGCAAAGCCTTATAGGTCAAGGTGGAGGCGCCCGTAGAGGAGTCTATTAGGGGGTTTAAGGGGACATTGAAATCCCCCCCCAAAATCAAGATGCCCGACTGGAAGGAAGCTAACAGATCACAGGTGGTCTTAAAAAAGGCCAGCTGGCGTTCGTTGGGGCAATAAATATTGGCAAGTGTGATAGGTTTAGACTCGTAAGAGCCCTTAAGGAAAATATATCTACCCTCCGGATCAATGAGAGGGTCGGACACATGAAAGTTTGCACGCTTAGACACCAAGATAGAGACACCCTTCGTCTTGGAGTCAGGATTAGTGGCGTGAAATGCGGACCGATAGACATGATTAGAAAGCTTGGGGATGGCGTCTGAACGAAAGTGGGTCTCCTGGAGGAAAACAAAATGGGCGCCGTGTTTGGTAAGGGAAGATAATACCTGAGACCTCTTTTCTGGCAGGTTGAGACCCTTGACATTAAGAGAAAGACATTTCAAGGTTAAGGGAGGCATAGCTTATGATCAGTGCTGCAGAGTCAGGTGTGAGATAGGGGAGAGAATGAGAGCACAGGACTGGAGGGGCGAGGAGCTAGAAGGGGGCGAGGTGGTGGAAAGGCCCACCAGGGGGGCCGGCACGGATCCCAACGAAGTAGCAGGTAGAGTGGAAGCCAAAAGGAAAAGGAAGGGCAGGGAAGGAAAGAGGGGAAGGGAGGAAAAGAGGGGCAGTGGGGGAAGAAAGGAAGGGGTAGGGGAGAGGAGGTACAGGGAGAGGACCAGTATAGAGAAAGGGAAGGAAAGCACAAGATGGAGAAAAACTTAAACCAGAGGTGATCTTAGGCCTGCTAATTCACCTAGAAAGGGAGGAGTCTGGAGGGTCAGCAAAAAGTCCCAGTGGGACCGCTGTGTGGGAACGAAACAAGGGACGGAAACCTCGAAGAGGGGACGACCCAGGGACCGAGACAGAAATTAGCTAAAGACAAATAGGTTATTATTATTGTTACGGGGAACCTGAAGTGTGTAGAGCTCAGGGGCCAGGGTAAGTAGTAAGGACCACGCATAGCGATCGTACTATAAGGGAGGGAAGTAAAACATTGCAAACATTATGTACAGGTGTGAACAAGTTAACAAAGGATCAGCAGAGAAACATCAAGTATATTATCAAGTGTATTATCAAGTGTCGCCACATATCTGCCACTCAAAGCCCAGTCAGGCGTATATCTACCAGGGGATAGGTAACACAACACTCTAAAATGCAGTAAAATAAGAGATAGAATTTCTGTGGTAATGGGAGATGGTATGAATGCCTGGGGAGTCAAGTTCAGGGGCGGAAAAAATGTAAAAAAAAAAAAAAAAAACCCAAATACATTTCTGTATCTGGTGAGTGAGTGTGAACTATCGCGTCCCTAAAACAAAAGCAGCGGGGCCGAAGGGTTAACTACCCGCCAATCTCCTACCATAGGATGAATGTGTCGACCCTGATCGCAGGCATTCAGACCAAAACCAAGATTACATCTGAGAAAAACATGCATGATTGGGCACCCAGGAGGGTATCCAAGCACTCCAATTTTCGATCAGGCATAAAAAGAAACATGACTGTCAAAAGTCTCAATATAGGTGGGCGGTGTAAACCAGTTGAGTATGAAATCACTAAGGGATCTATGGGAGGGGGGTATGAGCAGAGGATGAAGGGAGGGGGAAGGACAGGGGGGGAGTAGGGGAGGAAAGGGAAGGAGTAGGGGAGGGAAGGAGGAGGGGGAGGGAAGAGGGAGGGGTGGGCAGGTGGAGAGGGGGGGGGGGGCAAGGGGCGGAAGGGGCATTCAGGTATTAGGTGATACTCTACGGATGCGTGCAAGTCACCAGGCGTTAACAATAACCATTAGCTCCATCACGTAGGGATATAGGGACCAACACGCGTGAGACTTAGCAAGGGTGGTCAAACCTGTAAGTGTGAGAAGCATGGTACTGAAGGGCTCAGGTCCAGATGACAGTCCAAATCTGTAAGAAGGGAAAATGTTAATACGCCAAAAAAAAAAAAAAAAAAAAGGGGAAAAAAAGGGGCAACAGAGTCCGCAGCCCACCCCCCTCCCCCCCCCGGCATAGCACTAAACCGGAGGAGAGAAGGGGAAAGAAATAATAAAAAAAAAGAAAATGAGAGAGGGATTAGAGCAAACGATCCAGTCATCCGACCGAGTGGGATTCAACATCCGGCTGGTACAGGCACAACAAGTCAACGACTGCCTTTTGCTGGACGATCATTCACGCTGCGGCTGGTAGCAAGGGAGGCCGGATCAGGGGTCTCGGGAACAACATGAGGGCGAGTGGTGACACTGACAGGAAGTGAGAAAGTTCATCAG
Organism: Rana kukunoris; assembly: GCA_029574335.1. Taxonomy (NCBI): domain Eukaryota; kingdom Metazoa; phylum Chordata; class Amphibia; order Anura; family Ranidae; genus Rana; species Rana kukunoris. The sequence goes on along the minus strand of CM056053.1, from coordinate 168,427,403 downwards.
GCCTCAACCCGGTCTCTACCCCTTGGTGGAGTTGAGGGGGAGCCAGGGTTGTGATGGTACAGGTCACGGCGAGAAGCATGATTACCCGGGGAGGACGGACCTGCCCTGTTCCTGCGGGATCTATGTCGCTGTGCTTTCGGGGATGGATTTATGGAGACTGGGAGCCAGGGTTCCGAGGGGAAGTAGAATGCGTACCAATCCGGGAGGTCCACGGGCGGGAGATCGAGTTGCTCGCAGAAACTACGAAGGTCTTCGGGCGTGCGGAGAAGAGCAGAGCGCCCCCTGGATGATGCCGACAGCGCAAAGGGGAACTTCCAACGGTATTGTATGTTCCTGGCACGCAAGGTCTCCAGCAGGGGGCGCAGGGCGCGTCTGTTCTGGAGTGTGATTTGGGACAAATCCTGAAAGAGCTTCACCTCCGCGCCATCATGGAGGATACGTCCTCTCGCTCTAGCTTTGCGGAGTATCTCTTCTTTGAGCTGAAAGTTAATCACACAGCAAACCACGTCCCTGGGGGGTTCATTGTCCCTGGGTGGGGGGCGCAGCGCCCGATGGGCTCTTTCCATCTCGACGGGCGAGTCCGCCGGGCGCTCCATCAAAACATTAAAAATCGTATGGAGCGTCTGCTGCAGGGTCCCGGGTTCCACACTCTCAGGGAGTCCCCGCACACGTATGTTGTGTCTCCGTCCTCTATTGTCGAGGTCCTCGACGTGTCGGTAAAGATCCAAAAGGTGGGGAAGCTGAGAGTCGTAAGTGCTCTGGACCTGGCGTATTGCGGCCGCGTGCGCCTGTGTAGTTTGCTCCACCTCATCAATCCGGTGGGCCACGGCTCGGATCTCCATCTTAAGGTCAGCGACTGCCGCCGTAACAGCGTTCTTGATGTCCGCCGTCATTGTTTCCAGGTCGGACAGGCTGGGGGAATGTGTACGTCCCGCAGACGAAGCAGGCTCCAGGGGCCGCAAGTCTGATTCCAGGCCGAGCGGGCTCGGGGTTTGGGCCTGCGAGGCCGCGTGTGCCGCCATGCGCTGCGTTCGGAATATCTCCGGGATGTTCCTATTTGGCTGTGAACCGGACTCACCCGTTACCCGGGATGTAGACGAGCTTCGGGTGGCTCTACTCATGGCAGAGGGTGAAGTATAGGTTCCCCAAAAGGCAAGTTTCAATCCCTGGGTCGCAGGAGCTCAAGGCTTAAGCTGCCATCTCGGTCTCCATCCAGGTCACGCCCCCCCTTTTGATGATTTTTATCATTATTTTACTATGTGTATATGTTTTGTTTTATTTTGAGCAGCTGCTTTATTCATGTCCTAGATATAGGACATAGATAATTTTATTTGCACAACTGTAAATACCTATACCCCATTAGCGCCGAGAGTGTGAAATTAGGCCTATTTTTCCCACATTTTGTTTAATAATTAACCTTGAGCCATTAGTCCCGAGGTAAGGAAGTCAGGTTTGCCGTTACCATAGGTTCTCGGCAAACCCCAGGGATTCTTGAAGTTAGCAAATCACAAACTTTTGCCCAATAGCTTTGCAGTTAGCTGGCAGAAATAAGGAACACTATATAATGCAGTGCATAATGTTTTCTCATGGTCAGTAGAAGTCACAAAGGTCAATAATTTGAAGCAATGGATAACCCAGCCATATTTCCATTAAAGGATGGGCTGACAATTCTATGTGAAACTTTATATATATATATATATATATATATATATATATATATATATATATATATACACCGTATTTATCAGCGTATACCACGCACTTTTTTGCCCTGAAAATCAGGGCAAAATCATGGGTGCGCGATACACGCTGATTCCCGCTTTCCCGCACCGAGTTTGAATACTGCGCCGACATATACCGAGCGCAGTACACTCGTGTATAGTCGGGCAGGCTCGGCTCCTCTCGCGATCACGTCCTGGACGTACAGGACGTGAGCGCAAGAGTAGCCGAGCCTGCCCGACTATACACGAGTGTACTGCGCTCAGTATATGTCGGCGCAGTATTCAAACTCGGCGCGGGAAAGCGGGGGTCGAGCGGGGAGGACGCCGGACCTGACGAAGAGGACACCCGAAGCCACAGACATACGCCGAACCCGACGAAGAGGACACCCTAAGCCGCAGAAGGACGCCGGACCCGACGAAGAGGACACCTGAAGCCGCAGACGGACGCCGAACCCGACGAGGCCGCCGATGGACGCCGCGCAAGACACCAAAACTGTAAGTACAAAAATCTTTTTTTCCACATGAATAGGGTCCACTTTAGGGGTGCGCGCTATACGCCGGAGCGCGCAATACCCCGATAAATACGGTAATGTGTGTGTAGCGCCTGTGTACTTTTAGTACACAAATCTTAAATTTAGAGGGGATGAGAGAGTTATGTAGCTCAAATCCATGTGATTTGGGCAAATTTAGTTGCTGTGCTGTGCTGTCGGTTCATTCTGTGTTCCTAAAGTGCCTTTCCACTTTGGGGCGACAGGTGGCGGCAGAGGAGTCCAGGAGAGGACGCCTTCTTGCCAGCAGCCAATCAGAGGGTTTTTTCCCTCGCGGGGCATGCTGGGGGAGGGTACTTCTAGTTAGGCGCCATGTTGGGCGGGGAAGTTCGAGGTTGGATCCGGGTGCGGCACCCACCTTTAGGGTGTGCGCACATCACGGGCCCCGGTGATATGGCCTACCAGGCCAGGGGCGCACGTGCTATGTGTTGCCTTTGGTTCCGGGACCATGTTGGCCCGGAGCAACTGAAGCAGTGATGGGACCCAGTGACTTATTGGGTGCCCTATCGTTTGAGAGAAGATCCGCAAGCGAGTTGTGCTGTTCAGTGGGGAGTCAGTCTGAGGAGACAGGCAATCCAATAGGGCCTGGACGAACCATCGGGGACCAAGGTGACCGGACACTGGGAGTTTGTCTTATGGCAACCTGTCAGTCGGTGACCGAAAACCAAGAGCTACCTGAGGGAGATTCAGGCAACTATCTTCATTGAGAAGGAATCGCTCCATTAAACTGTGTTCCAGAGCAGGGGCCTGTGGCAGAGGCCCCACTCCTAATTAAATTTGAGCCAAGTCTGTGGCAGAGACTTATTCTCCTTCTCAAGGGTCCAAATGATACTCTGGCTGCCAGTTCTGTGAGAGAGACTGTCCAGGTACACTATACCCACTCCGGCTGGAGTGGCGAAGAAGTAAAGATATCGTTGAAGCAAGACTGCTTCTGTAGAGTTGAGGTCTGAATCTGCAATTCTCCTTTCACCAATCTTTCTCTGTCTACTTCAATTTAATTGTTGCCGTGTTTGGCCAGAGAATAAAAGCACAGAAAATGACACCCTGCTGTTTGGACATTTTGTCATTGCTCACATCACCATTTCATTATCATACCCCTAGACGCATCATCAAAGGTAACACGCCATACCAAATCAATCCAGCGGCTCCTGAGGGGGTAGTGCTATATATATATATATATATATATATATATTTATATGCAAATATACAGTATCTCAGTGAGTACACCCCTCACACTTTTGTAAATATTTTATTATATCTTTTCATGTGACAACACTGAAGAAATTACACTTTGCTACAATGTAAAGTAGTGAGTATACAGCTTGTATAACAGTGGAAATTTGCTGTCCCTTCAAAATAACTCAACACACAGCCATTAATGTCTAAACTGGCAAGAATATTGAGTACACCCCTAAGTAAAAAGGTCCAAATAGGGCCCAATTAGCCATTTTCCCTCCCAGTGTCATGTGACTCATTAGTGTTACAAGGTCTCAGATGTGAATGGGGAGCAGGTGTGTTAAATTTGCTGTTCACTCTCCTACTGGTCACTGGAAGTTCAACATGGCACCTCATGGCAAAGAACTCTCTGAGGACCACTCAGAACAGGCCATGCCATGGTCGACCAAAGACGTTGAGTGCACATGTTCAGCGTCATATCAAGAGGTTGTCTTTTGGAAAAAGACATACAGTATGAGTCCTGCCAGCATTGCTGCAAAGGTTGAAGAGCTAGGGGTTAGCCTGTCAGTGCTCAGATGATACGCCGAACACTGCATCAAATTGGTCTTCATGGCTGTTTTCCTAGAAGGAAGCCTCTTCTAAAGACGTTGCACAAGAACGCCCATACACAGTTTGCTGAAGACAAGCATTCTAAGAACATGGATTACTGGAACCATGTCCTGTGGTCTGATAAGACCAAGATAAACGTATTTGGTTCAGATGGTGTCAAGCGTTTGTAGCAGCAACCAGCTGAGGAGTACAAAGACTTGTGTCTTGCCTATGCCTACAGTCAAGCATGGTGGTGGGAGTGTCACGGCATATCTGCTGCCAGAACTGGGGAGCTACAGTTCATTGAGGGAACCATGAATGCCAACATGTACTGTGACATAGAATAAGAATAAATAGTGCAGAGCTGGAAGAATCAATCAAACAAAATATGACCTTATATGAGGACCACACAACGTGAAAACTTCTTCCAACATGGCAAAACTGGATGAAGGAATCAAAGTGGCTTCACATAAAGACAGGATGAGGTACTCTTACCATGTGGTGTATACTCATCTTTTTATACAACAGTAAGGCCGCGTACACACGATCGGTTTCAGCGGATATGTTCGATCGTGTGTACGGCCTATCGAACCGTTTTCAAGCGGACAAAAGTTTTCAAGCTTGCTTTGAAATCTGTCCGCTGGAAACCTGTCCGTCGGACATGTTCGATGGTTAGTACACAAACCATCGGACCAAAATCCCCCGCATGCGCAGAACCAAGTCGATGCATGCTTGGAAGCATTGAACTTCATTTTTTCATCACGTTGTTGTGTTCTACGTCACCGCGTTCTGGTCCGAGGGGATCTTGGTCCGATGGTGTGTACGCACATCAGACCAACAAACAATTCAGCCTTGTCCGATGAAAATGGTCCGTCGGACATGTTTCCTTGGACATGTCTGATCGTGTGTACAGGGCCTCAGTCTGACATGCTTATAGTCTCAATGGACCTAGATCAGTATGGCAGGGTCTCCCAGATTGGCTGTACGGTCTCAATGACTCCTGTGGAGTGGATCCCAGAGACTGGAGCGATGAATCACTGGACCTTCTGCTACAGGATGAGTATGGGCCAATTCATGTATGCTCCAAAAATAAAACCAAAGAAAAAAGTGCTCCAAATGGTGCCCCTGGTGACGGCTTTCTGACCCGAAACGCGTCATTTTCTTTTGCGTCACAGCACCCCATACTGCTTTTATTTCAATATGTATGTGATCACTTTTATTCCTTTTGTCATGTTTGTATGACTTTTTTTATCTAATACACCTGATATGGTTTTTATGACCTGCACCATTTGGAGCACTTTTTTCTTTGTTTTATTTTTGGAGCATACATGAATTGGTCCATACTCATCCTGTAGCAGAAGGTCCAGTCTCTGGGATCCACTCCACAGGAGTCATTGAGACCGTACAGCCAATCTGGGAGACCCTGCTGCACTGATCCAGGTCCGTGGAGACCATAAGCACGTCGGACTTACTGTTGTATAAACAGATGAGTCTACACCACACGGTAAGAGTACCTCATCCTGTCTTTATGTGAAGCCACCTTAATTCCTTCAGGCAGTCGGCCATTAAAAATCCAGTGTTGCCATCTTGGAAGAAGTTTTCACCTTGTGTGGTCATCATATATGGACTTTTGTATCACTATATTCAGTTGTAGTATTGCACCCAGCACATATTGATTTTATGTTATTATATCAGTCATATTTTGTTTGATTGATTCTTCCAGCGCTGCACTATTTATTCTTATTCTTGATTCACTTTGTTTGTTAGAAGGCTAGCAGCTTTTCACTTGTTGGTTAGTGCAGTTTTTTCCCTTTTTCACATGTACTGTGACATACTGAAGCAGAGCATGATCACCCCCTTTCGGAGACTGGGCCACAGGGCAGTATTCCAACAGGATAATGACCCCAAACACACCTCCAAGATGACCAATGCCTTGCTAAAGAATCTGAGGATAAAGGTGATAGACTGGCCAAGCATGTCTTCAGATCTAAATCCTTGTGAGCATCTGTGGTGCATCTTTAACCACTTAAGCCCCGGACCAATATGCTGCTAAATGCCCAAAAGGTGTTTTTACAATTTGGCACTGCGCTGCTTTAACTGGTAATTGCGCGGTCATGCAATGTTGTACCGAAACAAAATTTGCGTCCTCTTCTTCCCACAAATAGAGCTTTCTTTTGATGGTATTCGATTGCCTCTGCGATTTTTATTTTTTGCGATATAAACGGAAAAAGACAGTAAATTTTGAAAAAAAAAGATTTTTCTTATAACGAAAAGTAAAAAATATCGAATAAACTAAATTTTAGTCAAACATTTAGGCCAAAATGTATTCAGCCACATGTCTTTAGTAAAAAAAATCGCAATAAGCATATATTTATTGGTTTTCGCAAAAGTTATAGCGTCTACAAACTAGGGTACATTTTCTGGAATTTACACAGCTTTTATTTTATGACTGCCTATCAAATTTCTTGAGGTGCTAAAATGGCAGGGCAGTACAACTCCCCCCCTCAAATGACCCCATTTTGGAAAGTAGACACCCCAAGTAAACTGCTGAGAGGCATGTGGAGTCCATTGAATATTTTTTTTTTTTTTTTTGTCCCAAGTGATTGAATAATGAAAAAAAAAAAAATTTGGCACTAAATGATATATTGCTCAAACATGCCATGGTTATATGTGGATTTGCACCCCAAAATACATTCTGCTGCTTCTTCTGAGTACGGGGATACCACATGTTTGGGACTTTTTGGGAGCCTAGCCACATACAGGACCCCGAAAACCAAGCACTGCCTTCAGCATTTTTAAGGGTGCAAATTTTTGATTTCACTCCTTACTACCTATCACAGTTTCGAAGGCCATAAAATGCCAAAATAGCACAAACCCCCCCAAATGACCCCATTTTGGAAAGTAGACACCCCAAGCTATTTGCTGAGAGGCATGTCGAGTCCATGGAATATTTTATATTTTGACACAAGTTGCAGGAATATGACACACATGCCATGGTTATATGTGGAATTGCACCCCAAAATACATTCTGCTGCTTCTCCTGAGTACGGGGATACCAGATGTGTGGGACTTTATGAGAACCTAGCCGCGTACAGGACCCCGAAAACCAAGCACCACCTTCAAGATTTCTAAGGGCATACATTTTTTATTTCACTCCTCACTACCTATCACAGTTTCGAAGGCCAGAAAATGCCAAAATAACACAACCCCCCCCCCAAATGACCCCATTTTGGAAAGTAGACACCCCAAGCTATTTGCTGAGAGGCATGTTGAGTCCATGGAATATTACATTTTTTTGCCCCAAGTATTTGAATAATGACCAAAAAATTAAATTACATTTTTTTTACAAAACGTTGTCACTAAATGATATATTTCTCACACATGCCATGGTTATATGTGGAATTGCACCCCAAAATACATTCTGCTGCTTCTTCTGAGAACGGGGATACCACATGTTTGGGACTTTTTGGGAGCCTAGCCACGTACGGGACCCCGAAAATCAAGCACCGCCTTCAAGATTTCTAAGGGCATACATTTTTTATTTCACTCCTCACTACCTATCACAGTTTCGAAGACCATAAAATGCCAAAATAACACAAACCCCCCCCCCCCCAAATGACCCCATTTTGGAAAGTAGACACCCCAAGCTATTTGCTGAGAGGCATGTCGAGTCCATGGAATATTTTATATTTTGACACAAGTTGCAGGAATATGACACACATGCCATGGTTATATGTGGAATCCCCCCTAAAATACATTCTGCTGCTTCTCCTGAGTACGGGGATACCATATTTGTGGGACTTTTTGGGAGCCTAGCCGCATACAGGACCCCGAAAACCAATCACCGCCTTCAAGATTTGTGTGAGTGAAATCAAAAATTTATGTCCTTGGAAATCTTGAAGATGGTGATTAGTTTTCGGGGTCCCGTACGCAACTGATCTCCCAAAAAGTCCCGCACATGTGGTATCCCCGTACTCAGGAGAAGCAGCAGAATGTATTTTGAGGTGCAATTCCACATATGACCATGGCATGTGTGAGAAATATATAATTTAGTGACAACATTTTGTAAATTCTTTTTTTGGTCATTATTCAATCACTTGGGGCAAAAAAAATAATATTCCATGGACTCAACATGCCTCTCAGCAAATAGCTTGGGGTATCTTCTTTCTAAAATGGGGTCATTTAAGGGGGTTGTGTGCCATCTTGGCATTTTCTGGCCTTCAAAACTGTGATAGGTAGTGAGGAGTGAAATCAAAAATGTATGCCCTTAGAAATCTTGAAGGCGGTGCTTGGTTTTCGGGGCCCCGTATGCGGCTAGGCTCCCAAAAAGTCCCACACATGTGGTATCCCCGTACTCAGGAGAAGCAGCAGAATGTATTTTGAGGTGCAATTCCACATATAACCATGGCATGTGTGAGAAATATATCATTTAGTGACAACTTTGTGCAAAAAAAAAATCAGTTTGTCATATTCCCGCAACTTGTGTCAAAATATAAAATATTCCATGGACTCGACATGCCTCTCAGCAAATAGCTTGGGGTGTCTACTTTCCAAAATGGGGTCATTTGTTTTTTTTTGTGCTATTTTGGCATTTTATGGCCTTCGAAACTGTGATAGGTAGTGAGGAGTGAAATCAAAAATTTACACCCTTAGAAAGCCTGAAGGCGGTGATTGGTTTTTGGGGTCCCGTACGCGGCTAGGCTCCCAAATAGTCTCACACATGTGGTATCCCCATACTCAGGAGAAGCAGCAGAATGTATTTTGGGGTGTAATTCCACATATGGGGGGTGTATGCTTTGCTCGTGGGTGTAAGCGTTACTGGCACTAACTAGCTACATAGCGGCACCAGCGACACTAATACAGCGATCAGAAAAACGATCGCTTAGTGACACTGACAATAGGGGGTGAAAGGGTTAACTCTAGGGGCAATCAGGGGTTAAAAACTTTATTTAAAAAATTTATGGGGGTACCTAACGCTATAAAAACCTGGCGGGCGAACCTCAAAAAATAACTAGCTACCTAGCGGCACCAGCGACACTAATACAGCGATCAGAAAAACGATCGCTTAGTGACGCTGGCAATAGGGGGTGAAAGGGTTTACTCTTGGGCAATCAGGGGTTAAAACCTTTATTAGGTACCCCCATACATTTACTAATAAAGGTTTTAACCCCTGATTGCCCCTAGAGTTAACCCTTTCACCCCCTATTGCCAGCGTCACTAAGCGATCGACGAGTTTCTTGGTCGTGTGTACGCGGCCTAAGAGTTTTGTGAACAGATTTTTTACCCTCATGTCCCATCTGTACTAGTAAAGTCACAACATTTTGGTTTTAGCTGCTTATTTTGTAAAAATGGATTGCAGCACGAAGAGGCTATGCTTAGATTGCTGGGATTTATAGTTCCACATATTCAAATTAGAGGGTAAAGCCGTGTACACACGATCGTATTTCTGATGGAATCAAATCCGATGGATTTTTTCGTCGGATATCCGATGAAGCTGACTTTCATCAGTCTTGCATACTGACTAAATTCCGACCATGTCAAAATGCGGTGATGTAAAATATTACAATGAGCCGAAAAAAATTAAGTTCAATGCTTCCGAGCATGCGTCGACTTGATTCTGAGCATGCATAGATTTTTCTCCAATGGAGTTCCACACAGACGATTGGAATTTCCTATCGGTTTTTTATCCATAGAAGAAATGTAAAATATGTTTTATTTTTTTACCGCAATGGAAAATAGACGGATGGGGCCCACACACGATCAGTTTGTCCAATGAAAACAGTCCATTTGTCTTTTTTTACCGGACAATCCGATCGTGTGTACACGGCTTAAGAGAACAGAACAGAGACGGTATCCATCAAGTTAATTCTCACAAACCCTAATTAATACAAAGGATTAGAAAAACAACAGTAAGACCCCTTTCACACTCAGGAGTTTTTCAGGCAGTACAGAGCTAAAAATATCGCTGCTATACCGCCTGTAAAACTCCTTCACTACCTACTCAAGGGCTTTCACATTGAGGCGATGCGCTGGCGGGAGAGAAACATTTTTCCTGTCAGCAGCATCTTTGAGAGGAGCGGCGTGTATACCGCTCCTTCACGGCTCCTTCCCATTTAAAACAATGAGAAACCGCGGCAATACCGCCCGCAATGGGCCTCTGCAGAGGCCCATTGCAGGCGGTATTAACCCTTTGTCGGCCACTAGCAGGGGTTAATACCGCACCGCAAGCGGCCGATCCCCGCGGCAATCCCGGCGGTATAGCGCCGATATTTTTGGCGCCGCTATACCGCCACCACGGCTTCTGCCCCAGTCTGAAAGGGGCCTTAGTAGAATCTAGATGAGGGGTCTCCAAACTTTCTTTAAACAAAGGGCCAGTTTACTGTTCTTCAAAATTTAGGGGGGCCGGACTGTGGCCATTGGGAGTAGAAAAGGTTCAGACATCAGCAGGAATAAAAAGTCCCTTCTTTGTTGTCAGTGGGAGGGAATGTGCCTCATTGTTGGTGTCATTGGGAAGATGTATGCCCCATCATTGGTGTCATTGGGAGGAAGTGTGCCCTATTGTTGGTGTCATTGGGGGGAATTATGCCCCTTCACTAGTGTTAGTGGGGAGGAAACAATGCCCCATTGTTGGTATTAGTGGATGAAATAGTGCCCCAAGGGCCACATAAAATCAAGCAAAGGGCCACATCTGGCCCCCGGGCCGCAGTTTGGAGACCACTGATCTAGATGAATCCCTAGTTCAGCATCTACTGTGTATTTTTAGACATGCAGGTAGCCCAACTATTTTTTCTTTTCAGAAAACTATCAAACCCTTCTTGAAGCAATCTACTGTATCTGCTATAACTGGTTCACATGGGAGACTATTTGATAGTTTCACAGGTGTTATAGAAAAGAACCAGAGTTTAAGATTAAACCTCTTTTCATATGATCGTAAGGGCTGCCCTTGTGCATTTTGTGGTGACTTTTAAATGAACAATTTTCCGCAGAACTCTTCGGGGTTTATAGGTTTGAATAAACTGATCACATTCTCTTTTTATCACCACTTCAAAAGGTTGAATCATTTCAATTTTATTAGTGTCGGATCTTATAGAGTACAGTATATGAACCTATATGTTGCTTATTAGTTTACTTGTCCTTTTTTGCACTCATGAATTGGTGCCTGCAAGTGAACTGCATATTGAAAATGATGGCAAGACAATGTTTTGTGAGGTTGCAAAATGTTGTGTCATTCTCTTTAGTCTATGCTTTTACTATTAAAAAAGAGTACCTTGTTAGCTGTAGATGATGCAGATGTGGTGCATTGAGTTTGATATACCAAAATGCAAATACCCCAAATGCATTACCTCAGTTTATATGTCTAGGTCAAAGTGCAAGTTGAAGACATCTTTCATGCATTGTATAATACCTCTGCAGCAACATCTACAAAGAATGGTGATTTTATTCAGAATATGGTATTGAACTGTATATCATTTGTTTTAAGTGGAAGGATAGCTGTACCTCTGATTACACATTAAAGTGTTACTAAACCCAGGACCCTGCATTCACTTTATCTCGTCTCCCACAGTACACAGAACATGAAAATGCAATTCGTTTAGTAAATATAAACGGCTAAATACATTTTTTCATCAGCAGTATATAGAAGTCTGATGACTTCTATCAGTTCCTGGTAAAGCTTGTAGGAGAAGTATTCATACTGTACTACTACTGAGCTATCCTATCAAGATCCAGCCTAAGGCACGCCTGTGCATTAATCATGCTGTCTTATCAGCATCTGGATATGCCACATCTATTAGCAAAGGAGAAGTGCTCACTAACACAGATTTAGCCCAGGTTTACACTGGGCTGCGGGAGTGAAGCTGTGCAAGTTCACTCCCGCTGGCAGTCCCGATTTCCAGGTTTCTGCACAGATGTCAATGTAAATCACAGCCCGAAATCACAAAAAGTAGTACAAGAACTACTTTTTGAAATTGGTACAGCGCCGCAGATGTGGTGTCGCACAGATTAGGACGGTGCCATTGCCGACAATTGCCGGCAAATGCCGCAGATTTGAGATGCGATTTGACTTGTCAAATCGCATCTCAAATTGTACCAATGTGAACCAGGGCTTAGACAGATTTGTAAACAATATTTGACAGAAATAGGCCTTTTGTGTACATAAAAAAAGTCGTAGATCTTTGTGTTCAGCTCATGATAAATAGGGGCAAACACAAAAGTGTTGCATTTATAAATGTGCTCAGCGTATATATATATATATTATTATTCTTTTTCTTTTTTCTTCCACTGGCATCAACAAAGGGGGATTTTTCTCCTTCCAGTGACATCACTAATGCAGGGGCATTTTTTTATTACCAGTGACATCACTGAAGCAGAAACATTTTTTAATTGGGCCAATTTTTTACTGTGGGACATAATGTGCCATTAATCTTCAAAATTCCCTGCAGTATGACACTGGAACTATTTGGACTTTTGGACTTGCATAACTGCAAAAGGATACTCTTAACTATGCAGTGTAGAAAGGCTATGTTAATCATCATAAGTGTGACTAAACAGACTTAGCCGTAGTTCACACTGATGCGATTTCTAATGTGAGTTAGATCACATTGTATTGCTTGACAATGCGATTTACTGTAGGTCCACAGGAACATGTTCTTCTCCAACAGGCCTCTAGAACAATGAATAGTGCAGTAGTAACTTCACTAACTGTCCTATGGTGTTTAGGAAGGAGTATTTCTAATGTGAGTTAGATCACATTGAATTGCTTGAAAAATTAAATAATAAAAAATCAAGGGAGTGTGGGACTTTAAATGAGGCCATGAACAAGGTGGGGGTATAGGGTAAAAAATACATATTTATTAATCCTAGTAGGGTATACAGCACATATCAATGACAAGAACTACTGATAGAAAAAACATTGTAATAAATATAATTTCATAAGATTTACAATCACATGGTTCTGTGCATAAGTAAAAATCAGCAACAAGGGTACATCAAGTATATGGTAACCTAGCGCCACGTAGTGGTCATAGTAATACATATATACATTTCCAGAGATTATTATATGTACATAGATTGTAAAAAATAAATAAAACAGCACTTGCAGAGGGAAAAAATATGGAACAGTGAAATCATGATTGGTAAGGTATGAAAAATTAAATAACATCAGTTTCTTTGGAGCCCGTTCACATACATGAAGTGTGACTGTGATTCAACTTTGAAAAGTGTCCTTTGCAAGTTTGGTTCGGTGCAGTGCGATTTTGTGGTCCATAGACTTTAATGGACATCCAAAAAAAATTAAAAATCTGCATGTTTTGTCAGCAGCAGGGATGTGCCATCAGTTGTTTAGAAGATGACATGCGCCGGCTTTTTAACAATGATGAGTCATCCCTGGTTTCAAGAGTGATTCCTCGCTGACAGCACAAAGTAAGCAAAAGAGTATTGAAAAAACAATCTATACCAGGATCTTCAGGTCTGGTATGGCTTCAATGGGTGGCACCATACTAAAAAACAAAAATGCATGGTCAGGTATAGATTTCAAGGGGAACCCCATGGCAAAAAAAAGGCATAGGGTCCCTTTCAAAATTCATACCAGACTCTTATCCGAGCATGAAGCCTGGCAGGCCAGGAAAGGGGGAATGAGTGAGCGTCCCTTCTCCTGAACTATACCAGACCTCATACCCTCAACATGGGGAAAGGTACCGTGTCCCATGTTAATGAGTACAAGAGCCTATTCCCCACAACTCTAGTCCAGTGGTTGTGGGAGTGCAGAGGTAGCTTATCAGAACTCCCCAGATCCTGCCCCCCCCCTGTGAACGAACATGCAGTACTTATTCACCCCAAAAATTTTTAAAAGGAAATAAAAACACAAGACAAGTTTTTGACAAGTCCTTTGTTTATATAAAAATAAATAAATACGTCCCCTAAAGTAAATCCATCATCAGTCATGAAAAACGCAGGTCACTGACCCACACAAAAATAGAAAACCTGCCACCCACCAAACACAACCATTTCCGTTGCTTGAAACTCACCGAATGACGGTGCAGCTACCTCCTGCAGTAAACAAAGGGGTGTGGCCACCAGTGACATCACTGGGTGACTTCTATGTATTGAAACACTAGTATACACCGCCCTGTAAAGTCATATGAGTGAGGTCTAATGGACTAAATTTGTCATTATAGGGACGGAGTGCCATAATGGGGGCAGGGTTGCCCTGTGAAGTCTTTGTTACTTTGTGACATTGGGAAGCATCGTTGTAATTAGGTTAGTGTCAAGTGACGGGAGTGGTAATGTTCGGCAGGCAATCGTTTTTTTTGTGTGGGTTGGCAGCCGGTGTTCTGTCGATATGTGCCGGCTGTCCAAAAGTGCCAGCGCATGCGCAGAACGGAAGGACACTGGAGTGATGTCATCAGAGTGCATGTGAACATCGTAGGAGAGTTTTTTTTCGATGGCTGATACCATTTCATGGGCACAATTGAAAGCTATGCAAAGAGCAGAGGGACACTGTAGATGTCAGATTGTGCTTCGCTGTAAACCCAAGGCGCAACAGCGAGGCACAATATGACAAATACGGTGTCCCTCCGCTGTTTGCACAGCATTAAATTGTGCCAGAGAAATGGTATCTCCTGTCAAAAAAATGCACATATTGACAGAACCCCGTTCACTGTGATTGATGACGATGACCATGTTTATTTCTTATTAGGACTTTAAAAGTTGTCTTGTGTATTTATTTAAATTTCCAATTTTTTTTGGTCAATAAGTAGAGGTAATATGTACCCCATACTCAATCACATAGGAGTGGGCAGGGACTTCCGATTCCGATAAGCTACCCCTCGAACCCCAACAATAATCAGACTAGAGTTTTGGGGAAGAAATCATTGTGCTCATCAGCATCCTCACCCCCCTGGCAAAGTGTCCCCCCCCCCCCGGTGCTCGCTTGTCTCCCCCTTTCCTGGCCTTCCAAGCTGCATGTATGGATAAAGGTCTGGTATGGATTTTGGAGGGAACCCCACACCTTTTTTCCACTTTAAAATCCATACCATACCCGAAGGCCTGGTGTGAATTTGGGGGGACCTCACACTGTTTGTTGGAATCCCCCATTGACAGCAGGGATGACTCATCGTTCTTAGGAAGCTGGAGGGTTACGACTCCTTACCAATCAATGACTCGGCCCTACTGCTGACAGCAGGGATCAGTCATTGGTTGTTAGGATTCCAGCAGGTACCTGCTCCTTAACTAATGAATCATCCCTGCTGTCTGAGAGTAGTAAAAACTTGCATTCAAAACATATCCAAATTGCACCAATTCGCATTGCAGCTACACTCAAAATCACAAAATCCCACTGCACTAGTGTGAACCTAGGCTTAAAGTATATGTAAACTGAACCACCAAAATATTTTATATAATCTTTTATCAAAATAATACTTGGTGATCCTGCCAGAAAGGTCTTTGTTCAGGCACTTCCTAGGATAGGGTGACAATGGACACAGGCTTCCAATGGCTATTCCAACTACAGTATGCAAGCATGGAGCTGTTGTTACTATAAGTAAACCCGCCTTGAGAAAAGCCACATAGCTATCATTCAAGCGCATGCAAATGGGATATTATCAGCGGTGGCCAGTCCATAAGGGAATCAGGGGCACCGCTGCCCCAATTTCCATGGAAGCACATGATTAGAGCCTGAGGATCTAATTGGCTTCAAAAAGTTTGGGTTCGGGACGCAGCACTGCGCTCCGAACCCACCCACTTGCCATGTTAGCAAATCAATATTCGCTATTGTCTTCTGGCTTCTCCTCCATGGCATTCGGGACAGGAGGTGGATTTGCCAGGAAGAGAAGCCGTGGAAGTTGCGACCGTGGATGGGGTGAGTGCGGACCTGACATGGGGTTTATTTCCCAGCACAGACACACCCACTCGGAATACTGGCGTACCTATTTTTGCCAGCTCAGAGTTAGTTTTAATTATCTCCAGTTTCTATATCAGCAAACTGACAATAATTCCTTAAGAATCTGTTCCTGCTGCAGCAATGGCTGTAGTAAAACTACCTGAATTTGTTAACCAAGTCAGTAATGGTACTGGCAAGGATGCAAATACTACCGCCATAAAAGTGTTATAATAGTTTTACTGAATTACTCAGACAGTGTTTTAGTAAAATTTCATTTTATGTATTTCATCTATTTTAAATATTTTGTAACAGGTTCACATACATTATATATTTTAGAGTAACTTTGTATTTTATTGAATGTATTTAGAATAAAAATTGGATACATATATAGCACTACCTCCCCCCCCCCCTCCCCGGGGAGCTGCTGATTATGTTTGATCTGTACTTTGCCTATCAACCCTACTATATTTGGCTCGAACCCTCCCTTGGCACAACTGGATCACAGTACAATTGTGTGATATACACAGTAAATAAATTGCAATTAATTATGGTTACCTGGTACTGTCCACCTGTCCAGAAAGTTAACAGATAAACTCCACACACAACGTCTGATTAACCCAGAGGCAATTATTCACTTGGTAAGAAAGATAAATAAAGTTAACAAATACAGTTGACTGCCTACAGGGCCCTGCAAGAGTCAGTAATAAATATTAAACAGGTTCAAATGTAACAAACCAAAGTACAGACCTGTGCCAGAACACGGTGGAGGGATCTCTGCAGTACAGTACTATCAGCACCTTTCCACCAGGCCTCACCCAGCTCTCAGGAACAGCAATTACTCTTTGTATAGGAGTCTATAACTCTTTAACTCCCCCTAGGGGGCAGTCCTTGAACATGTGTCCTACTATGGTGGTCTAGTTGATCAGACTAGGCCTTGCAATTGTTCCTTTCCTGTTAACGGAAGTCTTTGCTAACATTAGTTGGTGCACATAAACAATTTGTAATCCAATGGGAGTAAGTAAACCGGAAACTAACTTTAAAGTAAATATGGCGTGTTGGCAACACAAAGGCCAATTCCTCTAATCACAGTCACTGCCGAAATGCAACGTATCTCTGCACATGACGTGCTAACCTCCAAGCAACAATGTTGAGTCTATTAGATCCACCTTCCTGCGACGCAGTTATTATATCGAGGGCAGGTGCCCTTCTCACCCAATGACACCTCGCCTCTCCGGTATGCTCCGTCTGTAGTATCCGGATCTTGGCCTCTCCGCAACTGACCGTTCCTGGTCTTCCGTGCAGCCGTCACAAGATGCTGGTGAACAGGTGACACTGGTTGTCCTGGAACGTAGGCCAAACACTACGTCAAAGATCCCCTCTCAGGATGGGCGATCTGCGCTGGCTACAGTAGGCCCAGGCTTCTGAGGCCTAGGCTTCCTTGAAGCAGGCCTCAGCACAGGCTTCCTGCTTGCTAGAAGAGGCTGGCCCTAGAGAGCAAGCCGAGGCCTTCCTTCCCCTTAAATCCGGTCACTCAGCAGGCTGTGCAGGGCGCAATGCACTTTGGGAGGCACAGTTGCACTGTGGGTATCGTAGTCTGTCCAACACCCAAGGCAATTGAGTCTTTATCTCCCTGTGCTTCAATGTCCATAGTGCATTGCTGTAATAATGTAAAACCAAACAAGTGTTGGCAGTATAACTATTGGCCACCGGAGGGAGCTGAGTTCCTTCTTGATTATAACCTGTAGTCTTTTGGCCACATTGCAAAGTGGAACCTTGCTACACATATATATAACATATCAAATGTTATTCATTTAGGGTTTACACCTACTTTTAAAAGTATTGTGACAGATTCAACAGTTCACATGATACACTATGGGGGTTATTTACGAAAAGGCAAATCCACTTTGCACTACAAGTGTAAAGTGCACTTGAAATTGCACTCAAAGTGAACTTGGAAGTGCAGTCACTCTGCAGTCGGATCTATAGAGACTGCACTTTCAAGTGCACTTTGCACTTGTAGTTTGCACTTGTAGTGCAAAGTGCATTTGCCTTTAGTAAATAACCCCCTATGTGTTTCAACTGTGTGCTTAGTTGTTTGGGCGGGGTTCTACTTTAACTGTTTATTTATTTTTTTAAATAACAAATTAAAAAGCCCAACCAATAAGTTTAAGTAATTTAAACAGAATAAAATACATACCTTTTTTGACCCATATTAAAAACCGCAATCTTAACAATCTTTAACAATTTGGAAAATTGACAACTATTGAGAATCTATATTTTTTTTTATTTCAATAAGGATAGAAAACTACATTTAAATCAAACCATTTATTTCATTATAGCTTTTTAGGTTAACATTACAAAAACACTGCTGTTTTACAGGAATCAAGATTACCTACAAATTATTCTCAGCTAGAAATATTTTTCAGAAACCACCAAATGCATTAAATGTTCTAGTCTTTAAGAAATGTGCTTATAACAAATCAGGCCAGTATAAGCTGTGTTAATTTATTGCTTCTTAAAACAGGGTAGTACTTTTCGTGACATTTTCTTGCATTCTCTCTACTCTGATCCCAGCATGTCCTGTCTGTGTGCACACAAATTCCAGCTTGTTACTGAAGCATAACCAATTCTTCATGAAATGCTGGCCCTTTTTTTTCTATGTGATTTTCAATCCTTCTTCTATGAAGACACTAATCCTCCCCTTGGAGCAGCAGGGTCATTCATGTTTGTCCAGCTCAGTGCTCCAAGTCTTGGTAAGTGTTGGTAAAGGGTAAAAGGGTTGGTAAAGGGTTAACATGTTTGCCCCTCTCGTCACCTCAAGGCATGCTGAGTAGTGAGTTATTTCCTCTATAGGCACAGCACATAATTATTACTAGAAAGGCCAAACTAGTCATTCTTGGAGATGATAAGATGATCTTGAAAGCTAGACATTGACTGGACTGTAGAATTAGAAAATTCAGCACACCATTGTATAACTCAATTGAGGAAATATCTCAGGTATGGAAGACTGGTACAATAATATCAATTAGTTTCATAAATAAAAATAATATATAAAGCAATAAAAAAAAGCTTGTTTTTGAACATGACTCTGATTTACTAAAGGAGTGAACCATGTTCCCCACCAATGTCGATTTTAATGCAAAATGAATAATAATTTTTCTTAGCAAATGAGGTGAAACAAAGTGGAAATTAACTTAATCGAGCAGAGCCTTCTGATTCATCTTCTGTTAAATTGTATTGTAACTGTACTGTCTGCTTTCATTTTGCAAAGTGCTGCACAAACTGTTAGTGCTACATAAATCCTGAATATTAATAATAATAATAATAAATGTAATCATGTGCAAAGAAATATATGTTTTTGAAAAAGAAAAAGGATTTGTGCTTGCATGTGTTTGGATCTTAGAAGAGAAGAAGTTAGGAAAATCTGCAGACAGACAGATATCAAAGCTTCATGAAAGTTCTTACATTTCTCAAATCTTGTGAAAACTAAAATAAAAATCTCTCTGGAGTTGTTCTTTAATTAAAAAACACCTTTGTGAATGGCAATAGGTTGGGTTTTGTATCGTGCATGCATGAATCTTTCATACGTTTTTACATCAGTTGGTACACTGTACAGTATATAAGATTTCATACACTGGGGCTTAAAGCGGGGCTCCACCTGCGATATTATTTTTTCAAGTCAGCAGCTACAAACACTTTATTTTCTGACTTTTAATAAGGACACTTACCTGTCCTAGGCCCCCGAAATGTCGCCCCCCCCCGAGGCCGAACTCCCTCGATCCTGGCAGCTCCCAGCGCCGCCATCCTCACTAAGGGAAAGAGGCAGTGGAGTCTTGTGGCTTCAATGCCCGTTTCCTACAGTGCATGTGCAAGTCTCGCGGCGCTTTGTGAATGGGCGGCTGCTTTCTGGGATACACACAGTTCCCAGAAGGCAGCGCACCCCATTCCTCAGAAAACCTGCTGTGGTATGGGAAGAGGCAGATTAGGAAGATCCGCCAGCAACCGGCATTTCTGGTAAATAAAATATATTTTTTTCTCAAAAATTTTTTTTTTTTTTTGCAGGATTCTTGTGTATTTTTTTTTTTTTTTAGGATGGACCTCCACTTTAAAATTTAGATTTGAATGATAAATACCCATACATATGCTAATCTGTTTTGCTCCAATAGCATTAGGTATGGATATTTTAGAGTTGCATTTCATTTGCTCAAATATTTTTATTGGTAATAAAAAAGGACAAGATACAGTAGACATGTTGCATTCAAACAGTGCAATGAGGAGAGGAGATGAATACAGTCAGTCTGAACTGAAATGAGATTGGGAACAACCATAACAACAGTTTAGCACAATAAAGCATCTGAGTATGTTAGACAAGTGGTACCCAAATCAAAATGTAAATACTGTAATGGAAGAAATGTTGATATATTTATGCCTTAATGTGTATTTTTGGAAAAGAAAGTAGATATTTGCCAGCACACCATGGATCGACACTAACAGATAGTTTATTGCATGATCACAATATAAGAAGAGTGCAATGTTTCAAAGTCACGCAAGGCCAGGGCTCAAGTCCTGCGGGAAAGCGTGGGAACGGCGTCCCTGCACTTTTTTCACAGCAGGAACGCAGTTCCCTTTGCAGGACTAGAGCAGCCAAGAGCAGCCGAGCCGCCCTACCCAATCCTTCACTAAGTGGCGATGCCCAGTTCTTTTTAAATCCCACTATAACTCACGGCAGACCTCCGCAATGTCTCCTGGGAACGATGACAAAAGCTCCCAGGAGACCTTGCGGCATCGAGGAAGTGACGGAATACCCGCACACTAACCGATGAATCCATACACAGGAAGCGGCCAGTAACATAAAGGATTACTAAGGTACAGTGGATCGAAAAAAAGTCATTTATGCATATAAGAGTATAATTTTTGCAATGGGAAGAATATGAAGTATTATTGGAACAGAAGGCACAAGGGCAGCATGGATCTTCAATATACATGGTAAACTAGGACTACATCATACACATTGAACTTCAGTGTATGCTCAGCCTTGTATTTTACTGCAGTCACTCAACCTCCTCTTTTAACAACTGTTAAAAAATTGAGCCACATAGTTATTGGTTTGCAGTAGTAAATAGCAGTAGTAAAGAACAACCTCTGTGCTGCACTGCAGAGCAGATAAATCCCCCCTCATGTGTATATATATATATATATATATATATATATATATATATATATATATATATATATATATATATATATATATATATATATATAATACAGGAAAAGATTTGACATTGTACTAACTATTCCTTGTATTTTAAATGTTATGTCCTTTTTAATAAAAAAATAGGTTGCGTTTTTTGACATGCCTATACTACTAACAGTCATATAAAAGTATAAAAGATTTAAAAGGTGTAGGTTTTGTGTGTGGCCATCAGTGTTGTAAGTAACGGAGTTACAATAAACGCAGTTACCTAACGCAGCCCCTTTTGAGGGTAACGAGTAATCTACCTGATTACTCTTCCCCTTACGGTAACGCAGTTCCCATTACTTGGCTGGCATTACCACAATTACATCTACCCCCACTAGATGGCAGCAGAGTAATTGCTTCTGCCGGCGCTGTGAACATGAATATGGGTGGAACTCCGCTTTAGAATCATGTGACCGCTGTGATGGCCTGTCACAGCGGTCTGAAAACTCCCAATCGCAAGGAGCCCTGGATACAATGAGCCCCACCCGCCTCACACTGACCTATCACCAGGGAACAACTCACATCGATCACACACACTGTGTGCGCAATCTGATCAATGATCCGGGGAACACATGGCCGTAACAAAATGTTCCACAGAACAAACGTTCCCTATACAACACAGTGTACACAGCAACATCTAGTGGTCAACATGGTAAGTGCAGGGCACCTATACAGACCAATGATCAGCAGGTTATTTTTGGTCAGTGATTTCATCTCTTCATCAGACAACAAAGAAAAATCTGACTTCCCCATTCCAGATGCCTTGCAACTAATAAAGCTTATATAAGATAAATAAAATAATAAACAATAAACTATAGACAATTCGAATAAAGCCTAATATAAGATTTTAAATTACAGATTCTGTAAACGTTATAAACATACATTTTAATCCAGCTTATAATTTGAATGTAATATGTAGCAGATGGATGAGAGTTTAAAGTCCTATTAGCTGCACATACATGGTGGGACGGATGCACCTAGGCTGGGATATACATGGTGGGACGGATGCACCTAGGCTGGGATGTACACGAGATCACCATTTGTTTCCGGTTTTCTTCTCTCAAGGATCTGCCATTCTTTTGTGTTGGAGTATTAACTCACTGCTCCCTGGCAAGCGCCCATCACCTGCTTCTCAACAAAGCATTGTAGAATAAAATTTAAAAAAATTCAGTTACTTTGCTGAGTAACTAATTACTTTTTCAATGTAGTAACTGAGTCACTAACGCAATTACTTTTTCGGAGAAGTAATTTGTAACTGTAACTAATTACTTTTTTAAAGTAAGATGAGCAACACTGGTGGCCATTGCCCCTCCAGCTTCCATAGACTTCTGGTTATGTCTTTACAATTATTGTACATTGCTAAATGTTCATCATTGCATTAATGAACAATGCCACTTTCAAGCTTCATTGACATCTGCAATACCATCAGTTTTTTACTGTAAGTGTCCACATTAACCACCTCAGTTCCGCAAGGTTTTACCCTCCTCACGACTGGGCCATTTTTTGCAATTCAGCACTGTGCTACTTTAACTGGTAATTGCATCATCATGCAACATGGTTTTGTTTGACATGCATCGCCCTATTATTTTTTTTCACACAAATAGAACTTTATTTTGGTGGTATTTGATCACCACTAGGTTTTTAATTTTTTATTATATAAATGGAAAAAACTTTTTTGAAAAAAAAAAAAAAATATGTATTTTTTACTTTCTGCTATAAAACATATCCAAAATAAAAAAATTAAAAAAATAAAACAAATATATAAAAACATCGAATTTCTTCAAAAATGTAGGCTAAAATGTATTCTGCTACATGTCTTTGATAAAAAAAAACATTCCCAATAAGTGTATATTGATTGGTTTGTGTGACAGTTATAGCATCTACATGTTTTATACTACTATGGCGGTGATTAGCGACTAAAGAGTAAAGAGAGTTTTAGAAACATAGAGGTTGTTCTCTTGATACATAGCCCTGTGATGATTGTCAACACAGGGCTCTGGGCTGTGACTGGACACAGCCAATCCGCAGGTCCCGGCTAAGAAACATTGGCTGTAGCTGGGACCCACTGATTGCACACAGCAGGTCCCAGCGGAGGCAGGGGGCGTGTATGTGCGTGCCCTAAATCTGGAACCAGCCAGGGATGTACCAGTACATTGCTTTGCCTGTGTGGGCCACCCATCTGCAGTACATTGTGGGTGGGCATTCCACAAGTGGTTAATAAAAAAATAATTAACATCGAATACATTTATAAATGGAAAAGAAAAACTATTTGCACATTTGTTAGCTTATAATAAACGTAGAGCCTGGTTTAAATAAAACCAAACCAAAGTCTTATATGCCCTTAAAATGAAAAATAAATAAATAATAATATACAGTTATTGACAAGTTAATAGATGCATGTTGATGACCATAAATTGTTAAACAAGATGGAAACAGGCAGTAAATAATTCTAGGCCTCTGGTTTAGGAGGTCACCTTCAGTCCAATCATATTAGAGATTAGGTTAAATTTAAAATTGAATTTATATTCAGAAACAAAGTTACATTTATAGATTTGCACAGCTCTGCTGTAAGACACTATAGACATGTTTCTGGTAGATTTCAGTTTTATAACATAAATAAAAAATATTCTTTAGATTTAAAATAGACTGTAAATCTGCATCAAATACTGTTGATATATTGTTATTACATTATATACAACTCAAAATTATTGTAGACGATTAAATAAAAAGAGTTCAGTTATCTCTTTGATTAAACAAAAACTTCACACATACATTTGCATATCTTAAAGTACATTAATACTGAAATCAATTTATATAGCAGATCATGATCTAGCCTCTCTATCTAGCAATCTTTAATCAGTTGGCTACATTTGTGTCTGGGCCATTCCTTTCATTCCATGGATACTCTTGTGCTGTTCTTATCTGCTTTATACAAGAAAATCTTCTAAGCTAGGAGGTCTGACTCCAAACCAGATGACTTTATATTTTAGAACATTTTTCCACTTCACTTTTACTTGATGGGAATTTAGTATTTTTTTTGTTTCCTTTCAAAGATCTGTTATTTAGATTTAGGACACTGAGCATACTGCTCTTGTAAAAGCCCATTAGAAGGTAATATTATGACCTGGAAAATTTACCATTTCACATTTTGTTAAACACAGGCTAGCTTCAAGTGCTATCCTTTCTTAAATTTGTCTAGTCCAAGAGAATGTGTAAACATAAAACTTTTTTTGTATGATTTTTGCAGTACTGTGTTTCTTCCTCTTATTCTGCTCTCCTCCATATTTTTATACTCATGGTCCATAGATGGTAGGGTCATGGCAGTAATACTTTTCCCCTGGTGATGTCAAACATACCCCATGTTGTAAAACCCTGCCCCAAGTTACTATATTGTATGGGCTTTCTCATTTGATATAAGTGAATTGATGGTAATTGCAAGGAAATAAATGAGTTATGCTAACATAATTAATTGTTTTTGAAAATAAACATATTTTTTTTTTTGGCCAGTAAAAGATGCCCCTGCACAAGCAACAAAAGTCGCTGTAGAGATTCTTTGCTGATGAACTGGCCGCCCATGTATGGGCCACTAAATCTTTTTCACACATCTATGTATACAGATTCATATACAATAATATATTGCTTTGAATGTGCATTCTTTCTACAGTAGATTATGACTGACTACCAGAAATCTGAATGGTGAATGGCAGGGAAGGCTGCTGACATGCCTTCTAGATTTTTGGTTTAGTACATTAGTAGTATGTAGTAGTATTAAGTAGTAGTAGAAGTAAGTAGAATTGTTTTACTCTTCACATGTTGACACAGTAGTATCTTTACTGTATTTTTTTATGATGAAAATTTGCATCTAAATTGATGTGCTCCAATGCCTGAGAATATGTAATGCTTTCAAATTTACCCATTTTGGATTTAAAAAATGAAGATACAAAAAGCGCAGAATGTTTTGGTGCCATTTATTTTAAATGGCACTTCAACACACTTTTACAGTGGATGGCAACTCACCGGCACTGCAGCACACCACAAAGCAAATGTCATGAATTGTGCTGCATTAAAAAACTGCAAGGTCTTGTTTAAAGTGTGTTGTAAGCTAACTCAGAATTAATAGGCTGTCTTACTGAAGTGTACCCTAATGCACAATAATGCACTAGGCCAACACAGTACGAAATGGCCCATCAAAGTCCTTGCTAAAGATATTTTTGCCACACAGAGAAGTATGCCTTTTAGACAGTGATGTAATTCTAAAAAAAAACATGCAAAGGTTGTGGGAGGGTGGTAGTTTCACACCAATGGACCAATGGATGTAAACTACAATGGGTGGAAACTAAAATGGGCAAAGACAGCATAGGATTGTATAGCACACTGAACAAAATGAGCACTGTTTGCATATTTCTAAACAGTATTTTAATCAGCCATTAATACATATTATCAGAAGCAGGTTATTATTCTTTGTACTGTTATTTTGCACAATGCTTTACAAAATAAAGAGACATAGTAGAATTACAATACAATACAAGAGGGTAAAGGAAAGCTCAGCAATGCCCCACACAAAAAAATAACTTGCTAATCCCATGAGTAGGTGCCCTGTCTTGCTCTTCCTCTGTATCCTAGAAGCACTGGTGCACCTTAGACATATTACGACCCCGATATTACACCCAACAACAATAGTTTCCACAGTACGTCACATGCAAAAATAAGGCTATGACTATCTGTTTTTTAATGCTGCCTACATTATAAAGCATTCGTCAACCTATTGGATATAGTTAGGCTCTTCCTTCCTTTACCTGTTTAGACACATTCACATTAATACCCATGTGTTAATTCCAATGTTGACAGTCTTGTTTAAACCCCCCCCCCCCTCCCTGCTCAGTAATTAGTATAAGCAAGAGGTTGGTTTAAAATTGAAATCTCTGATTTTGTTAACCTTTGTGTGTTGATTTTAGGTGTAGAGTTGGACTGAGCGCAGACAGCCACCTTCACTTGTTGGCTGCTGTATGTAAACAACAAGGTCGGCAATCCTGAGTTATGTCATTGATCTAATATGGCCATGACCATATTTCGTCAATGACATTACCCAGGTTTACTGGCAAGTTTGCTGTCTGTTAAAATGACTGATCCTTGGCTGCAGTTTGCTTAAAATATCGACCAGGGGTTCGGGCAGGCAAACTGGGTAAAATATGGTCAGTTTGGCAAGCCATTCTCCAAACTATCGACAGAATGGTTTTAGGTCAATTTCAATTTGAAGCTCATGTCTATTAACTACATACATGTCCATAAATCTAAGTATATGACTTTGGAGAAGAAATTAAGAAATGGATGCAATAGTGATAATTTAGGAGTTGTGATAAGTGACTGGCCTGGGTTCAATTCATGTGAGGATTTGTGAATCTTGAACATACTGTCCGAACCCCATTGAAGTCTACAGGAACTAAATATTTTTTTCTGGTCTTTTCCAAGGCTATATTGTTTAAAAAGAGTGTGGGTAGCTAGGTACTGCCAGTAAGAGCATGTACTAATGCAAAAACTGAAATATTCAAATAAAAAATGGGTTTAATAATGTTCAAACCTCAACATTAAAAATTTGCAATTCCAACCATATTGCAGCGATTGAGGAATTGATATGCACTGTACATGATAAAATCTCCAACTTCACCTTTGTTTGGAATGAGTAGTTTGAGTTTCGAAACACAGCAGAGTACCAAGCTCTTTTATAGACTACAGGCTAATTATGAACCTTACAGGTACGCCTGACTGGCGACTGGTCTGTGACACTGCCAGCCTAAGGCGCTTTCACTGTGATGTAGACGGTGGGGGTAGGGGGCCTCCCCACCTACCTCCTCAAGTGTTTATTTTTGAGAAATGATGCTCCCCACCTCTTCCCTCGTCCTGGGTCCCCCTTCTCCCCCCCTTTTTTTTCTCTCTTTTCTCTTTCTCTCTCTTATCTTTCTCGTAGTTCTTAAGGTTGGACGGCAAGGGTGGGCGGGTGGTCCTGAGATGGCCTCCTCGCACAACCCTTTTACATCAGGAGGATCCGAGTTGTGATTGTGGGACCGGGCTAGGCAGACAAGAGATCTGGGTTGGTTGTTGTCCCTAGGAGGACATAGAGGCCCCTAAATAAGAACGAGCTGCTGTGTTACTTCTAGATCACACTATCATAATATAATATAAAAGAAAGCCTCCGCGCTATCAGTAAACTAGTGTAATCAGATCAAACGTCCACCATGTAAATATAAATAAATAAATAAATATATAAATATACGGAGGGAAGCAGCCAAATCTAAAAGTGTTTACAGTACACAAGTGACAATAGAAAAAATGTGAAAGTGATCCAGCGCTACCCAAAAACACTCCGTGATCAGAGATAAATATATATATAAATCAAAATTTAAATAAAGGTATAAGTGAAACTATAAATGTTACTATAAATATATAAATGTAAATATCAGCAACAATAATCCCATATATAGGTATAGATAAACATATGAGTCCATCAGTGAGCCCACACATGCAATCAGTGAGGTGTAGTGCACATCAAAATAGATCTGTGATTCATCCAATGTCACCATATAAAGTGCAAGTGCCAATCCGTGGAGAGTAGTCTCACAAGCCTCTCACCTCATTGAGAAAGATACTCGCGTTATCTCAAACTCATGGACATCTCCGGTAAATGATACACTCCTGTTCGTCTGCACTCCAGGTCTTCACCGAGTATCTGAAGGCATTTGCCGTAACACTTAGGGAATAGCGGACACCGGGAGTGACGTGAGAACTCGGCCCTGGCCGTTTATGTTTTATGCTGTTTACCTGTTGATTTTATGTAAGGAGATTTTATTTTGAATAAATTGTGTGCTGGTTTACCATACTACACCATTGGAGGTCCGTCTCTCCTTTGTTTCTCTGAGTACGATATAGACTTCAGATACTCAGTGAAGACTTGGAGTGCAGACGAACAGGAGTGTATCATTTACCAGAGATGTCCATGAGTTTGAGATAATGCGAGTATCTTTCTCAGTGAGGTGAGAGGCTTGTGAGACTACTCTCCACGGATTGGCACTTGCGCTTTATATGGTGACATTGGATGAATCACAGATCTATTTTGATATGCACTACAGCTCACTAAATGCATGTGTGGGCTCACTGATGGACTCATATGTTTATCTATACCTATATGTGGATTATTGTTGCTGATATTTACATTTATATATTTATAGTAATATTTATAGTTTCACTTATACCTTTATTTAAATTTTGATTTATATATATATTTATCTCTGATCACGGAGTGTTTTTGGGTAGCGCTGGATCACTTTCACACTATCATATATCTCCATTAGGAAGTATATACAGATGAGAGGGCTTATGCGGTATATGTGTCTATTCTCTGATATATGCCTTACACACTAGCTTCGTACCCTTATCCCTACCATGAACATTCTGTTATGGATTCTCATGTGAAGACTTGTTATATTTGTCGATATTGTTATTTCTGTAACTTTGTTACTGTTCTCTTTTTCTCAATAAAATCTTTATGAATAAAAAAAAAAAAAAAATATGCAATTCCTATAAATATAATGCTGACTAAATATTGTTCTGGTAGGAAATAAGAGATGACCCCCATATAGTTTTGTTTTTGTTTGGGGCCCCCAATAAATTATCAAGGAGAATAGACCTGTTTGGAATTTGGGAAGACCTAACTTTTTCTTTTGGGGAAGTCTGGCTTGAAAGTTATTTATTTAATGCCAGTATTAATACCACCACTAAATGAACTACGTGGGAGAACAGACTATGTCTGGCCATATAGTTTGCCCATTCAATGAACCTCAAACACCTATGCTTTGGGTCAATACACCTGTTGAGCTAAACTTAAAGCTTATCCCTATTTGGCAATGTTATACAATGGTTCTTCAAGAAGTTTCATGTTCACCACAGCCTGATTACTCTTGTACTAAACTGCAAAGTTAGCCAACTTGCCAGAGAGCCTAGTCACAGGACACTCTCAGACACGACTAATCACTACTCCCCCCACCCTCATTGTTTTCAACGAAAATATTAATGTGTGGAAAAATTTTGAGTACCCCTCATATTAAAGGGGATATATAAACATGCAGTCAATTCTTATGTGTTTTTCAATTGTAATTAGTTTAAATCACTTTGCCAAGATCTGTTTTCACTTTGAAATTAATGATTTTATTTCTGTTGATCAATGTAAAAATAAAATAAAAATGAAAATATCCACTGTAATTTAATGTCTTATGACAATAAAAGATAAAAACTTCCAAGGGTGTGAATAGCTTTGATATGAACAGTGCAAAATGTGTTTTAAGAATACAAACAATATGTATGAAAAAGAAGATTCAGTTTGCAGAGAAAAACACATTACCTACTTTGAAGGCGAACATTTAGTCTCATATTGTCCCACCTAGAGACAACAAGAGACAAGGGGGGTTATTTACTAGAGGCAACAAACATGATATTTATTTTGAAAACTTGGTTCTCCTGGAGTGTGTTCTGTTTCTCAGATAAAGGCAGATACCTTTTGACGGACCCAGGTTGAATTTTTTTTCCCTCGCCACCCTAGGTTCAATTTTATACAATTGTCAATGGGAACACTTAATTTCTTGCCTATGATTTCTTATGAACGTTGATCTCATCACCTATCGTGAAATGATCTGAATGTCCTGTTTGTTGTACATTATACTTGGCATATCAGGAATAAATAAACAAATTACAGCCTCTCAGACTACAAGACACGGCAATAAATGATGGACTTGGCACCCTAAATAAAAACAACAAAATAAAAAGAACAATGAATTGTCACTAAATCATTATTTTACTTTTTTTTAAAAAGTCCAAGTTGTGTCTTTTTTATTCTGGTAAGGGTTTAGAACCCTTGTCCGGTTGTGGTTGCTGTCTTTGCTAAGAATATTCATGATTATTATTTGTGCTGCTGTAATCGAGACAGATTTTAAAGGAAAATAAAAATTTGAAACTGTCGCCAGAAGGGAAATAGTCCAATGGGGACAACTTTTCCGGTGCCAACCAATTGGGAATTTACCTTACTTTGGTGAGAATATCTCTCTTCCTTTTGTGTCTAGAGGACAATATGTGAAGGGCCATCTTGCCAATTAGATACAGATGACCATAAAAAAATATAAATATTTTGCTTTAAATATAACGAGTTAATCTACTAACATGCAAATTTCATATTTTACTTGCTTGTTTTTTGTGTTTACATTTTTGTATTTTGTATGTGTATATATTTAAGACAATGTGATTTACATTTCACAATCAAAAAAAGTTGAGATGAGCTCAGCAATTCCTACAAAGTGCTTACTGCCAGATACGACCCACGGTCTGGTTTTGAGAAAGGGAAGTATTGAAAAAGAGTAACTGCAATACTGTTAAACAGGCAGCAAAGCCAACATATGCAATTTGCACACATGGCCCTACAGATGTAAAGATTTAGCTAAATGCAGGTAATTATATAATTTGCAACACAGACAGTTGTCAACAAGTCAAGTGATTAAAATTGCCTGTATAACCATAGTCTTACTTACATCTATAGATCTAATGTCTCTCTATAATATTTCTTAAAAGTTCAGAGGAAACACATAACTACATATAATGATCACAATTCTGCAGACATATTATATTATGGCTTCACATTATTACTGTTTTTTTTTAACATTCCTAATGTCTAAGAAACAGGATAGCATTACATGATGCTCTTAAATAACTTGTCTATAGCAATGACATGTGTCATAGAATAGCAGAACAACCATTTTGTTTCTACTGTAGCCCTGCCACCTTTAGGGATTTCTTTGAATATATATTTTTAACACAGGCAAAACCAGAATGATTCTAAAGTAACTGAACTAAAATGTCTGTTTTAAAAAATTTACAAGTCATCTAACCTTCAGGCATTTCTGCATATCCACTTAGGAATACTTTATATACTTTCATTTTAACCTCTTGCCAAGTTTGATTGTGCTGCTAAAAAGAAAAGATAGAACTTTAAAGTAAAATTACTTATGGGCAAAACACACACGGGCTTGACGTTTATTCAAGGGAAAAAAGATACAAAATGATATAAATATTTGTCTTAGCATGATAGATGTACAAGCTTAAACAACACAACTGATCTGCCTGTTATTATATAGGCCTAGGTTCACATATGTGCGAGTCATGCATGTTCTCCACTCACAGGAAAAACATGCTGCACTTTAGCAGATGAAAGGGGGAGCCATTAATTCCAAATAGCATACCTGTGCATCATAGTGCTCCAGCGCCATGTGGTGCATTTTTACTTTCAAAAGATTACAATTTTCTTATAATAAAATACAGAGAAACCTTTATACCAAAATAAATGAGAAGTATAACCACGGTACAAAATGGGATGCAGATTACAAGTTATGAGAATACAAAACTTATTTATGGGGTGGAGAATTATGTGAATAGCCAAAATATACACTGATTGAATTACAATTATCCTACAAATTGTATCAGACTTGTATAATACCCGCCTCCTGCCTAAGCAGCTACTACAGATAAGGGGGCCCTAGAGTTAGAAATGTGACCCCCCACCTGGGCAAGGGAAAGAGCGAAGGGGCCCTCACCACCTCTGCACCCCTGATGGCTACTTACTGTGCCAGAGTATGGGATACCCGTTGACGCCCCCCCCCCCCAAAGGGGGGGACACCATACAAGACTTTTGGGCTCTAGGGCGGAGCCCCAATGAGGTACCAATTGGTGTAGTTAGATTCCCTAAATAAGGGGAAGGAGAGCCAGCAGAGAAGGAATGATAGGTAGAAAAGAGAGAAGAACGATTGGGGGGGGGGGGAGATAAGGTTCATATATGATTGTTTTGAGCAGGGATTTGGTTTAGATGAATTCCTGGGATAATGGATATACCGATAAATAGAGCCCAAGATTCCCAGACCGTCTAAAATTTATGTTCTGTGTTGCATTTTTAAGAATGGGTCAGGGACTTCTTTCACCACATTTCTCGCAGGTACAGCTGTCTATTCAAATGAATGGGCTGCCGTACGAGCGATGTGCCTATGCAAACGCACACACGAAGACCACAAATAAGTGAACCTACTCATAAAGCATACAGTATACGGTATACATAATAACAGTATCTCCTTAATTAAACAACAAGTGATGAAGGATTTGCTGAGTTTTATATTGTAAAAATGTAATATTTGGTTACTCCATACTATTTTGGTGACCCTGACCTAAAGTACCTCATACACATTAGACATAGGTTGAAAGAAGTTAAATTCAACTGTTTAGTAACATTGTAAGTTAATCAATAACCATAATTTCACAATACACAATATACACAAGTATACATTTTCAGAAAACTTTATTCCATTGACTTTGCCTGCATTTACGGTAGATAATGTCATCAGTCTACTGCATATGTTCAGTCTCTTCTTCCTAAGTGATCAGATTCCTACACTGTAACTTTTTTAAACAGTCACAAGACCGCAGCATGGCACAAACCTGTGTCAGATATTTGTGAACACAAATAATGCCAAGAACTACAGAGGTACCAGGATTTACATGACTGCGTCATCTAGACTGAGCCAGCATCTCAATCTATGAAGTAAATACTGGCCATCGATGATGCTTGAATCTAGGTGGCATTGTACAAAAATCTAAGTAAAGAATGGATTTGTTAACATTACTGCCCTCTGGTACTACTACTAGTGGTGCTCACGAATATTCGCATTGCGAATATTCGTAACGAATATTGCATATTCGAGTATTCGCAAATAAATCGAATATCGCGGTGAATATTCTATATTGCGAATATTCATATTTTTTCAAATTTATTTTTAAAACAGATCACATCTTAGTGATCTCCATCGACGTCTAAAAGCATTGCTGGTATGATTAGAGACCCTGGGCCGAGTAGCTGAGGCGATCCTTTTATGTTGCCGAATATTCGCAAATACTTTCTCTGCCCTTCTGTGTTTTGTGTATAAAAAAAAAAAAAAAAAAAAAAATTAGCTTTAGTTTAGTCATTTAAGTTTGTGTAAGTAGAGTTAGTGTTTAGTGCATATTAGTTTAGTAATCCAGGAAATGATCTCCGTTTTTGCGTGTTGACGAGAATTTCGCAATCAATTTCGCATTCGCATTAGCGAAATTTCGCATATGCATTAGCGAAATTTCGCATTCGCATTAGCGAAATTTCGCAATATTGTTTTTTTGATAAAATATCACCAATATTCTATATATTCGTGAAATATCGCGTAATTGAATATGGCGTATTCCGCTCAACACTAACTACTACTTACAAGTGCATCTCATAAAATTAGAATAGCATCAAAAAGTTAAATTAGTTAAGTTAAGTTAACTGTATAAGTGCTCCATCAGAAGAAAGCAATAGCAAATACTGAGCTATAAAATCATGACCATACAGTAACATAAACTATTTTGAAAAACTGTATCATAAAGTAATATCTCTGGTCCTCCCCGCAAGAACTCCACACATTCATGCGAGTGAGCTTACATCGCGTTGAGTCCTTGCTAGCGCACTCCCGTGATACAGCGAGCGGCTTTAGTCGCTCACTGTATCACTCGGCCCCGCCCCCAGGCACGCCGCGTCATTGGATGTGATTGACAGCAGTGCCAGCCAAAGGCTGCGCTGCTTTCAATCCATCTGCTCTAGCCAATCAACGGCCAGGCTGAGCGGCGAAGAGGATGTCAGGGGCCGAGCGCGGGACTTTACGAGGGGCCAGGTAAGTATAACGGAGGGCCGGTATTGCCTGAAGTTTTTTCACCTTTATGCATAGGATGCATTAAGGTGAAAAAACTTTTACGTTTACAACCCCTTTAAGTCTAGGCAATACCTAAATGTTTATGAAATTTTTATTATAAGTATTCAAATATTGTTCAGGCTAAAAGTTTGAATAAAACAGATATACTTATCCAATAGAGCTTTAACAACACTTGACCGGTCCTTTTTTTTTTTTTTTGCAAGCTAAAATTAATCACATTAAATAGTCCCTAAAACATATTGATAGCTCCCCAATCATTCCAGAAATCATTGCAAACACTTGCCTTATAACCTCCAGCTCATGTT
Organism: Rana kukunoris; assembly: GCA_029574335.1. Classification (NCBI taxonomy): domain Eukaryota; kingdom Metazoa; phylum Chordata; class Amphibia; order Anura; family Ranidae; genus Rana; species Rana kukunoris. Next base: position 168,393,148 of record CM056053.1, on the reverse strand, counting down.
GTGGCCATATCTATCATATGTGTGGGCACAGTAATTCCCAGAGACTGCTGGGAAATGAGTGTCATAATTTTCCAGGGGTCTTAGGACAGGGAGTTGAACCACCTAGGACCAGGAACTAGGCATATTACGAAATCTGCCTAGTATCAGCCAGATAGAAGTAAGTAAAAAAAAAAATGTTTTCATTAAAGGCAAGCTGTTAATAGAAAGTTAATTTTTAGGGTGGAACTTCGCTATATCCACTTCAGCCCCGGACCATATTGCTGCTCAATGACTGGCTGGCTTTTTTATTATTATTTTTGTTTACTAGTAATGGCAGCGATCAGCGATTTTTATCGGTACTGCGACCTTATGGCAGACACTTTAAACAATTTTGACACATTTTTGGGACCATTGGCATTTTTATAGCGATCAGTGCTATAAAAATGCATTGATTACTATAAAAATGCCATTGGCAGGGAAGGGGTTAACACTAGGGGGTGAGGAGAGGGTTAAGTATGTTCCCTGGGTGTGTTCTAACTGAAGGGGGTGGGACTGACTTAAGGAAATGACTGATCGCTGTTCATACATTGTATGAACAGACAATCAGGCATTTCTCCCCCTGACAGGACCGGGAGCTGCACGCGCCCCTATTGGCTGATTCGCTAGATAACGTAATATTACGTGATCTCGCGCAGCCGAGCCGACCTGCTGCCGTATAACTGTGGTGGCTGGTCGGCAAGCGGTTAAAGCAGTAGTAAACACTGCTTGCTCACTTGTACCTACATATAAGCTTACCTATAGGTACAATGAGTCTTTAGTAATGTGATAAAAGTGTATTCTTGCCAAAATATCCCTGGGTACATTATCTGGGAGATGTTTAGGCTTAGAATTCTACGTGCCCTGTCAATCTTGAAATTCTGGGGAGGCTGTAGAGGCAGTATAACTTTAAACTTCTGAATAAGATAGTGGATTAACTCCACTTGTGCAACTGAGTCAGAAACCCCTTTTATCCTATTATTATTTGTACAATATCTATCCTTCGAGTCTACAAGCTTATAATTTATCCCCTTTAAATCCTCCTGTTGATCATTATGAGAATCCACTAAGTTGTTATGGACTGTTGTAAAATCTCTAGTTTTTTCTTTAAATGTTTTATATTTTCCTCCAGCTGATCATTTTGCAATTGCACAAGGGATGTAGGATCAATAATGTCTTGGTTTTTAGAAAAAGCAGCATATCCTTCGAGGCACACTATGTAGTGGGTATGTTAGAAGCAGGAAATTGAATACCATGTTACCAGTAAATTATACTGTTTCAACCTGTGCAGCCTGTTGTAAGTCACCAGTGGCAGCTGTTTTACTTACCCTTAGGCCCCGTACACACGAGCAAATAAATCTGCTCAAATCGGTCGGACAGACCGATTTGACCATATTTGTCTGCTGGGCTGTTTTGGTTTGATCGCTGTACACACGATCAAACCAAAATCCCCGCCAGCAGACAGCGCGGTGACGTGGCGGTGACGTTGACGCCGCCACGTCACTGCACCAGGAAGTAAAACACTTCCGGGCATGCGTCAAATCCATTTGACGCATGTGCGGGCAGATATGTCTGCTGGTTAGCGTACTAACCAGCAGACATATCGGTCCGATGGGCTTTAAAATCTGTCTGCTGGAAAAATCCGTCGGCTCGCCCGTACACACGATCGAATCTGTCTGCTGAGACGGTCTGTCAGACCGTTTCCAGCAGATAGATTTGATCGTGTGTACGCGGCCTTAGAGTTTCCTCCTCTGTTTTCTGCCAGGTGCAAAAAGCTGATGCAGGGTGGGGGATACTACAATTTTTTCGTCACTTTTTTCGAACTACCAGATCATCTGACCAGCTCTCAGGACATCCAGACCCCCCCTCTGCTAATAATCCTAGTTTTACTAATGCTGGATATTATAGTTAGTGCTCATCTTTTGGTGCTGCAAGTGACAGTTTCTAAAGTGAAGTACAGGGAATGAGTTGTTCGCTCTCCTCTTGCGAATAAAAATTGAATACTTTTTTTTTTTCAAATGTAATCTGCTTGCTCTCTCCCTCAATATTATTGGCATGTCTAAAAGGGTTTAAAGAAGTGTTGCAATTCTTTATATTGCTTCTTTTTTTCTCAATGGGGATAAATAAAGAAAAGCTACAGTTTTCTAGTTGCATGGCTAACATATAGCAGTTTGTCCAAACAGTCTTATAGCAGAACATATCTAAACGTATCTAAACACCACAAACTGAAAATACTATTTAATTAATTTTTAATATTCAAAGCAAAGTCATCCATCTACTCATGTCTCCATGCTTTATTTTGTTGAGAAATCACTTAGAAAAACACCCCTAGCATTTGTAGCTGTCGCCATCTTGTGTAAGGGCAGATGATTTATGCAGCATTTACTTACTGGAATCCATGTGTCCTTAGCGCAGGCATGTAGGCAGGAAAGCATACTAAGCTGAGAAAAATGTTCCTTCCCTCCTCCAGATGAAAGAAAAAATGCCAATGAAGACTCTTGGATGTATGATATTGGTTTGGCCTAGGCCTGGAAACCTGGAAGCAACTGAAGAAATGTAAAAAAAAGTTTAAAATAGGTAAACATAATTTACTTTACTATTTGTTTACGAAGGTTAGCAGCAAAAGGATTAAAACATGTATTCTAGTTGCCATCTACTTGTTCTCTTTAAAAAAAATAAAGCATTGTGGATTACAAGATTACAAGATTAGCAGCAATGTTTTCAAATTGTTCTTTATTTTTGTTATTCAGGCTTTGAAAAAAAAAAATTGCCTCTCTCTCAGAAATTGTTGCCTATTCCAAAAAAGGTTTAAAATGGAAGTTAACTTCCATGCATGACTTTTACCTATAGGTAAGCCTATACATAGGCTTACCTATAGGTAATGTAAGGTAATGTAGGTAATGCATAGGTAATGTAAATATCTCTTAATGTGCACCAGTGGCAGTTAAAAAAATAAATAAAATACTCATCATACCAGCCAGTGCTTGATTACAGCCAGTGTCAAAATACAGCTAGTGTCAGTTAACAGTCAGCACCTAATTACAGCCAGAGCCAGATAACAGCCATAGCGTAATTACAGCCAGTGTCAGATTACCGCTAGTGCCTATTTGTAGCCAGTACAGTAGAAACACATTTCATTTTATTACTTCATTTTCCAGAACATTGTGGTTACAAATGAAATGAGAACTTCAGAATACTCATTATACCAAATGCCTTGGGTATATCCTTTCTAAAAGGTGTCCTGGAATTTTAGGGCCTCAAGAAGTATAAAAAAAAGTATATATGAACGAGTAATTGTCAATTAAACTATCACAGTACTAAAAACTGAAAAATGGCCTGGTAATGAAGGGGGTGTAACATGCTAGTATCAATGTGGTTAAAGTATAAGTAAACACAATCACTAAACTCAGTCAGTTTAAAAGTAGCCCAGTAACCACTGAAGAAAAGATATGCCCATATATACACTGTGGCCCAGATTCACAGAGCGATTACGCCTGCGCAACAGGAGATGCGCGTAAGTAAGTCTAAATGTGCGCGTGCGTTTCGATGCACGGCATCCCCAAAACGAGATACGCAAGAAATCTACTTTTTTTGGTAATTTCGTTAGACAGGCGCATCCGTCCGCGCAAAACTGCGCTAGACAGACCATTGATTTGCTAGTAAAATATGCTAATGAGGGACTTACGGGGATCCACAAAAGAACGTTGGGGCAGCGCAAGCTACGCAGTGTGCGCAACAGCAAAATGTCCTGTCTAAAATTAGACCATAGAAAAGCTGGTCTAAAAAGAGAAAAAAAGTCTACTTGTTAGATAAAGCAAAACTGTTAGTGAGGAGCTCAGCAGTCACACGTGTTGCACAACAATCTGTATGCCAACATGCCAGGGGCATCGTCGCACATAGCTATACTACTGACTTTAGATGAACAAAGAGGGATGAGGGCACGGAGGATGGCACGGAGGATGGCACGGGAGAGGATATACCGCACACGCATAGACCTGTTTGGCATGAGTGATTCTGAGGTGTATCGCATCTTTAGATTCACCCCTCATGTCATCCTGGAATTAACCACAACCCTGCAGGAGGACATCACCAGCCGAACACAACGCTCACATGCAGTGCAGCCACTGGTCAAGGTCATGGCAACACTCCATGTCCTTGCCAGTGGCTCTTTTCAGCGTATAAGTGGAGTGGTGGCTGGGATGTCACAATCCTCCATGAACAGATGTGTGCACCAGGTTGTCCCTGCAATCCTCAGATGCATGGCCAACCAAATCATCAAACCCACCACTGAGGACCTGCGGCTGAAGGCAATGACAGATTTCGACAGAATTGCCAGATTCCCACGCACCATCTGGGCCATTGATTGCACACATGTGGCACTCCAGCCCCCCCAGGAGACAGAGCACATATACCGCAATCGGAAGCATTGGCACTCCATCAACGTACAGGTGATAGTCGATGCCCAAGGCCTCATATGGCACGTCCGTGCCAAACACCCAGGGTCCAGCCATGACAGCTACATATACAATCAATGCCACATCCGAATGGAATTCGATCAGAACGTGTATAGGGACACCTGGCTGGTTGGTGAGTGACATGGGTGGCAGGCATGACTATCCCCTCCCATGATGCACACATCACAAGGGGCACATGCATGACTAACATCCTCCTGTCTTTTCCCTTACAGGTGACTCTGCATATCCACTGGGACCCCATCTCATGACTCCTATCCGGAACCCCCAAACCCCAGGAGAGGAAAGATACAATCAAGCACATGCCCAAACACGAGCAGTGGTGGAGCGCACCTTTGGCCTCCTGAAGTCACATTTCCGATGCCTGGATAAGTCTGGGGGGACCCTCTTGTATTCCCCAAACTTTGTGTGCCAGATCATCAGTGCATGTTGCATGCTGCACAACTTCGCAGTAAGAAAGGGCCTGCAGATTGACCTACATGATGACCTGACCCCTGAACCAGACAACCCCCCCCTAACCGAGGCTACCCCGTCTTCTGAGGGAAGAGCAGCCAGGAGACAACTCACATTGGGCATCTTTGCACGTTAAACACACACATTAATCATGGCACAATGAGAATGCATGCATGCACACCACTGTGGTCCCTAGTAGTGTTGCTCACGAATATTCGTATTGCGAATATTCGGCTTGAATATGGCATATTCGAGTATTTGCGATATATTCCGAATTTCGCGGTGAATATTCGCTATTTTGAATATTCGTATTTTTTCAATTTTTTTTCAGAACAGATCACATCCTAGAGATCCCCATCGACGTCTAAAAGCATTGCTGGTATGATTAGAGACCTTGGGCCGAGTAGCTGCAGCGTTCATTTTATATTGCCGAAAAATCGCAATGCGATTATTCGGCAATAGCGATATCGCGCGATTATTTTCGAGAAATTCGCAATATTGTTTTTAGCTAAAATAACACATATATTCGATTTCAGAGTGTTACTGTCGAAATTCCGCAATCAATTTCTCATTCGCATTTTTGCGAAATTACGATAAAATATCAAGAATATTCTGAGCCAATCAGAGTGCTCCATTCCGCATTTCTCGAAATTTCGCAATTATTTTGTATTATAAAATATCACGAATATTCTGAGCCAATCAGAGTGCTCCTTCCGCATTTGCCGAATATTCGCAATTATTTTGTATTGTAATATATCACGAATATTCTGAGCCAATCAGAGTGCTCCTTCCGCATTTGCCGAATATTCGCAATTATTTTGTATTGTAATATATCACGAATATTCTGAGCCAATCAGAGTGCTCCATTCCGCATTTCTCGAAATTTCGCAATTATTTGGTATTATAAAATATCACGAATATTCTGAGCCAATCAGAGTGCTCCATTCCGCATTTCTCGAAATTTCGCATTCGCATTCGCATTCGCGATAGCGAAAATTTGCAATCATTTCATTTCCAAAAAATATCACGAATATTCGTATTTAGCGAATATATCTTGAATATTCGACTATATATTCGAGATATATCGCGAAATCGAATATGGCATATTCTGCTCAACACTAGTCCCTAGCACACACACCCCACATCCACATCAAATTGGATTGGCACCAGTCCACCATGCAGGACTTGTGAGCAGCAATGCCACGCCAAGGCTCCAATTATGTCACTGTACATTCATACACCATTCACACGGACCTGGGGATCACTTCTCCCTGGTCCTGGGGAACCCTTCTAAACCAAAATTAAGGGTGACACCCCTTTTCCGGCAGGAATGTCACCCCCACATTCAAACAGCATTCACAACCCAAAAAATAAATAAAAAAATTACCAGCAAAATCAAAAAATTTCCAGCAAAAAAAAAAAGGGGGAAAAAAATATTATTGCCCTTTACGTGAGCCACGCCTGGGGCGCCCCCGGCCACGGCCCCGGCTCCTCAGGGGAGACTCATGGGGGAGGGGTAAAACCGGGGAAGGAGGAGCAGTCCCTGATCTCTGCCCACCTGGCGGCCTGCCCTCCAAGGCCACGGCTATTCTGTCCAGGGCAGCACCAAGTGTTGCTGTGTTGGCCTGGATAGCCTGGGTGAGGGCCCTCACATCCTGCCCAGCGCCTGCTGATGTAGTCTGCAGGTCGTTTAGGCAGGTTGTGAAAGCCCGCGAGTGGAAGTCCAGGTTCCCCAGCGTATCCTTGATGGAGGACAGGCTCTCCTCCATCCGCACCAATGTCTGGCTGACCTGTCCCAGATGGCGGGTCTGGAGGAACTGGTCCCTTCTCAGAGTGGCGGGCAGGAGATCGGCCACCCCCCTGGTGTTCCGGGACGAAATCCTGTCTCCAGCTGATGCTTGTGGCCGGGGAGAAGGGGAGGCCCTTGGGAGGGGAGCCGAGTTGGGGGAGGAGGGGGGGCTCCCCCTTAGGGAGGGCTGCCTGCTGCCAGCCAGAGGGGAAGAGTCCTCAAAAACCACAAGTCCAGTGCCTGACATGGACTCCTCCTCCTCATGATTCTCCTCCTCCTCTTGAACCTCCTCCGCGGACTCCGGCCTTGTTGGGGGGGCCTCATTAGGCTGCTGTCCTGGGGATGGTGCGGTCAGGCCAGATGGCCCTGCACCCTCCTGCACATCTGTGGATGACACAAAACATTCACAGGTTGGAGGATCCACACACTTGCCACATATTCCCTTTCACCCCCTCCCCCACACATGCTACACACCTGATATTAAAAAAAATACTTACCTGGCACCACGGGCTCCGGACTTGAGTCAAAGCCGGGCAGGCCCTCAACTTCATGCCGATGAAAGGTCAGGGCCACCGCACGCTCCTCCGCTGTCAGCCTAATACGGCATGGTGGGCCCCCTCCTGTGCCCCTGGCATGGGCATGCATTTTGGACAGCTTCTGTTTGACCAGACGCCAGAGGTCATTAATTTTTTTGTCAATCCCAGAACGGGTCCGTGTCTCCCCCTCCCCCGCTGAATTGACCTGCTCAGTGATGAGGTCCAAAATCTCCCTCCTCCTGGCCGGGGTGGTGTTGGCACTGTCTGGGCCGTGGAGGAAATGCCCATAATCGCTAATGGCCCGGGCAAGAATTATTTTTTCCCCCCACAGTAAAATTGAGCTTTCGCTTTCTCTCTGTCATACTTCCAAAAAAAATCACTCCCAGTCAACAAAAATCTGTCACAAAAACAAGCACAACCAATCAAGCAAGAACACACACAAAGAGAAAACTAACACCCAAAAAATCACACTAGCACTCAGCAAGAAATAGTCACAAAAACAAACAGCAAAAAATCAGCAAGAAAACAAACAAACAGAAATATATCAAACAAACAGTCTCTCAAACACTTATCAAAAAACACTTTCAAAGATCTACTAACAAACATTTGATCACACAGAACACTAATCTGACAACTACAAAACACAACGCAACGAACAACAGGACAAAAGCACTTGGTTAAATGGGAAGGGACAAAGGGATGTACTTTTGCAATGCAAGTGCGTTTGTGTCTGTCTATTTATGCTGTTTGCGTAGTTCACAAAGTTGCCCTAGTCCATTTCCGATTTCACTGATTGCGCCGCTCCCGAGTTGTGAGCATGCGCACAGCGGAGCTGACCATGGTCTCCTTCAAGCACGCATGCGCGAGCCGGCCGGCCCTTCATTTGCATGGGGTCACGGCTCATTTCAATGTAACCCGCCCACGTCCTTCCCAATTTGTATTACTCCGCCTTACGCCTCTGAAATAACGTTACGCATGCGCAATTTTCTGCGCAAAAGCTACGAGAATAGGGTGATTACGCGACAAAATTGCGCAAGTCTAACGTAAAGGCGGTGCGCTACGCCGGTCCAATAATGCGCAGATGTACGTGAATCTGGGCCTGTGATTTTAGTAATAAACTTACCTTTAATAACAGTATTCTATTCTAATCCATCCCAGAGCAGGAGGTCGCGGGCCACAGCAGAGGGCTCCGTGGGCCACATGTGGCCCCCGGGTCACTGGTTGGGCACCACTGCCCTAGAGCTAACTCTAACTTTGCAGAATTCTTGGATTTTCTCAGAATAAGTTTATGATTGTTTGTTTTGATTTAGATAATTGTATATCTCTTATATTATTTCATTGGTTCATGTTTTCACAAATGACTAGTGTTAAATGAGTTCCTTTAAAGTGTATTCATTGGCATATGTCCATTTTGACCATTGTTTTATGTTAGATATAGATATAAATAGCTTGGCCCAGATTCAGAGAGAATTGGATTCTCGTAGCGTATCAGAAATACACTACGCCGCCATTTTTTACCTGGCTCTACGTGGAATCCAGGTAGATTTTGTCCAGTAAACGACGGCGGCGTAGTGTATTTCTCCCGTCGCAATCCATCTAGACGAGTAGGGGGCGTGAAGGATTTAAAATAGGCGCGTTCCCGCGGCGATCGAACTGCGAATGCTCCGTTCGCAAATTTCCCGCCGTGCATTGCGCGAAATCACGTCATTACGTCATTGTTTGAGTAGCGTCGTTTACGGACATTTCTATTCCCGAACGAGTTACGCAAAAAAAAATTAATAATTTAAATTCGACGCGGGAACGACGGCCATACTTAACATGGGCTACGCACCGTTAGACCACCAAAAAGCTGGTCTAACAGTACGTAAAAAAAACCAGACGTAAGCGATTGCAAAGACCGCTCGTATCTTCGTGGATCGCCGTAAAAACACATTTGCATATCCCGACGCATGAAAACGACGCGAACTCCTCCCAGCGGCCGCAAAAATATCGCAGCGTAGATCCGAAGGCTTACGAAGACGTAAGCCTCTCGGATCGAAGCCCGAAGCTTGGTTTGAGGATTCAAACTAGTGATACGGCGCGCAAAATTTGAAATTACTCCTGTCTAACAGGCGTAATTGCTTTATGAATCTGGGCCCTTGTTTTTCCTCTATTAATGGTTTCATATTAGTTTATGTAGTTATATATTGCTAGGAATAACTCAGTTCTTTGAAACTTAGTTATCTTATCTCCAGTTTGAACACTGCTTTGTGCTAATTTGTACATTCACTTCTATAAATAGATTTTAAAATTAAATACATGTTAAAAATCCACCCTGTTCATGCCATCAAACATGTAATAACCCTTTTAATTCCACTGAATGATAGTTAAGTAAGCATGACCCTAGACACCCCTCACTGAAAATGAGAAGTAAAACTGCCCAAATGCTCTACTTAAGCCTGTCCCGATCTTCTACCATGTGTGCCTAGTTTGTATATACAGTGCACATGAGCATTGAAAATGTTTCTCCATAAACGAAAACGATAGGAAATCAGATACAAAATTATCCAATATGTTTAAAAATCTCTTTGTGAGTGCTCTAATTGGTTTTTGAATGATGTTTGTGTATCCTTTTTTTCTAGAAAGCAACTAGAGGTATCTCTATGTATAACTCAACAACATTATTCTAAAAAGTTTCAAGCAATATTGTAATGTTATCATTAATACCACAAAAAAAAGAACTACTGGTATGCCGAAGAGCAATTTTATGCCCAAATTGGCAATATTTGTTCCCTGAACAGTAGGACAACTTTGTGCTGGAAAATAGCATTCCCTATTACGACGAGATGAGTACCACTCATTTCTAGGACACACACCAGACAGTAGACCCTCACAAAAACCTTGGTAGGCCTCATTTCCTCTTTAATAGTGCTTCGCTAGTTGTGGACAGAAAGCAACCACCAATCTCTCTCTTTCCTGGCTTCATGAGAGGGAAACTAAACCACCAAGTTCTTTTCATTAGATTGCTTCTTTAGAGACCTCAACTCAGCACCCTTGATCTCTCTTCATCCATGTTCCAATTACAATGGCCTGAATTACCACAGACAGGTCATCTTTAAGGTTCATAAGGAGTATGTGAAGTCCACATAACTTCCTTTTTCTGAAATGTTTTTTCATGGCAATCTTGGACTTGCAACTTCACTGTTTAATTTTTCGTCCTATATCAAATTGTGGCACCAAGAACTGAACTTTCTCTTCAGGCTTTTCATATCATATAGAGAACCAATAAGTATATTCAAAAATGCATGGGGGAAGTACAGGCATGAGTGCAATACTGCCCTTGGATTAGATAATTGAAGACTGATTATATGGAGAATTTATATGCATAGCCTCACTAGAGAGATCCAAGGAGCAACCTCTTGATTCTCAGCATATTATCTATTTATCACAAAGTTTTACATATACTGTATATTGTACATTAACATCAATCCCTGACCTTAAGGAGTTTACAATCTAAGGTCCTTAGCTCACATTCATACATACAGGAGCCAATTAACCTACAAACATGTCTTTGGAGTGTTGGAGGAAACCCACACAGGCACAGGAAGAACATGCAAACTCCAGAAAGGTAGTGCAATCATTGGGATTGGAACTAACAACCCTAGCGTTGCTAAGTGGAAGTTCTAACCACTAAGCCACTGTGCTGATGAACTTTCCATTAACCTTTTCCCACCACGCTATAGACAAAACACGTCTCCAGTGCGGTCGAGTTGTTCTGGGAGGACTCCCTGGGTCTAGAAGACCCGGCGCATCACAGATCGCGGTAAATTGCCGCTGATATCGGCCGTTTACCATGTGATCGCTCCGTCTAATGACGGAGCGATCACTTGTAAACAAACCGGCGTCATGTTCCTCCCTCCCCTCTCTGTACCGATCGTTACAGTGTGAGAGGAGAGGAGGAAGAGCGGAAGCAGCAGCAGCACTGTGGGCTGGATCTGTGACAACTGCAGTGACAGATCCAGCCATCTATCCCTGCGCAATACTCTGCAATACCCCCAATACTGAAGGGTGACATGTTAGGTATCTATTTACTCGGCTGAGGGGGGGACTTTGGCATCGGCCATACACAGTCGCATTTTACCCTTTCTTTGACTGCTAGCAGGGGTTAAAAGAGCCACCCCACGTTAAAATGTAAAAACACCCAACTGTGCCCCCTGCATTTTTCAATATCTCTTTGTCACCACTGTGTACCCCCTCTCCACAACTGCACCTCTGGACCCCTTTACACTACACAGCACCCCACAGCTCTGGACCCCTTTACATTACACAGCATCCCACAGCTCTGGACCCCTTTACATTACACAGCACCCTGCATCACTGGACCCCTTTACATTACACAGCACCCCTTTCCCTTTACTGAAACACTACACTATATTGACAGTATATTTATTTCAGGTCTAAAAGAGGAACCTTTTGGAATGAGGGACACATGGATTTGATTCCAGAAGAGGGACAGGCACTCTAAATAAGGGACAACTAGAAACTATGCTGTAGGCTACAACTCTGTGTTGTGTTTGCTCTGCGTTACGGCTTAAAACAGCCCCAGGGCCAGTTCGGCCCTGCTCCTGTCGCCCCCCGGCTATTCCAGGGGGAGGCAAATGACCCCCCTTGCCCTATGGAGCGGACGCCCATGCTAACTTTACTGTTTTTTTTTTTTTTAAGCACAAAACAGTTTTTTTTTTAAAACACACGTTTAAAAAATTGCTGCGAAAATACCGTGTGAGATAAAAAAATTGTATTGGCCGACCATTGTATTCTCTAGGGTCTTTGCTAAAGAAGAATATATAATGTTTTGGGGTTCTATGTAAGCAAATAAATGATGATTTTTACATGTAGGAGAGAAGTGTCAGAATTGGCCTGGGTGCTCCAGAACTCCCTGCATGTTGGGCCTCTGTATGTGGCCATGCTGTGTAAAAGTCTCACACATGTGGTATCGCCATACTCGGGAGGAATAGCAGAATGTGTTTTAGGGTGTAATTTGTGGCATGCATATGCTTTGTGTGAGAAATAACCTGCTAATATGACAGAAACGATAATTTATTTTATTTTTTTACAGAATTTTCAGTCTTTTTTCTTTTATAGCACAAAAAAATAAAAATAAAACAGAGGTGATCAAATACCACCAAAAGAAAGCTCTATTTGTGTGAAAAAAAGGACAAAAATTTAACCTCTTCAGGTCCGCGCTATTGACAGAATACGTCAGCAGCGCGGACCTGAGGCGTCGGGGTCACGTCTTTGGAAAAACAGTCCCGACGCATCACCGAGGATCCGATGCGTATACCCGGCGGCCGTACTAGAGCTTTACGTACTGTCAGTGAGAGGCGACTGATGCTGTTTCTCTTGTACATAGGGAGACAGCATCGGTCACCTCCCCCAGTCACCCCCCTCCCCCCACACAGTTAGAACACACCCAGGCAATACATTTAACCCCTTCCTCACCCCCTAGTGTTAACCCCTTCAATGCCAGTCACATTTATACAGTAATTAGTGCATTTTTATAGCACTGGTCGCTGTATAAATGTGAATGGCGCCAAAAATTTGTCAAAAGTGTCCGATGTGTCCGTCGCAATATCGCAAGTCCCAATAAAAATCGCAGATCGCCGCCATTACTAGTAAAAAAAAAATATAAAAAAAAAAATCATAATTATGTCCCCTATTTTGTAGGTGCTATAACTTTTGCGCAAAGCAGTCACTTATTGTGATTTTTTTTTTTTTTTTTACAAAAATACGTAGAAGAATACGTATCGACCTTAACTGAGAAAAAAATATATAAAAAAAAAAATGGGATATTTATTATAGCAACAAGTAAAAAATATATATATATTTTTAAATTGTCGCTCTTTTTTTCATTATAACGCAAAAAATAAAAACCGCACAGGCGATAAAATACCACCAAAAGAAAGCTCTATTTGTGGGGGAAAAAAGGACGCCAATTTTGTTTGGGTGCCACGTCGTACGACCGCGCAATTGTCAGTTAAAGCGACGCAGTGCCGGAAGCTGAAATTTCGCCTGGGCACGAAGGGGGTTTATGTGCCCAGTAAGCAAGTGGTTAAGATGGGTACAATGCTGTATGAGTAATTGTCATTCAAATTGTGAGAGCACCGAAAGCTGAAAATGTATCTGGTTAGGAAGGGGGTTTAAGTGCCCAGTGGTCAAGTGGGTAATGAGTGAAATCTACAAAATCAGAGAGAGAGGGAGCGCAGGCCACACAAATAGCTCCTCAGCATTATGAAAACATTCCCTTAACCTTTTTGCTGCCAGAGAAAGTTTTTTTTGCACACATAGGGGCCCGGATTCACGTACCCGGGCGTATCTTTGTGCGGGCGTAGCGTATTTTATTTACGCTACGCCTCCACAACTTAGAGAGGCAACTGCTGTATTCACAAAGCACTTGCTCCCTAGGTTACAGCGGCATAGCGTAAATGGGCTGGCGTAAGTCTGCGTAATTCAAAGTAGCTAGGCAGTGGACGTGTTTTAGTATAATGATCTGTGACCCCATGCAAATGATGGGCCGAACGAACGGCGCATGCGCCATTCGTGGACGTATCCCAGAGCGCATGTTCAGAATCACGTCGGATAGAATGCCTAAGTGACGTCGGCGCGCAATGTTTACGACGTGTGAACGTAACCTACGCCCAGCCCTATCCACGTACTACATAAACGGCGTAAACAATGTAAAATTTGACAGGGTCGTTCCCTGGCCCATACCTTAGCATTAGCTGCGCCTCATATAAGCAGGGGTAACTTTACACCGGACGTAAGCCTTACGCAAAGCGCGTATATGAAGAGTCCAGGCGCATCTAAGTTCGTGAATCGCCGTATCTTGTTCATTTTCATATTTTACATGGGAACGCCAAATGCGTCCAGCGTAACTATGTGCCCACGATACGCCGGCGTAGACAAGGTAAGACAAGGTACGCCGGATGACTGAAGCCATGTTTTTCAGCGTATCTTGCTTTGTGAATCGGCGCAAAGATGCGACAGCGCAAATTTTAAATTACGGTGGCGTATCTGGAGATACATCGACATAAGTCTTTGTGAATCCGGGCCTATATATTTAATGAAAGCAAAAACCCAGTAGAATAAAATGGTGTTACATTTTTTAGGTCCCTTGATATTTCCACTACTGTTCATCAAATCAATGTTTTCATATATATGCAGGCAAATTCACTTTAGCACACACAAACACAATACAAAAGATGATCTTACATCAAGTAAACATATAAAATATGTCTATGGTCCAAAATTGTCCATAGGTGATGCAATGAAAACCTGTACAGCTCATAAACTTAAGCTAACTTTAAAACTATTCATCTATGGCAGGCTGGTTGTACTGTAGTCGATCTATCAATTGACATCAGTACAACCAGCCTGTCAATTTTTTTTAGTGCGATTACTGCTGGCAGCTATAGCTAGCAGCAGTGACCATGGCATTTTGATGGTCAGAAAACCCCTGCTGTCAGAATACAAAAGCGCAATCAGATGGATTCCCCGATCAACATTATGATGGGGGAATCAAGCAACATTTTTTCTTTCAACCTGTGGTTGAAGGAAAGAAATCAGCATAATCTATGACCAGCATTAGGGTTCTTTCACACGGGCAGACCGTTCTCAGTTTCCGCTTTGCTCAGCAGGGAAAATAGAGGTTGTTGCAATATTTTATGTCACAAGGTATTTGCGCAGCGGTCTTTCAAAAGCAATTTTTGGGGAAAAAATGCACTTTAATGAAAAAAAAAACGGTAAAGTTCGATTTTTTTTTTTTTCTTCGTCCAAAAGTTTTGATTACCTGTTTTCGTGCCTGTTTCTCGATTTCCTTACTGAAGATGGCAGCCAAGGGAGAGATTGGCTTCGGGTGCCGACATCGCGGGCGCCCAGGACAGGTAAGTGACCATATATTAAAAGTCAGCAGCAGCAGTATTTGTAGCTGCTGACTTTTAATATTTTTTTTTTGGCGGAACTCCGCTATTCAGCTGCTAGCGGGGCGCTTATAACCCAGCTAGCGGCAGATGAAGAGGTTAAAGATGCCCGTGCAGCACCGCTGCAGAAGCGCTTTGCAGGCGCTTCGGTAGCAGTGCCTATTATTTTCAATGGGCAGGAGTGGTGGAGGTGCGGTATACACGGCTCCAAAGATGCTGCTTGCAAGACTTTTTTTTAACGTCCTGCCAGCGCACCACCTCAGTGTGAAAGCACTTGGCCGTTCACACTGAGACTGCAGGGGAGCCGTTTTGCAGGCACTTTACAGGTGCTATTTTTAGCCCAAAAGCACCTGAAAAACACCCCAGTGTGAAAGGGGTCCAACTGTTAGATTTTATGAGATGAAGGGGAATTTTTTTAAATCGGCATAACATATCGGCCCAAATAAATCGGCATCATATATCGGCCATCGGCCATCGGCCACCGCTATTTCTAAATATCGGCATCGGACACAGAAAAAAACCATATCGGTCGACCTCTAGTGATATCCCACATGTAAAATAGTGTAAGTAAGCATATACAATTTACTAAGACAAACAGTAAAATATCCAGGTAAACACATATAATGGGGTGCATATCACTCTAATCATCTTAGGCCGTGTACACACGGCAGAGAACCTCGACGGGCAGAACACATCGTTCCGCCCGTCGAGGTTCTCTGCCGGCCGTCGAAATCGGCGACCCGCCCGTCGGGAATGGCAACCAGCCATTCATCCAGGCGGGCCGTCGAGCAAATAGAGAGCGTGCTCTCTATTTCTGCTCGACGGGCTTCCCGACGGGAAGCTCACCGAGAGCGTACACACGGCCGAAGTCCTCGCTGGAATGCAGCTTCCAGCGAGGTTCTCGCTGGTTTCCAGCGAGAACCTCGGTCGTGTGTACGCCGCCTTAGGGGGAGAGAAAATAATGGGCCAGATTCAGGTACATCTGCGCATTATTGGACCGGCGTAGCGCACCGCCTTTACGTTAGACTTGCGCAATGTAGCCGCGCAATCACCCTATTCTCGTCGCTTTTACACAGAAAATAGCGCCTGCGCAACTTTATTTCAGAGGCGTAAGGCGGAGTAATACAAATTGGGAAGGACGTGGGCGTGTTACATTGAAATGAGCCGTGACCCCATGCAAATGAAGGGCCGGCCGGCTCGCGCATGCGCGCTTGAAGCAGACCATGTCAGCACCTCTATGCGCATGCTCACAACTCGGGAACAGCGCAATCAGTGAAATTGGAAATGGACTAGGGCAAAATCATGAACTACGCAGACAGCATAAATAGACACACACAAACGCACTTCCATTGCAAAAGTACATCCCTTTGTATCCCTCCCTATACAGCAAGGTGCTTTTGTTCCGTTGTTAGTTGCGTTGTGATTTGTATTTGTCAGATTTGTGTACTGTGTGATCTAGTGTTTGTTAGAAGATCTTTGAAAGTGATTTTTGATAAGTGTTTGTGAGATATTTTGTTTGATATTTTTCTGTTTGTTTGTTTTCTTGCTTGATTGGTCGTGCTTGTTTTTGTGAGTGTTTTTTGTTGACTGGGAGTGAGTTTTGGTCAGAGTATGACTGAGAGGAAGAGAAAATTAAATTTTTCTTTGAGGGAGAAACAAATTCTTGCCAGGGCCATTTCCGATTATGGGCGTTTCCTCCATGGCCCGGACAGTGCCAACACCACCCCGGCCAGGAGGAGAGAGATTTTGGACATGATCACTGACCAGGTGAATTCAGCGGGGGAGGGGGAGACACGGAACCGGTCTGGGATTGAGAAAAAGATTAATGACCTCCGGCGTCTAGTCAAAAAGAAGCTGGTCAGAATGCTTGCCCATGCCAGGGGCACAGGAGGGGGCCCACCATGCCCTGTTAGGCTGACAGCGGAGGAGCGTGCGGTGGCCCAGACCTTTCATAGGCAAGAAGTGGAGGGCCTGCCTGGCTATGACTCAAGTCATGAAGGCGTGATGCCTTTTTTTTCTATCAGGTGTGTAGCATGTGTGGGGGAGGGGGTGAAAGGGAATATGTGGCAAGTGTGTGGATTCTCCAACCTGTGAATGTTTTGTGTCATCCACAGATGTGCAGGAGGGTGCTGGGCCATCTGGCCTGACCGCACCATCCCCAGGACAGCAGCCTAATGAGGCCCCCCCGACAAGGCCGGAGTCCGCGGAGGAGGTTGAAGAGGAGGAGAAGGAGGTTGTGGAGGAGGAGGAGTCCATGTCAGGCACTGGACTATTGTTGTTGGAGGACTGTTCCCCTCTGGCTGGCAGCAGCCAGCCATCCCTAAGGGGGAGTCCCCCCCTCCTCCCCCAACATGGCTCCCCTCTCAAGGGCCTCCCCTTTCTCCCCGGCCACAAGCATCAGCTGGAGGCAGGAAGGCGACCCAGAAGTCCAGGGGGGTGGCCGATTTCCTGCCCGCCACTCTGAGAAGGGACCAATTCCTCCAGACCCGCCATCTGGGACAGGTCAGCCAGACATTGGTGCAGATGGAGGAGAGCCTGTCCTCCATCAAGGATACGCTTGGGAACCTGGACTGCCACTCCCGGGCTTTCACAACCTGCCTTAACGACCTGCAGACTACATCAGCAGGTGTTGGGCAGGATGTGAGGGCCCTTACCCAGGCTATCCAGGCCAACACGGCAACACTAGGTGCTGCCCTGGACAGAATAGCCGTGGCCTTGGAGGGCAGGCTGCCAGGTGGGCAGAGACCAGGGGCTGCTCCTCCTTCCCCAGTTTACCCCCCCATGAGTCTCCCCTGAGGAGCCGGGGCCGTGGCCGGGGGCTCCCCAGGCGTGGCTCACGTCAAGGGCACTAATTTGTTTTTCCCCTTTTTTTTGGCCCTTTTTTTTTGGGCTGGAAATTTTTTGATTTTGCTGGTAATTTTTTTTTTGGGTTGTGAATGCTGTTTGAATGTGGGGGTGACATTCCTGCCGGAAAAGGGGTGTCACCCTCAATTTTGGTGGAGAAGGGTTCCCCAGGACCAGGGAGAAGTGATCCCCAGGTCCGTGTGAATGGTGTATGAATGTACAGTGACATAATTGGAGCCTTGGCGTGGCGTTGCTGCTCACAAGTCCTGCATGGTGGACTGGTGCCAATCCAATTTGATGAGGATGTGGGGTGTGTGTGCTAGGGACCACAGTGGTGTGCATGCATGCATTCTCATTGTGCCATGATTAATGTGTGTGTTTAACGTGCAAAGATGCCCAATGTGAGCTTTCTCCTGGCTGCTCTTCCCTCAGAAGACGGGGTATCCTCGGTTAGGGGGGGATTGTCTGGTTCAGGGGTCAGGTCATCACGTAGGTCAATCTGCAGGCCCTTTCTCAGTGCGAAGTTGTGCAGCAGGCAACAGGCACCGATGATATGGCACACGAAGTTTGGGGAATACAAGAGGGTATCCCCAGACTTATCCAGGCATCGGAAACGTGACTTCAGGAGGCCAAAGGTGTGCTCCACCACTGCACGTGTTTGGGCATGGGCTTGATTGTATCTTTCCTCTCCTGGGGTTTGGGGGTTCCGGATAGGAGTCATGAGATGGGGTCCCAGTGGATATGCAGAGTCACCTGTAAGGGAAAAGACAGGAGGATGTTAGTCATGCATGTGCCCCTTGTGATGTGTGCATCATGGGGGGGGGCAGTCATGCCTGCCACCCATGTCACTCACCAACCAGCCAGGTGTCCCCATACACGTTCTGATCGAATTCCATTCGGATGGGGCTCTGATTGTGTATGTAGCTGTCATGGCTGGACCCTGGGTGTTTGGCACGGACGTGCCATATGAGGCCTTGGGCATCGACTATCACCTGTACGTTGATGGAATGCCAATGCTTCCGATTGCGGTACATGTGCTCTGTCTCCTGGGGGGGCTGGAGTGCCACATGTGTGCAATCAATAGCCCCCACGGTGCGTGGGAATCTGGCAATTCTGTAGAAATCTGTCATTGCCTTCAGCCGCAACTCCTCAGTGGTGGGTTTGATGATTTGGTTGGCCATGCGTCTGAGGATTGCAGGGACAACCTGGTGCATACATCTGCTCATGGAGGATTGTTCATCCCAGCCACCACTCCACTTGTACGCTGAAAAGAGCCACTGGCAAGGAAATGGAGTGTTGCCATGACCTTGACCAGTGGCTGCACTGCATGTGAGCGGTGTGTTGTGCTGGTGATGTCCTCCTGCAAGGTTGTGGTTAATTCCAGGATGGCATGAGGGGTGAATCTGAAGATGCGATACACCTCAGAATCACTCATGCCAAAGAGGTCTATGCGTGTGCGGTATATCCTCTCCCGTGCCATCCTCCGTGCCCTCCTCCTTCTTTGCTCATCTAAAGTCAGTAGTATAGCTATGCGCGACGATGCCCCTGGCATGTTGGCATACAGATTGTTGTGCAACACGTGTGACTGCTGAGCTCCTCACTAACAGTGTTGCTTTATCTGACATGTAGACGATTTTTCTCTTTTTAGACCAGCTTTTATATGATCTAATTTTAGACAGGACATTTTGCTGTTGCGCACACTGCGTAGCCTGCGCTGCCCCAACGTTCTTTTGTGGATCCCCATAACTCCCTCATTAGCATATTTGACTAGCAAATCAATGGTTTGTCTAGCGCAGTTTTGCGCTGACGGATGCGCCTGTCTAACGAAATTACGCTGGACAAAAAAAAGTAGATTTCTTGCGTATCTCGTTTTGGGGATGCCGTGCATCGAAACGCACGCGCATAATTAGACTTACGCCGCACATCTCCTGTTACGTCGGCGTAATCGCTCTGTGAATCTGCCCCAATAGACATAACTAGTGTCACACCCATTTAGGATACTTGGTGGAGTTGAGTAAAGTCAATCAGCTTGGAGTAATGAAAACATGGGTCACCCTGCTGTGGGCATAGGTATAATAGTAATGAAATTTACTGACAAGGTAAGGCATGTTTGGTGGACCAAGGATCTTGGATGCATGCAGGAGGTCGCTGTGGCCTGGGTGCAGGTGGAGGTGAGGTAATAAAGCCTCAATTTAATGACCGCTTAATACCTTTTTTAGGTGTGAAAATATTTGTGTTTTGGTCCTGGAAGGTCACTACAAGCTTAGTGGGGATGCCCCATTTATATAGGACGCTGTGATCTCGGAGGACAGAGGTAACTTGAGCGAATTCTTTGCACCTCTGGACTGTGGCAGCAGAAATATATGTGTACAAAGAGACAGTAGAGTAGGGATCTGGTAGCGCAGAAACAGACCTAGCTTCAGCCATGATCCATTCCTTTACATGGAAGAAGTGGATGCATGCCAATACATCCCATGGGACGCATATAGCGAGGTGCTGCAAGCAAGGTCTATAATCATTTCTGTCAGAGTTAATTGAGGGAGTAGTTTGAGGGATAACTGTTGGAGGTAAGAGACCAAATCAGCAGGTTTGACTTGACTTCTGGTATGCCTCTGAATTCAATATTATTCCTCCTAGAGCGATCCTCTAGGTCGACCGCCTGTAAGAGGCACATTTCCTCAGCAGCCTTCCTCAGAAAGATTGTCAGCAGGAGATTCCAATTTCCAATGTTGGAAAGGGGTGCCTTGCTAGGATAGAGTACCAGGGGCGCTGTGCTCTCCATGTTCTCTAGACTGCCAATGTCTCCCTGCGAGTGGCCGGTGGTCTACGTGGACACATATGGCGCCACTTTGGCGCCATCTTGATGCTGCTGCATGGCCAATGGGAAAAAAGTTCAGTGAGGTCCAGGTGCCGTTCTTCTTTTTGGGCATAACGTTTGGATGTCGAATTTGTAAGAGCTCCTGTAATAGAGAGATGGGAGAAGCACTGCTGGGAGCTGCTTTGTGTCTTTCTGTGTCTCAAGGCTGAGCAGAGGATTATACTGCCATCTTGCTCTGCAGCCAGTCACACGCCCTGGACGGTTGCACTTTATTTGCAATAAAATATAATCTGTTACACATTTAACAAACAATAAATCACAGCATGACTTATGAAATAATTTTTTTTTTTTTACCCATAATAAAACATAATAAACATACTAAAAACATTTTTCCAAAGCAATACAGACCTTTTCTATGTCTTTCATATTTATAAATGCACTATTCAATTATGCTATTTGTGCTGCAGGCAGAATCTGCTCACCATGCGTTCCGTATCACTCCTCCTTCCATTGATGCAATCTGAATATTTCACCAGCATTACTGTTTTTTCATTGTGTCCTAAAGTATACCATCACATTTTTCTTCTCTAATTATAAACTTTTACTCAATAAGGAACTTTACAATCAACATCAATTAAAACACACCTATAAAGAAAAAAAAAAACTGGCTGGTGCATTTTGTGTTGAAGCTTTGTCAACACTTCATTCATCCTCATTGGAACGGGATACTTTAAAATAAAGCCATCAGTGTATAAATTTTACTTTACAATCAGGGTCGGATTAACATAGGGGCTGTTGAAGCTGCAGCTCCAGGCCCCTTTCTCAAGATAGGCCCATTTGCCCAAAAAAAAAAAGATCGACTTTGGGGGTTGTAGCTCGATGACCAGAGGTCACAGAAACCCCACATTTGGGGGTAGGCAGATGAAGACCTACCCCACAACCAGTCAAAATATGGGATGGGTGTCATTTATGATAAACAAGATGTTGGGGGTCGTGGCGCTGTTGCTGGTAAGTTGTATTAGTGAGCAGATGTGCTCTGTTAGGGCAACTACCCTAAATGTAAGATATAGAGGTGGCCACCCTGGGCAAGGTAGATCTAAGTGTACAAGAATAGTGTTAGTACCCTCTAGAAACCGCTAGAGACGGTGGTGCTCCTGGTAGTTAGGTGGTAAATGTTCTTAATAATGATCTACAGTATATCAAGTCCACTAGACATAATGCACATACCACAGTGTAAATATACCAGGAAAGAGCCTTATACACCAACTATTAGGTACATACAAACAGCATACTATTCAGGCCAAAGGTCTAAATTAAATATATAAAAAATAAATTAATTGCATTGACATGCAGGAGTCCATATGGAAAATTGCAGGCTGGTCGGTGAAAATGATGTGAGGGTCAGGGTGCACCTAACTAGGTAGGTGGTCTTAGTACTGTACAACAGGTGTTGCTCGCTGTGGTCCCGGTGCTCCCCCTTAAGGGTCCCCACTCACCAGAAGCAATCACCCCTGCTGGGGTAGAGTGCGTGTCAATCGGACAGCTGCTCCTTCGTACCGAGGCCTTTTCTCCTGGTATGTCTCCTGGGTTCCTGAGGTATATCCTTGATGTTGATGATTTTGGAGTTCAATTATTTCTGAGTTCCTGCTCACCACACTGCCAGTGTCCTCTGTTTGGTGCTCAGTGTACAATGAGGAGGCGATCTGCTGCTCTTGGCTCTTTCTCCTCTCTCTTGAGTAGAGAGGGAGGAGTCTAAGATGGCGCGCGCCTCGCGTCGGGGCGGTTAGGAAATGAGCTCCTGGGATCTCCCCGTACGCTGCGATGGCTAAACAACAAGCCGACGACCTACTACAGCCGATTGCCTGTCCGCCTCCCCGCGCCTCCCCGCGCTCCCCCGTGCTCCTGTAGAGGGGCTTATCCCGCAGCCTTTGGTCCTCCTACTGAACTCCCTCCCAAGTCCGGTCTGCTCTCCGCTGCTTTTTTTTTTTTTTCTTTCGCCGCTATTTGCTGCTATCTGCTAACCCTGCGCTGTCCCTGAGTCGGCTCTCCGTTGGACGCCACAGTATACATCTGTGGACGCTGGCTGGGTACTCACCCGGTCCCGAGCGGGCTTTGGCGGAGGGGGGTGCTGGCTCCGGCTTGTCTGGTGGAGTCTGCCCCGACCCCGTTTCTGTGCCAGTCCCGGCGGCGTTCTTTGGTGGTGTCCTCCGTTCTCGCTGTTGCCGTCCGGCTCTAGATCACGTGACTGCACTGGTGTCTTTGGCTGTAGCCGCCCAGTTCAGCGCGTAGGAGGCTGGGGCACAGACAGAGGGGGTCCCGCTGAAGGAGGAGGAGGAAGGGGGGTCTGGAGGCCCCTTGAAACCCAGCCAGCAGCAGTGACAGTGTACAATGTCAGCAGCCTTCCATATACCGGCACAAATTTACCATAATCTCACTGCCTCAACATAGCAACACAGCAAAGTTCAATGGTACTCAGCACACAAACAAGAGAAATTGTAAGTAACGATTTAATTTCAAATTAATATATGAGGAATCTGGACTTCTACCTTGCCCTGGATATGTGAAACGAGATTATACTTTGTGAGTAGATCCTATTTTCACTGTTTTTTTTTTTTTTTTTCTTTCCGCTTGTGGGAGAAGTCTGGGAGAAGGATGGTACCGAATGTACCGAATGTTGTTACATAGATATAACACAGATATTCACAGGCAAATAGACAAACGTTGACAAATAAGAGACAAAAAATGAGAATGCACTGTTAGCAGTGGTGCGGACTGTATATCTATCTACAGGGCATCTTCGAATTTGTAGTCTTCAGAGAGAATACTCTAATATATTGATTATATCTACTACATCTATTATATCTATATATCTACCAAATCAAGATACACCCATGTTTTCAATCATTTTTTATGATTTTGTGTTTATAGAGGCGTAGAGGAGGGGGTACACCTGGGGGGACAGAGTTTCCATTGGGGGAGGTTTAAGGGGAGGCATTAGTGCTCTCAGTATTAACTTCTCTATATGGTGACAATGTGATACCCTAAAAAGACGAGAAAGGAAGACGGGGTGGAATAAATAACGGGTGAAGCGATTGAGGTTGGCGACGACGGTTCCCAGTTGGGGATTGGGGACCGGCGACTCTCTCGATTATTCCATCAAATCACCTTTCACCCAAAAACTTTGGCATATTAATTGAAGATCATATGGCGTAGCTCTACTCAGGTGGAATATTGTGTCTGTTAAACATTGAAGCATTGACTAAATAGGAACGTATATTCCACAAAAGATAATCACAAGAAGAAAGGAGGAAAGCTATAAAATCAGTATAAAGACCTAATTAACCATCTAAGCCAATTAAAGCCTCTTCTAACTCATGTAGTCCCTCAACTGTACAAAATCTTTGTCGAGGGGAAATAGCCAATATCAAATTAAATTAAACCCATAACTACTCTAGGGGCGAAAAACCTTCAGAGATGAGTACCAGGGCAAGGGGGGCAAGGGGGGGACTTGCCTCTGCCCCACGTCTGAGTCAAAGCCCGGGACCAATGAATAAATACGTAACCCAGGGGGCTAATGAGAGGGAGAAGGAGAAGGAGAAAAGAAAGGATAAGGTGAAACCTACTTCAATAAACCCAAACGCCTCAACAAACCCCGACAGTCTAATAGACACAGTAATAGACTTTGAAACAGCAACTGTACTTGATGCAGACGATCAAATAGCTGGCTTAGCATTGCCAACAAAAACAGAAATGCAGGAAATGTTTGCTGCCTTAGAAAAAGCGTTATCAACACAAATGGAGAGAATGGAGAGAAATATGGGTTTTATGTTGGAGAGACTGGAGGAAGTCGAAAGGAAAACAGATCATAACCTCCTCAGCATCAAAAAATTAGAAGCGGAAATCCTGGAAATAAAAAAAGACCAAAGAGAATGTGCGTACAAAGCAGAGGACCAGGAAAACAGAGACAGACGGAAAAATATTAGGATACGTGGCGTCCCAGAATCTACACAGTTAGAAAATCTTTCAGAAATTATTAGAAAAATATGTAACCCAATACTAGACAGAGAAATAACTCTTCCACTAAAGATCGAAAGAGCGCACAGGACCAGGAGGCCTAGAGAAATCCCCCAAGAAAAACCCAGAGATATTATAATACGATTTGAAAGTTGGGAGGAAAAAAATTTATTATGGAAAAACTTGAGAGAGAAGGCCCCAATTATACACGAGGAACATAATATCCAAATATATCAGGACCTATCACAAGAGACGCTTAGAAGAAGGAGGAACCTGAAGCCACTATTACGAGTATTACAAGACCAAGAAATACAGTATAATTGGGGATTTCCAGCTTGTCTGATAGGAAGAAAAAATGGGGTCACCGCGAAATTAAGATTTTTAAAGGAAACTACCGAGTTCTGTCAAAAATTGGGAATTCCAACTCCAAAGTACCCATAGTAAGGGGAGAGGTGACGGGGGAGCGGGAGGGGCGGGAGGGAGATGGAGAGGCAAAAAGTATGGATACCCTTATAAAATAATAAGGGAAAAAAAAAAAAAAAAAAAGACAGATTAATAAAGTAGGTCGTTAAGAGCAGCGAGGAGAGGAGAGCGGGGTCCAGGAGCTCAGGACAGCCTCGAGAAATTTCCCTGGGACCAGGGGAAGAGAGGAATCGCCAAATTGTACTCCGCCTCAAGTATAGGAGCACCCTTGCACGCTTGTAGTGCAAGAGATGATGCTCCACAACTTGACCTGTGGGTCAAAATTCCATTTCGGGGATGGGGAAGGGGGGGGACTGGGGAGGGAGGAGGGGAGGGGGGGAAAAGGGAGGAGGAAGTTCTCTCAGGAGAACAAGCAAGGGTGTTGGAAGGGGGAGGGTAGGGGCTGGGAGCTTGGAGAGAGGGGGGAGGGAACTGGGGGGGAGGGGGGACAAGGGGAAATGGGAGACAGGGGGGAAGAGGAAGGGGGGGAAATACGAAGAAGGAACAATGGATTGGGGGCCCACCAGAACATAATGAGAAGAAGTAATAGTGAGGGTAAGATCGGAAGCAAATATAAATATACCTATGTCTAAGGTGAACTTAATTTCCTATAATGTAAGAGGTCTTAGCTCTCCGCGTAAAAGACAAATGATCCTAAAAGAAATTGAGAGATTCTCCGCTGACATAGTTTTCTTCCAGGAGACACATATAACCCTTGATTCAAGAGTGAGGTTAAATTCTCGGGCAGTCCCATCATGGTACTATGGGGATTCCCCGCAGAGAGGATCAAGAGGAATAGCCATCGGCATAGGGAAAAATTTAAGTTTTTTGGTGGAAGACAGGATAGTAGATCCCGACGGTCGATATATGTTCTTAAGAGGTCTTATACACGGCAAACGATATACACTGGCCAATGTTTACTGCCCAAATAAATCCCCGCAGAGATACCTAACAACGATCTTGAATAAACTTTCGGCATTCAAACAAGGAAATGTGGTTCTAGCCGGGGACTTTAATTTCACACTAGACATACAGTTGGATCGAATATCGACAGTTAATATAGGAAACACTAAGCAACAACATATTGTGAAAAAAAAATTCTTTTTGAACCAACTAATAGACACCTGGAGGGTATATAATCCAACTAAAAAAGACTACACATTTTACTCTACCGTACATAATATGTACTCAAGGCTGGATTATATAATGGTCGACCACGAGATCCTAGAGTTTGTAGAAAAAGCCACAATAGGGGTTACGACAATCTCAGACCATGCCCCGGTTATGGTGAGCATATATTTCCCAGAAATTGAAGAGAGAAGGATATCCTGGAGATTAAACGAGGATTTAATAGAGGACATAGAAGTTGCTGATAATATAAGAACAGAGATCGACGAATATTTTAAGATTAATCATACTCCTGATGTAAGTATAGCAACCATCTGGGAAGCCCACAAGGCTAGTATCCGAGGAAAAACTAATTTCCTTAGGAGCAAAAAAAAAAAAGGAGAGAGATGCAAACAGGAATAGAATAATTAAAGAGTTACAAGATCTAGAAATCAAACATAAGAACCAAAAAAACGATAAAAAAGTTTATCAGGAAATGATAATAAAAAGGATTCAATTAAGTGACCAAATGGAGTCTGAAACCAGAGAAACATTTAAGAACGTTACGAAAGAAAGGTACCTCTGGGGGAATAAACCAGGGAAGTACCTGGCCAGGATCTCAAAAGAAAAAAGAAATTCAAATTACATAGAGAAAATAAAAGACCAGACAGGACAGATGCGGTTTAGGACGTCCGAGATAGCAGAAGCATTTCGGACGTTCTACTCCTCACTATACTCAATCAGGAAAGGCGAGACGCAGGAGGAAAAGGTAAATAGAGAAAAAAAAATACGAGAATACCTACGCGATGCCAATCTACCAAAACTAACGTTGGAAATAATTGAAACACTAGAAGAACCAATTACCCAAGCAGAAATCAGCCGAGCGATTCAAGATACTCCAGGGGGAAAAAGCCCAGGCCCAGATGGACTGCCAATAAAATATTATAAAAAATTTAAAGAGACACTAATCCCAGAAATGTGTAACTATTTCAATAAACTAGGGGGTATAGAAGAAGTAAGGAAAGAATCCCTTCTGGCTAATATAGCTATAATAGCAAAACCGGGAAAAGATAAGACTCTCTGCTCTAACTATCGTCCAATTGCATTACTAAATGCTGATATAAAAATCTTCGCAAAGATATTGGCAACAAGGATAAAACCGTATATGCCTGAACTGATAAATCCAGATCAGACGGGATTTGTAAGAGGCAGAGAAGGGAGGGATAACAGCCTAAGAACACTTCTGCTACTGCAAGAGTCCAAAAGGGAAGGTCCCCCAGTCTTACTCATGTCACTGGACGCGGAAAAGGCGTTTGACAGAGTGGACTGGGGGTTCATGATGGAGACTTTAAGAAATACAGGACTGGGCCTTAGATTTATGAAATGGGTAGGAAATCTATACAAGTCCCCTACGGCAAAAGTAAAAGTAAATGGAAGGGAATCTCAGGTAATTGACATGATGAATGGAACAAGACAGGGGTGCCCGCTCTCCCCACTCCTATACGTAATAGCATTAGAGCCCCTGTTGTGTATGATTAGGAATAACCCGGAGATAGGGGGAGTGAGAGTGGGGGAAGAAGTGGAACAGAAGATGGCAGCATATGCTGACGATGTCCTCTTGTATGTCACCAAGCCCAAAATATCAATCCCTAATATAATGAAGGAGATAGGAAGATACGGTAAACTTTCTAACTTTAAAATAAACCCACTAAAAACAGTAATCATGAACATAGGGCTCGAACATAAGGAAGAGGAGGCCCTACGTAGTGCATTCCCCTTTACGTGGGAACAAAAATCACTCACTTATTTGGGAATAAAAATAACTCCTAAAGTGGTTGACCTCTTTGAGGCAAATTATATCCCCTTACTTAGTGAAATAAGACGAGACCTAAAAAACCTCTCCCATAAACAGATTTCCTGGATGGGGAGGATTAACCTATTTAAAATGACTGTCTTACCAAAGATCATATACAAATTTCAAATGCTCCCAATAAACGTCCCACAAAGCTTTTTTAAGGTAATAAAAAATATAATCTCAAAATTTATATGGCAAGAAAAAAAATCCAGAATTAGCTACTCAACCCTAACGAGAGCGAAAAAAAGGGGTGGGCTGGCCCTTCCAGACATAAAAAGATACTATCAAGCGGTAATTCTCACGAGACTAGTTGAATGGACTAATCGGAAATCATTAAAAAAATGGGCTCACATGGAATATGAGATAAGTAATGGGCACTTAAACACAAATATATGGATCCCACCTAAGTTTAGAATAATTGACTCAAACACACACAGTATCACAAAATTGGTATATAAGACATGGGACCTGACACATAAACGGGAAAAATGGGAATATAATTCCCCATTAATCCCATTAGTTAACACAAATTTTTTTGCACCGGGAAATAGGACTAAACTCGGGAAAAAATTAGGTAATAATAGACTTGGGGATATAGTAGCACACGGAAAAATAAAAAATAAAGAAGAGATCCACGTAGTAGAAGAGACACAGCAAATAACCGACTGGGAATATTTACAATTAAAGCACTTCGTAAGCACGCTCCCAATACCAATAAGAGACAATTTAGCATTAAACCCAATAGAAAAACTCTGCATCAGGGGAGAACCATTACAACATGGAATTGCGAAAATTTATAAAATCCTTACTGAAATAGCGACAAAAGACACCTTACAAAGTGTAGAGGCTTGGGAGAAAGAAATTGGATATAGAATAGAAGAAGCGCAAATGATTAGAGCGACCTTCTCATACGCAAAAGACATAACAACAATAGAGGCTAACTACAAATGTATGATGAGATGGCATATGACTCCTGTTAGACTAAGTAAGATATCTTTAGCAAACTCCCCTCTATGCTGGAGGAATTGCAATCAAATAGGGACCACTACTCATATATGGTGGGACTGCCCGAGAATCCAGGAAAACTGGATAGAGATCATCAAATTGATTGAGGACATTACTGACGAAAAGATCCCACTGGATTTACCGACTTGTCTTTTCCATAGACTAGGTTCGGTAAAGGGAAAAAAATACGGCTCAACATTGGTCCCAGTGCTGTTAAATGCAGCAAAGGGACTGATCCTGAAATTTTGGCTCCACCCCCATAGACCACCCCTAAAAGAATTCATACGCAGGGTTGACAACATCGCAGAGATGGAGTACTTAAGAAGGATTGACCAAGGAGAGGAAGAGGGAGGAAGAGGCGGAAAGACCTGGAAGCAGTGGAGAATCTATAGATCATCGGAAAAAGCCCTCTTAATATTAATAGAAACAAATTAGTAAATGTTCTGCTCCGATCCTACAGGTAAAAGAAGGAAGAAGTGGGTGGGAGGGGATTAAAATATTGGGGGGGAAATTATATAATAGGCAATACAGAGGGATTCAGGGAGGGGGGCCTGAAGGGAGGATGTGATAACTACTAAGAACATCTGTTGCCATCCGAGATTATTTTTTTGTATTTGTAATACCAACACAACAGAAGGGAAAAAAAATATATATATATATAAATAAATAAATATTAAAAACACGAATCGCCCACAAATGATGCAAATCCGAGGAGAAATATGAAGGGCGGAACATAGATGAACTCCTCAAAAGCCTCATAACCCTGGGGTAAGCCTGATGTGGGAAAAAAAAAAAAAAAAAAAACATAATCTTTCACATTAAGATGAGAAAAAAATGGGCAAACTTTACTGTTTTGTTTTTATGGTTTTTATTATTCATTGAAGTGGGCAAATGCAGTGCGACATAAAATATTGCAGCAATTGCCATTTTTGCTTTGCTAAAATATATATAATGTTTGGCGCTTCCAAGTAATTTTCTAGCAAAAAATATTGGGCCAGATTCAGGTACATCTGCGCATTATTGGACCGGCGTAGCGCACCGCCTTT
The DNA here is from genome assembly GCA_029574335.1 of Rana kukunoris. Lineage (NCBI taxonomy): Eukaryota > Metazoa > Chordata > Amphibia > Anura > Ranidae > Rana > Rana kukunoris. The sequence goes on along the minus strand of CM056053.1, from coordinate 168,362,777 downwards.
ACGTTAGACTTGCGCAATGTAGCCGCGTAATCACCCTATTCTCGTAGCTTTTGCGCAGAAAATTGCGCATGCGTAACGTTATTTCAGAGGCGTAAGGCGGAGTATTACAAATTGGGAAGGACGTGGGCGTGTTACATTGAAATGAGCCGTGACCCCATGCACATGAAGGGCCGGCCGGCTCACGCATGCGCGCTTGAAGCAGACCATGGTCAGTACATCTGTGCGCATGCTCACAACTCGGGAACGGCGCAATCAGTGAAATTGGAAGTGGACCCGGGCAACTACGCAGACAGCATAAATAGACAGACACAAATGCACTTCCTTTGCAAAAGTACATCCCTTTGTATCCCTCCCTATACAGCAAGGTGCTTTTGTTTATTAGCGTTTGTTTGTTTGTTTGTTTGTTTGTGACGTGTCTTTGAGATATTTGGGGACTGTTTTGCAGAGTGATTTTTGTCTTTTATGTGTTTTCTTTGTTGTTATTTTGTTTAAATTATATTTTTGCTGGGCATTTTTTATTTTTGCTCGTCATTTATTTTATTTTTTTGGTTCTGTTTGTGTATGATTTTGGAATGTGGGGGTGATATTCCTGCAGGAAAAGGGGTGTCACCCTCATTTGTGGTGGAGAAGTGAAACCCAGGTCTGTGTGAATGGTGTATGAATGTACAGTGACATAATTGGAGCCGTAGCATGGCGTTGCTGCTCACAAGTCCTGCATGGTGGGCTTGTGCCAATCCAATGTGATGAGGATGTGATGTGTCTGTGCTAGGGACCACAGTGGTGTGCATGCATGCATTCTCATTGTGCCATGATTAATGTGTGTGTTTAACGTGCAAAGATGCATATGTGAGCTGGCATTAGATGGGGTCATGAGATGGGGTCCCAGTGCATATGCAGAGTCACCTTGAAGGGAAAAGACAGGAGGATGTTAGTAGTGCATGTGCCCCTTGTGATGTGTGCCTGCCACCCATGTCACTCACCAACCAGCCAGCTGTCCCCATACATGTTCTGTTTGAAATCTGTGGGGATGGGGCTATGATTGTATATGTAGCTGTCATGGGTGTCATGGGTAGTGCCATGTGTTGGGCTGCTGATGTCCTCCTGCAAGGTTGTGGTTAATTCCATGATGGCATGAGGGGTGAATCTGAAGATGCGAGACACCTCAGAATCACTCATGCCAAAGATGTCTATGCATGTGTGATATATCAAGTGAAGAGTGAGGGGCTTGTATCAGATAAGAATATTGTATTATATTAGATTAAATTGTAAAGTTTATATAAGCAAATAAAAAAAAAAAAACATCTCCCGTGCCCTCCTTAGTGCCCTCCTCAGTGCCCTCCTCCTTCTTTGCTCATCTAAAGTCAGTAGTATAGCTATGAGCATGGATGCCACTGGCATGTTGGCATACAGTTTGTTGAGCAACACGTGTGACTGCTGAGCTCCTCACTAACAGTGTTGCTTTATCTGACATGTAGACGATTTTTCTCTTTTTAGACCAGCTTTTATATGGTCTAATTTTAGACAGGAAATTTTGCTGTTGCGCACACTGCGTAGCCTGCGCTGCCCCAACGTTCTTTTGTGGATCCCCGTAAGTCCCTCATTAGCATATTTGACTAGCAAATCAATGGTCTGTCTAGCGCAGTTTTGCGCGGACGGATGCGCCTGTCTAACGAAATTACGCTGGACAAAAAAAAGTAGATTTCTTGCGTATCTCGTTTTAGGGATGCGGTGCATTGAAACGCACGCGCACATTTAGACTTACGCACGCGCATCTCCTGTTGCGCAGGCGTAATCGCTCTGTGAATCTGGCCCATTGCTTTTTAACTTAAACAAGTGTTGGACTTTAAGTGGTTACATTTCTTGCATTTACACACAGAAGTTTGATCTAAGAAGAAAGTTGGTTACAATGTTTCAAGTTGTTTACAAACTTGGCAGACTGCCCGGATTTTTTCTTTACACACAGAGGTTTATCCCTTTGATCTTAGAAGAAAGCGTTAGTTACAATGTTTCCTGCTAAGAACTTGGCAGACTGCCCAGATATTTTCTTTTGACAGCTGAAAATCTCTCCACTTGTTATATGAAAGAATCAGAAAACTCTGCATTGGAGATGTCAGGGGGGTTGAATCAAGATCACAATTTTTTAACGATTAATTGTGCAGCTCTAGCACGGTATTTGCGCAGCAATTTTTCAAATATGTTTTTTTTTTTTTTGGAAATAAACAGTTTCATTCATTAAAAAAACAACACTAGAGTTAGCACGATTTTTTTTGGTATCCTAAGCGATGCTTTAAAAAAAATGTAGGTTACATGTTTAGAGTTACAGAGGAGGTCTAGTGCTAGAATTATTGCTCTCGCTCTAACGATCGAGTCGTATGCAACCTGTGTGTATCTGGCTCTGATACTAGCCAGTGCCTACCCAGCCACTGACTGGTATCTCTCCCCAGCCTGTCCCCACACACCCTCTCACCTGCTGATCTGTAGATGGGGGAATCACTCCTGTAGTGTTATTGTGTTCTGCCAGTGGTACAATGATCAGTGTTGCTATCTATAGCTGGCAGCACTGATTGTTTTGGGAAAAACAGGCTGGTTGTACTCAAGTCGATTAATAGATTGACTTGTGTAAAAGCAGCTAGCCCATACATAGATCGACTATGGCTGGTCTCTACATAACTGGTGTAATTTCAATCCATGTATGACCCGCTTAACCTCTACGCAGTCCCTATACATCCTTCCACTCCTGTACATAGTGCTCACTGTCATACCCCCCACACTCCTCTCCTGTACATAGTCCCTGCTGTCATACCCCCCACACTCCTCTCCTGTACATAGTGCTCACTGTCATACCCCCCACACTCCTCTCCTGTACATAGTCCCTGCTGTCATACCCCCCACACTCCTCTCCTGTACATAGTGCCCACTGTCATACTCTCCACACTCCTCTCCTGTACATAGTCCCTGCTGTCATACACTTCTCTCCTGTACATAGTGCCCACTGTCGCACCCTCCACACTCCTCTCCTATACATAGTGCCCACTATCATACCGTCCCCATTCCTCTCCTGTACATACTGCCCACTGTCATACTCTCCACACTCCTCTCCTGTACATACTGCCCCATCATACCCTCCACACTTCTCTCTGGTACATACTACCCTCTGTCATACCCCCACACTCCTCATGTACATACTGCCCACTGTCATACCCTTCACACTCCTCTCCTGTACATACTGCCCACTGTCATACCCTTCACACTCCTCTCCTGTACATAGTACCTGCTGTCATACACTTCTCTCCTGTACATACGGCCCACTGTCATACCCTCCACACTTCTCTCCTGTACATACTGCTCACAGAGGCATATCTAGGGGGGGGGCAGAGGGGGCCCTGACCCCCCAACATTATGCCGCCCCTGGGCGGCCCCTGGAGTAACAGTCTCTCCTGAGAGGAAGAGCGTCCCCAGTCAGCTCTGCGGGGCATTCCTCCCCCTCCCTCTGCTCGCCGACACTGCATATTGCAAGCGTTCACACAACCAGTCAGCTCTGCGGGGCATTCCTCCCCCTCCCTCTGCTCGCTGACACTGCATATTGCAAGCGTTCACACAACCACAGCCGCCCGATCTGCTCCTTCCCCTGCATCCTCATTGGCACGGAGAAGAGTGAGTTGCAGAAAGGACCCCATGAGCACTGTGGGGGAGGGGGGGCCCAAGCCTTCATCTCAGTTACTGAAAAAACAGACTGATTTCTCCCGTCCTTAGGACAGGAGAACCAGCCTGTAAATTCCGAGAGTGGTGACTGCAAGCTGAGCCGAGTGTCAGTCTATGACACTCTTTTACAGCCCAGCGAGTCCAGCCACCTCCCTCCCACTCTCCTCACATATGAGCAGGGAGGAATACAGCTCCTCCTCCTCCTCCTTTCAGTCCCACCCACACTATCTCGGTGTGCTGTATCTGAAGAGAGGGGATGTGTGTTCAGGAAACATTAAAATCAGCAGCATGTGTGTGAATGATGCCTGAGATTCTAGCCTGGACCGTGGGTAAGTGTGTGCACTGCAGACTGCAGTACACTGTAATCACTGAACTGCATTATCTCCATCCCTTCTCCCCCCATCTGTCTCCCTCCCCTCTCCTGTTCTTTCAAGACATTCACAATTTACTTTCTGTAACTGTCACCACCGTTTACGATATTCCATTCCATCGCCCCGCGACAGCTTATCCGACAGTCCGACAGACATCAGACACGACCCATTTCATTTCCCAGAATAACCGAGACAACACAAGCTCTGGTACTGGTTCCAAAATGAATGAATGAATCCTTTGATGGTAACTTAGCTTTCTTATATACAGTACAAGCATGTTACAGTTAATCACAGGCACAAAGACACACTCCACCCACACATCACACAATGGGGGGCTTCATACACATTCTTTTAGTTAATGACATTCCGATGAGTTAATTACTACTCATTACCCAGATGGTCTGGCTCCGCATTTAGAGGGGTTAATTACTACAGCTTGACAAGTCACATTCCACATCTTAACAGTGTCATTAGCATACACAATAAACAGGTCTTAGGAGCAGACCTAATTAGCACAATGGACACAAAACAGTATTAGCAGCACACAATGGAATGTCTAGGAGCAGACTGAATTAACACCTCAAAAGCATGTGTCCCCACATTGAATGAAAACACTCTATTGACCTGTCGGAGTCAGACTTTACCAACTTGTAATATTTAAAGATATCCTGCAAAACATGAATTATCAGTAATGTCCCATCGCATGTAATTTATAATTTCTCAGTCACCCTATGCCCAAAAGGGGCACATGATAACCCTAGACCCAAGAGTCATTAGTGATGCTGGCACTCGAGTACCCCCCATCCTTCAAAAGTCTCTGTGTTTCACTGCCATTCTGTTACACTTTCACTTTCCGCAGGTAATATACAGTGCAAATTTCTTTCCTACATCCACAGATTGAAGGAAAGAAACTTGCATGATTCCCCCATCAACACAGACAGTGCTGACGGGAATATCCCTCCTGCCCAGCAATTGTATTCTCCCGACAAACAGTGATTCTCACTAGTGGCTATACAGCAACCACTAGTGATAATCATAAGAGAATCTGCTCATTAATGGTTCAAATCTCAGCCAGTTTCTGCTGAACCAGCTGAGATTTAAACTGTCTATGGCTGGTCTTAACTCTTAGGCAGCCCATACATTGATCACTTTTTTTCATTCAACTATTAGGTTGAATGAAAAAAAATGATCCAATTCCCCCATATACACATTATAGGTGGATGGGGGAACCCTCCCAGTGTGGACCAGTGCTGGAATAACCAGAGTTGCTGTCCTGTCCCGGCTATTCACAGCGCTGGTCTCTGTCTCCCTGGCAGCGACGGCAGCACATTGGAACCCAGTGCTGGTTACTTTATGGGGCTGATGTACAGGAGGGCCAGCACAATTTGTTGTTAGAGATGGGCTGGGCATGTTCAAAAATCCACATGCCAGAGCCTGCCAGGAAGCCCACACTGCACAGCGCTAATCACAGGCAGTGAGAGATTTCCCGATCCGCAGCTCTGCACAGATCAGGAAATGTCTCACTGCCTGTGATTAGCACTGTGGAGTGTTGGCTTCCTGGCGGGATTGGGCATGTGGGATTTCAAACACACCCGAGCCGATCTCTATTGGTTGTAGACAGTTGAGCTCCCTGCAGGTTGCTTAGCAGCAGTGGAGCCTTCTCTGACATGCTGATCGGAATGCAATCCAGGTGATGCTCCCAGTCAAATCCTAGTATTAAATATCAGAGATTTTATTGATCAAAGCCCACACTTTACAGGCATAGAGCCCACACTTTACAGGCATAGAGCCCACACGGCTGCGGAACATACGTTTGATTTTATATATATATATATATGTGTGTGTGGTTGTACTCTTGATGCTAATAAATACTGTATTTATTAGATCTGACTGGGAGCATTACCTGGATCACATCCCGATCAGCATGTCAACAGAGAAGGTTATACAGCATTACTGCTGCTAGGTGACCAGCTGGGGGCTCAGCTCTCTATAACCAATAGTGCCAGCCTTCCCCTGCATGCATCCGTAATGTCACCAGCACTAGGTCCTAATGGACTGCCGCCGCTGCCAAGGAGACAGATGCCAGACCATCGCTGTCAATAGCAGGGACAGGACAGCTGGGGAACCCCACAGTGGCAGAACACCAGGGCTCGGTGGCAAAACAACCTTTGCAACCCTGAAAGTTCTCCCACTGCTTTGGACCCTTATATTTTCTTGGTGTGCTGGTGACATATATCTCTTGTTTTCTGCCACCCTGGGGGGCCCCAGTATAGTAGGAATGGAGCTCACTGCAGAACATGTAAAAGGGCCCGTTGTGGGATTGTAGTAAAGGGCCCCAGGAGATATATATATATATATATATATATATATATATATATTTGCATTTTATAGTTGGGCCCCCCTACTTTTGTCCCTGTCCCCCTATGTGCCCCCCCTAAATATGAAAGCTGTAGACGCCACTGACTGCTCACTGTAATCCCCTCCACACTCATCTCCTGTACATAGTGCCCACTGTTAGACCCTCCACATTCCTCTCCTGTACATAGTGCCCACTGTCGCACCCTCCACACTCCTCTCCTGTACATACTGCTCACTGTCATACCCTCCACACTCCTCTCCTATACATAGTGCCCACTGTCATACCCTCCACACTCCTCTCCTGTACATACTGCTCACTGTCATACCCTCCACACTCCTCTCCTATACATAGTGCCCACTGTCATACCCCCCACACTCCTCTCCTGTACATACTGTTCACTATCATACCCTCCACACTCCTCTCCTATACATAGTGCCCACTATCATACCGTCCACACTCCTCTCCTGTACATACTGCCAACTGTCATACCCTCCACACTCCTCTTCTATACAAAGTACCCACTATCATACCATCCACACTCGTCTCCTGTACATACTGCCCACTGCCATACCCTCCACACTCCTCTCCTGTACATAGTGCCTGCTGTCATACACTTCTCTCCTGTACATATTGCCCACTGTCATACCCTCCACACTTCTCTCCTATACATAGTGCCCAACATCATACCCTCCACACTCCTCTCCTGTACATTGTGCCTTTTGCCGTACCCTTTGCACTCTTCTCCTGTACATAGTGCCCAATGTTAGACCCTCCACATTCCTATCCCTCACTTGCACATACTTCCCACTTATATACCATCCATACTCCTCCCCTATGTCGCTTACCCTCAAAAACAGTTCTTTAAAATGACACTGAATACCCTCAATGTTACCAGCTCTAAAATGGATACACTTTTGTTAGTTCAACTAAAGGAAATCTCAGTTCTCATGTTTGTTCTGTCCCATTATTAGAACTTATTTAATTTTGTGATTACTACTGTGATGTACAGAGGAACATTGGGGATCTCAGCTACTCTAAATATAGCACTTGTGAAAAAAAGTGTCCCTGAAAATATTTTTTAAATGTTGGCAACTTTGCACTTATGCACTGCCCAAGGGCCACTGGGTCAGTAGGGGGCCCCATGAGAGGTTTCTGGGATCCTGTGATATTAAAGCGGTAGTAAACATTCCTGACATTACTACTTTTTGGAGGCCCTGGGGTAGGTTATGGCACAATGTACAAGTATGCATAGCATATTAGCACATTAGGGTACACTTACATTTTTAGACTGGGCCCTCCATTGCTGCGCTGTGATTCCCACGTATTTTTTTTTTTATAAAAGGCCCCACCAAAATCCTCAGCACCAGGCCCATTATGTTCTTAATCTGGCCCTGTTTACAATGGAATAATAATTTAACATCCCTCTACTATAACCAATATTGATACAAAGGTACTACCTATTTATACTATATTAAAGATATGAGCCCAGTATATGTGAATAATGCATTATTAAACATGAAAAAACAAGGAAAGGTCTGTACAGCTTTGGGAAAATGGAGGTATGTTTATAAAAGGATGTTTTTTTGTATTTTTTTTTTAAACATATGGTTGGTTGTCAAGTGTATGTGGTAGTGAGCCTTTGTGGATCACCAACCCAGGATTCCCCAGGGTGCGGAATCTAAGCCCCAGCCTGTTTCTTCACTATGATCCCTGATGGTGGGGATGTACTTAAAGGAAGCTGAAACCAGGTTGCGGCCCCCCAGGTACCTGTGCGTACAGAGCACAAACAACAGGCAACAATAGGAAATCCAGGAGACCAGCTGAGGTCAGTACGGGCAGCAGACAAGCACAGATGGTAGACAAAGCCAAGATTGGTAAACAAGTATTCAGACACAGGATACACAGGTAGTAGCAAACAGGAGCACAGAGAACTGTGACGTTCCTCAGGCAAGGAGTACTGCACTGAACAGTTCTATATACAGGGAAGCAAACAGGGAGGTGACTTGATCTAGGTATTTTTTCTTTATTTTTATTTTTTTACACACACTTTTTTTCCTCTCTGCAAGGAAAGAGAGATACATTGTATCTTTCCTCTCCATTCACAGAGAGAGAAAAACACAGGGACGGGCTTCACAGTGACTTATCCCTTATGTAGCCAATCAGAGGCTACTATAGGGATCAGGTGACCCGGAATCGGGAGATCCAGGTCCCGATCCTTAATATGGGGCTCAAGGATCTCGGTGAGACCTCAGTCTCTGTGCTGAGAGCACGCTGTGTGGCACGCTCCCAGCACAAAGGATAATATGCATATATACAACCCCATGGAAAAAAGGTCAGTGCAGTGGGGCTGCATATATGTTTTACATCAGCAGGAGGGGGTTAATTTGTTATGACACTCAGCTGAAGGTTCATAGCCACTGTGTTCCTACATGAAATGTGGATGCATGCGGGTGTGGGTCCCCAAACACACAGAGGTGTTCGTGCAGCCACATGTCCCAATAGACTAGAATGGGAAGCCAACAAAGGGATGCGCGCAGATGCACGAGGATTGCCAGTAGCATAGCCTACATAGGGCATGGAGCGAATCGCTGTGTGTAAATGGGGCCTTACAATACCAATCTGAGTATTGTTTTGTGAGAGTTTAGTTGTACTTCAAGGAGCCCCTTATATGAATTGTGGCCTTTAGCAACAGCAAAAATCCGCCATTGAGTTTTTTCATAAATGTACAAATAGGATGCCTCCATTATAGAGGGCTGTTAAACTAAAATAAAATAGTAATTCAGGACAGAAATATTCAAATGCTAAAGGCTTTACAGTCTTCTAAGATGGACTTTCCCTACGTACCTTTCTTTCAGCAGTCCTTTAAAGTTTATATGCTACCTGAGCTTTCAGATTTGAGTTCAGTCAGCTCAGTTGTACAACCTTTTAACATGTTTTCACTGCTTTTCATCTTATATTATATTTCAAAGACAAATGCATGTTAGACAGGGACTGTGAATAAGCTAGTAAAGTTCCTCAGTGTAGTCAGGGTTATTTCAAGTTTGAAATATGAATCAAATTTTTTGATAGTTGACTGTACCGATTGGATAACAAAATTACTACTACTATGTATAAGACATCATCTCATGAAGTGACACTGATAATAGAAAGCAACAATACTTTTCTTTTTTTAAATAAATTGTAAAGTTGGCTTAAGACTACCTAGCTGTCTTACATATTAATCATGTAATTTGTGCATGTAGAAAGGGTAATTTGTGAGGGGGAGAATGTATCAAAACTGAAGCAGACAGAACCTGGAGCTAACTAAATTTTATTTTCAGCTTGTTCATTAGGCTTTGAAAATGAAAGACAGAAGCTGATTGGTTGCACAGCTGCTCAGTATCTCACAAAAGTGAGTACACCCCTCACATCTTTGTAAATATGTTATTAAATCTTTTCATGTGACAACACTGAAGAAATTACACTTTGCTACAATCTAAAGTAGTAAGTGTGCAGCTTGTATAACAGTGTAAATTTGCTGTCCCCTCAAAATAACCTCTCAAGATAACCCCTAAGTGAAAATGTCCAAATTGTGCCCAATTAGTGATTTTCCCTCCCCAATGTCATATCACTCATTAGTGTTACGAGGTCTCAGGTGTGAATGGGGAGCAGGTGTGTTACATTTGGTTTTATCGCTCTGACTCTCTCATACTGGTCACTGGAAGTTAAACATGGCATCCCATGGCAAAGAACTCTCTGAGGATCTAAAAAAAAGAATTGTTGCTTTACATAAAGATGGCCTAGGCTATAAGAAGATTGCCAAGACCCTGAAACTGAGCTACAGCTCAGTGGCCAGCAGTTTAACAGGACAGGTTCCACTCAAAACAGGCCTTTCCATGGTTGACCAAAGAAGTTGAGAGCATGCACTCGGTGTTATATCCAGAGGTTGTATTTGGGAAATAGATGTATGAGTACTGCCAGCATTGTTGCAGAGGTTGAGGGGGTGGAGGGTCAGCCTGTCGGTGCTCAGACCATACACCGCACACTGCATCAAATTGGTCTGCATGTCGCCCCAGAAGGAAGCCTCTTGATGATTCACAAGAAAGCCTGCAAACAGTTTGCTGAAGATAAGTAGATTAAGGACATGGATTATTGGAACCTGTGGTCTGATGAGTCCAAGGTAAACTTATTTGGTTCAGATGATGTTAAGTGTGCCTTGCCTACAGTCAAGCATAATGATGTGTTAGTGTCATGGTCTAGAGCTGCATGAGTGCTGCCGGTGCTGGGGAGCTACAGTTCATTGAGGGAACCATGAATATCAACATGTACTGTGACATACTGAAGCAAAGCATGATCCTCACCCTTTGGAAACTGGGCTGCAGGGCAGTATGCCAACATCATAACGACCCCAAATATACCTCCAAGACAACCACTGCCTTGCTAAATTAGCTGAGGGTAAATGTGATGGACTGGCCAAACATGTCTTCAGGCCTAAACCATATTGAGCATCTGTGGGGCATCCTCAAATGGAAGGTGGAGGAGCGCAAGATCTCCAACATCCACCAGCTCTCTGATGTTGTCATGGAGGAGTGGAAGAGGACTCCTTGTGAACTCCATCCCCAAGAGGGTTAAAGCAGTGCTGGAAAATAATGGTGGCCACACAAAATATTGATACTTTGGACCCAATTTGGAAATTTTCACTAAAGCCCTGTACACACGATCGGTCCATCCGATGAGAACGGTCCGACGGACCGTTTTAATCGGTTCACCAATGAAGCTGACTGATGGACTGATGTGCCTACACACCATCGGTTTATGAACCGATCGTGTCAGAATGCGTAAAACACAACGACGTGATGAAAAAAACGAAGTTGAATGCTTCCAAGCATGCGTCAACTTGATTCTGAGCATGCATGGATTTTTAACCGATGCTGGTGAGTACTAACGATCGGTTTTGACCTATCGGTTAGCCGATTTTAAAGCAAGCCATCTTTGGACCGAAGGATAACGGACCGATGGGGCCTACACACGATCGGTTTGGACCGATGAAAACAAACTTCAGTCCGTTTTCATCGGTTTGAACCGATCGTATGTATGCGGCTTTAGGGGTGTACTCATTTTTTTTAACGGGTTTAGACATTAATGGCTGTGTGTTGGATTCTTTTGAGGGGACAGCAAATGTACAGTTATACAAGCTGTACGCTCACTACTTTACATTGTAGCAAAGTGTTATTTCTTCAGTGTTGTCACATGAAAAGATATAATAAAATATTCACAAAAATGTAAGGGGTGTACTCACTTTTGTGAGATACTGTATACTCACCTTGACCATTGATGGAATTTAGTTTATAACACAGGTAACCAACTAAGCCATAGACATCAGGACATTTGCTTTATTCTCCAATCTCAAACTAGGCAAGATGCTTAGGCCGCGTACACACGATCAGTCCATCCGATGAGAATGGTCCGAAGCTGACTGATGGTCTGATGTGCCTACATACCATCGGTTAAAAAAACGATTGTGTTAGAACGCGGTGACGTAAAACACAACGACGTGCTGAAGAAAACAAAGTTTAATGCTTCCAAGCATGCGCCGACTTGATTCTGAGCATGCGTGGCTTTTTAATGCTTTTGCATAGTTCTTTTTTTTTTGACCGAAGAATAACTGACCGATGGGGCCCACACATGATCGGTCTGGACCGATAAAACTGACCTTTAGTCCGTTTTCATTGGTTTTGACCAATCGTGTGTACGCGCCCAAGGGATCTATTCATACAAATTGATGAGCAAATGTTTTAGTATTAGTGCAAATGTCAGGAATAATGCAGATGAAAATGTTTTCAATAAAAAAAAAGAAAATGTTTTCAATATGTGCATAGTTACCTCTGTGTGCGGTGGAGGGATGTCTGGCCACGTTTAATCCACATTGCATGCTGCTAGTGATATTGTGCCTTCTCACATGCACTCATGGACTCTTTCATTTAATTATGCTTATGGACATTATTATTTAATAGTGTTTGTATTTAGGTTGAGCTGCACTGTTTTATTGTTATTTTTCTTGAGGGATTGTATATGAATTGACCTTGAGTGCCGGCTTGCAACCATATTTTAAACAATTTTTTCAGTGCTGAATTTTTTTTCTATACATAGTTACATAACTTCTAAATTGGAAAAAAGACGTGGATAAAACCATTTCAACCTATTTGTGCGTGTGTGATTTGTATTCTCTAACAATTCCCATAGAAGACATCTAAAAGTTTTCTGAAGTGTTCTCAAGTAGTACTGCTTACTGGGGAGGGAGTTCCACATGCTTACTGCTCTAACAATAAAGAATCCCTTTCAGAAATCTAAGGTCACATTTTCTTTACATTAACCTTGAATTGTGGTTGTGTGCCTTCTTTAAGGACCTTAGAGTAAATAGTTTATTACAGTTATTGTAATCACTTTTGTTATATTTGTACATTATAATCATTATCCCCCCCCCCCTTAAGCGTCTCTTCTCCAGAGTGAATACCTGAAATTTTGGTAATCGATCCTCATAGCTGAATTCCTCCACCCCCCTTATCAATTTTGTTGTCCTTCACTGAACTCTTGGAAATTTAACAACTTTCCCAAAGCCAAACCAGTATTTTGTATAGGGGTAGAATTCTTGATTTATCTCTTTTTTTAATGCATGTGAGTATTCTGCTAACTTGGCATTGCATAATATAGCTAAATCTGTGATCTACAAGGACTCCCAGAAACTTTTTCATCACTGATTCTCCCTGGGAGAATCTCCTAAAATCATTTTGTATGTTTATTTTTGTCATCCAAGAGAATAACTTTGTCACTACTCTCTGGGCCCATTCACATGACCAGTTTCCAATCCATGTACATGGAAAAAACTTTATGAGGTATAGTAATAAATGCTTAAAAAATCTGAATAAACTACAATAATTGGACCTCCATCATCCATGTCTCCTTCACTTCCTAATAGAATAACTATTGGTCTGACAAGGATGGCCTTTTATAAATAAATGCTGATATTTATAACATACAGTATTTATAACATACCTTGATACAAACTACTGTATTTCCTTCACTAATACCTGTATCCACTGTGAGATCAGCTATAAAGAATATACAGGATCTGTGTTCCGGTAGCTGTACGAAGACTCCCCTTCCTGTTTCCAGAACAAAATTGACTTGTGCTAAGCACTAGAATCTTTGTATTTTAGTAATGAATACAACGTTTTCTTTGATTGGCTGAGGTGGAGAAGCAGACAGATGACATCACAATTTCCACCTCAGCTAAATCTTGCACCTGACAACTCCTGACTTCTTCTTATGCTACATTACTTACCCCTGACCTCTGTTATTTGTGTGTTATTTATGTCTGATCTCTGCAATCTGTGTTACTTATTCCTGACCTCTGCAGTCGGCGCATTACTCACTCCTGACCCGTGAACTCTGTACCCTATTTACTCCTGACCCCTGCAATCTGTGCTTTACTTACTCCTGACCCCTGCAATCTGTGGTTTACTTACTCCTGACCCCTGCAATCTGTGCTTTACTTACTCCCGACCTCTGCAATCTATGTGTTACCTACTTCTGACCCATACACAATGTGCTTTACTTTCTCCTAACCTCTGTACTGTGCATTAATTACTCCTGATTCCAGGAGTCTCTACATTGCATACTCCTGATTCCTGAAATATGTGTGTTACATCAGGGCTCAAAATTTCAAGTCCTGAGCTACTAGCCAGGCCTCGAGAGTTACTTGCCCCCAGTTGCCCCACCTAATTCATACACTGCCCTGCGCCTAATTGCACCTGTAAACACGCCCTCGTAGATTATCTCGTGGAATGACAATGTTTTATGCAGAATCAAGTTACAAAATTAAATATTACCAACAACAACTTTAACAAAATGGGACAGGGCACTGGGGGCAGACCAGAGGGACAGGGCACTGAGGGCAGACCAGAGGGACATGGCACTAGAACTGTGTCTCTTCCCCATTCTCTTGCTGTCTCCTCTGCAACCCCCATCCATCCTCTCTCTCTCTCCCATTCATCTCATCATTAGGAGCCTGTGTGTGCGGCTCCACGCTTGCATGTCCCCACTTCCCCCTTTTATTCAGGCTGGCAGAGAGGAGAGGTGCTGCAGCACAGCGGGAGGGAGTACAATCCAGCGCTGAGATCCACACAACTGCACAGCCATTGACACCATGGCACAGCGCACACTGACACCGCACAGCACACATTGAGACCAGTCTGTTCACAGTGCTCAGGCTGAACTGTTGGACACTTACATAGAGCACAAGGAGAAGAAAACTGCACAAACTGGAGGGCAACTTTCAATGAGCGCTGCACCGGAGTGGTAATTTTCGCAATCCTCCACCTCACTCATTAGGCAGGCTCAGAGAGGTCATACTGTTAGGTCCCATGGCTTAATGAGAATTGTAAGGAGAGCACCTGTGTACTGCTCTGCCTGTGCGTGGCTCACCAGACTACTTTTCCCGAGCATGCACCTTTCCTCTTCGGCCGCCAATCTCATCGGGACTCTAAATGTAGGCACAGATTGCAGGGAGATTGGCCACGCAGCCCTGTCATCACTCGCCCCCAGCTTAAATCCACTCGCCAAATGCTAGTAGGCGAGTGGAAATTTTGAGAGCTGGTTACATAACCCTGACCCCTGATATACAGTATATGTGTTAATTTCTCCTGATCCCTGCACTTTGTGCACTTTGTGTATTACTTACCCCTGACCCATGCACCCTGTGCATAACTTATGCCTGACCCCTGCTGTCAGGGACGGGGTCGGGGACGCCGTTCTGGCGCCAAATCCAGCTTTAAAAGGGATCTGATCCCTGTGCTTCTTGCTGTCCTGTCTACAGCGTCTCTGTGAGCTACCAGCATCTGTTACCCTGATTGCACCTGATCCTGACTACCCGGCTTGTACCTGTGAACCTGTCTGCTGCCTGCCCTGACCTCGGCTTGTTTGACTACCCCTTTGGCTTGATCCTCTGTACTTCTGCTGCCCGCCTGCTGATTGACCCGGACTAAATCTGACCCTGCCTGTACCAACTCTACCCACTCCTGAACCCCTAGCCTGCCGGAGGACTTACCTGCTGGGACTTGTTCCAGTCTGTACTACGGGACACCTCCCCCGCTTCTGCTGTAACTCCTGCTTCCAGCTGCCCGACAGTGAGCCTTGAATCATCAGCCTGCACCAGTCCTGCAACGTGTTTCCAGGAACTACCGACTCAGCTCACGGGCCCAGTACTCGCCAGTACCAGGCGCTTGTGCGACTCTGTAGTCCCGAACCTCCTGTCTGCACTATCAGGGGTCCCGGGACCAGAGAAGCAAGGGCTGCCGCTCCCTGCACGCCGGGCTCGTACCATCAGGTACGTGACAGTACAGGACAGCCATGACCGAGCCCACGCAGGGAGTGGATCCAATGCAAGAACTATGCCGGCACCTTGACGGTCTGACCCAAGCCGTCCGAACCTTACAAGAGGGTTACACCCGACTGGAGAACCGAGTCCAGGCCTTGTCCGCTCCAGCTGCTACCTCCGCCACGTCAGGCACATCCGCTTCACCCTCCGTAATTATGCTGCCGCCTGAGCCTAAGGTTCCCATGCCGGAAAGGTTCACTGGGGAGCGAAGCAAGTATCGAGCATTCCAGAACGCCTGCGAACTCTATTTCGCACTCCAACCACGGACTTTCTCCCTGGAGGCCACCAAAGTGGGGTTTGTTATTTCACTTCTGTCCGGAGAGCCACAAGCTTGGGCTCACCGCCTGCTGGAGCAGAAAGACGCGTCCCTTGACAACTTGACTACTTTCTTCCAAGCCAATGTCCCTACTGTACGAGGACCCTCACCAAACGGCCACGGCAGAAGCCGCCTTACACGCCCTCCAACAGGGAGGATTACGTATCCGAATTCCGTAGATGGAGTTCGGATACGAACTGGAACGACGCGGCCCTTTGCTACCAGTTCCGCCTGGGACTTTCTGAACCATTGAAGGACGAACTTGCTAGGGTGGGTGTCCCTGGAACCCTGGATGCCTTGATCAATCTAACGATCCAGATCGATAGGCGCTTAAGAGAGCGCAGGACTGAAAGGGCCACTGGTCCGTCTTGCCCCACCTGGATGATGCCGCGAGTACCTACTTTCTCGAACCCAGCTCCGCCGGCTCCCACGCCTCCGCTGTCTCATGACCTCTCTGAACCAATGCAACTAGGCCTCCTTCATCCTACACTGACACCTGAAGAACGCCAGCGACGCCGGCTCAACTATCTGTGCCTGTATTGTGGAGGATCCGGACACTATGTGAGGTCTTGCCCAGTAAAGATCCGTAAGTGCCTGTCCATGTCTACTGTTCGTACACCTATTGGATCACCCAACCCTACTCACCTGGCTATTTCCGTTCTCTTTCAGCTCCCAGGAGGGAACATCCAGGCCAGCGCTATCCTTGATTCGGGAGCATGTAGCTGCTTCTTGGACCGGACTTTTGCCACCAGACACCAGATCCCTCTTCGCTCTAGAGCTTCAGGACTTTCCGTGTACTTAGCGGACGGATCAATCTTGAGATCTGGACCGGTCACCCAAGAAACCCAGCCACTGGCCACAACTATTGCCGGAACCCACCACGAATTACTATGCTTAGATGTGATTGAGTCCCCGCTGTTCCCCATCATTCTGGGCATGCCGTGGCTTCACGCCCACAACCCTCAAATCAACTGGGTCACGGGGGAGATTAACTTCAACTCCCCTTATTGCCTGGAACATTGTCTGCAAGTGCCACCATCAGCCCCCTCTCTGCTCTGTATGGATTCTGATGCGGAGACCCGTCAAGCCGTCCCAGAGACTTACCACGGCTTTCTAGACACAGGGCCTACGACTGTCCCATCGAACTTCTCCCGGGAGCAGAGATCCCTTTCGGCAGGATCTTCCCTCTAACGGAGCTCGAACTGGAAGCCCTAAAGACTTATTTAGATGACAGTCTCCGGAAGGGGTTTATCTGCCCGTCCACTTCACCTGCAGGAGCGGGTATCTTCTTTGTTCAAAAGAAGGACCTTTCTCTCCGCCCCTGTGTGGACTATCGGGAACTTAATAAAGTGACTATCAAAAACCGGTACCCGCTTCCCTTGGTACCCGAATTGTTCCAACGACTAGGGTCTGCAGTAATTTTCACTAAACTGGATCTTCGTGGGGCCTATAACCTTGTGCGTATCAGGGATGGAGACGAGTGGAAGACCGCTTTTCGCACACGCTTCGGGCACTTTGAATATTTGGTCATGCCCTTTGGCCTCTGTTACGCCCCGGCCACCTTCCAGCACTTTGTAAACGATATCTTCAGGGATTATCTGGACCTCTTCGTTATCGTTTACTTAGATGACATCCTCATCTTTTCTCCTTCTTTGGAAGAACACCGGGAGCACGTCAAGAAGGTGCTCAGACGGCTTCGGATTCACAGACTCTATGCTAAACCGGAGAAGTGTGAATTCGCACAGTCAAGCATACAGTTTCTGGGACTCATAATTTCAGTAGAAGGTATTCAGCTGGATCCCCAGAAGGTTTCCGCAATTCTTGACTGGCCAGCACCCACAGACAAAAAGGGCATTCAGCGCTTCGTTGGCTTTGCCAACTTTTATAGGAAATTTATCAGGGGCTTCTCTACCATCATTTCACCGATTACCAACCTTACTAAACAGACTGTCCGGTTTCGCTGGTCACCAGAAGCCCAAACGGCCTTTGAAACTCTTAAAGGACTGTTCACCTCCGCATCTGTCCTCAGACATCCTGACGCGAGTCTGCCTTATATTTTGGAAGTTGACGCATCCGAAACAGCGGTAGGGGCAGTTCTTTCACAAAGACAGGGTCCTAAGTCCCTCTTACATCCCGTTGCCTTTTTCTCCAGCAAGCTATCAGACGCAGAAAGAAATTATGATGTAGGGGACCGAGAACTATTAGCTATCAAGGCCGCTCTGGAAGAATGGCGGTACCTCTTGGAAGGCGCAGCGCACCCGATCTTGATCTTTACCGATCATAAAAATCTCGAGTATTTGAAGGCCGCCAAGAGATTGAAGCCGCGCCAGGCCAGTTGGGCACTATTCTTCACTAGATTCTCGTTCCATATCACGTACAGGCCGGGGTCGAAGAACACCAAGCCTGATGCCCTTTCACGCATGTACGGGGATTCGGAGATCCATGCCTCCCCGGATACCATTCTGTCATCAGGAAACTTTCTGTTACTGCAAGAAGATCTGCTATCCCAAATCAGGCAAGCCTCGTCCGGAAATACTTCCTTACTCGGCTCGGATTTACAACTCAAAGATGGCCTACTGTGGCACCAAGACAAAATCTTTGTGCCGGAGGACCTACGGGTCAAGGTCTTGAACTTGTGCCACGATCATGAGCTGGCAGGTCATTTTGGAGTGCATAAGACATCCGAACTCCTGCAACGCACGTTTTGGTGGCCCCAACTTTCAAAGGACTGCAGGAAATATGTGGAGTCTTGCATCACCTGTATTCGGAACAAAGGAGGCAATTCAAGAGCCTGGGGGTTACTTAAACCACTGCCAGTACCAGAGAAGCCATGGAGGATGATCTCCATGGACTTCATCGTGGAGCTTCCTCCTTCAGAGTGCTTTACTACTATCTTTGTGGTAGTGGACAGACTGACAAAGATGGCACACTTTCTGCCCATGAAAGGCACACCCTCGGCCCCGGAGACGGCCAAGGTGTTTATTAAAGAAATTGTAAGGCTCCACGGCATCCCGACAAATATCGTGTCTGATCGAGGAGTACAGTTTACTTCCAGATTCTGGAGGGCTCTCTGTGGATCCCTCAAGATCGGCCTGTCCTTCTCGTCGGCCTAAATTTGCGTACAATAACTCTGTCCACTCAGCCATAAAACAGTCTCCGTTTTACGCAAATTATGGCTTCCACCCGCTGTTCATGTCCAATTCCGTCCCAGAGTGTTCGGTACCTGCCGTCCAGGAAACACTGCATTTTTTCAACACAAACAATAAGATCTTACAGGAGACAATGACCAAAACTCAGGAGTACAACAAAGAAGTATTTGACAGGAAGAGGAGAGGAGAACTTAATTTGGAACCTGGAAACCAAGTATGGCTGTCTACCACGAACCTGAAACTTGCCTGCCCGTCCAAGAAATTGGGTCCCAGATTTGTAGGCCCCTTCCCAATTAAGAGAAAAATTAATAACGTAGCCTACGAACTGGAATTACCTGAGACATTTCGCATTCACCCGGTCTTCCATGTCGCCCTCCTCAAGCCTGACGTTTCTGACCCTTTTCCTGGCCGGAACACTGGCCCCCCTGAGCCAGTACTAATTGACGGAGAAGAGGAGTTCGAAGTCGAATCCATCCTGGACTGCAGAAAGAGGCGCAACCAGGTTCAGTACTTAGTGAAATGGAGAGGTTATGGGCCTGAAGACAACTCGTGGGAGCCAGAGTGTAATATACACGCGGAGAAGTTGATCCAGTCTTTTAAAGACGCCCATCCACTCAAGTTGGCCCAGTTGGGCATCCGGAGGCTGCCCCTTGGGGGGGGGGGCAATGTCAGGGACAGTCTGGCCCATCGGTGGGCACATCGGTGCGCACGGGCGTGCGCATGCGCGGTGGCGGCGCGCGCATGCGTGGGAGCGGCGCATCGGAGCGCACGGGTGCACCACGTGGGGACGCCGTTCTGGCGCCAAATCCAGCTTTAAAAGGGATCTGATCCCTGTGCTTCTTGCTGTCCTGTCTACAGCGTCTCTGTGAGCTACCAGCGTCTGTTACCCTGATTGAACCTGATCCTGACTACCCGGCTTGTACCTGTGAACCTGTCTGCTGCCTGCCCTGACCTCGGCTTGTTTGACTACCCCTTTGGCTTGATCCTCTGTACTTCTGCTGCCCGCCTGCTGATTGACCCGGACTGAATCTGACCCTGCCTGTACCAACTCTACCCACTCCTGAACCCCTAGCCTGCCGGAGGACTTACCTGCTGGTACTTGTTCCAGTCTGTACTACGGGACACCTCCCCCGCTTCTGCTGTAACTCCTGCTTCCAGCTGCTCGACAGTGAGCCTTGAATCATCAGCCTGCACCAGTCCTGCAACGTGTTTCCAGGAACCACCGACTCAGCTCACGTGCCCAGCACTCGCCAGTACCAGGCGCTTGTGCGACTCTGTAGTCCCGAACCTCCTGTCTGCACTATCAGGGGTCCCGGGACCAGAGAAGCAAGGGCTGCTGCTCCCTGCACGCCGGGCTCGTACCATCAGGTACGTGACACCTGCATTTTGTACATTACTTACGCTTCACAAATGTGTGCTAGTTATTACTGACCTCTGTACTTTGTGCTTTATACAATCTTGATCCACCCACAATTTACCATCAGATTTAAACACTGTGGCCCGAATTCACATACATTGGCGCATATATATGCCGCCGTAGCGTATGTCTTTTATGCTACGCCGGCGCAGCACGGAGAGGGAAGCATGGAATTCACAAAGCAAATGCTCCCAACTCTGCGCCGGCATAGCGTATATTCGTAGGCGTAAGTGGAAGTAGGTGGAAGTGGGCTGGAAGTAGGCGTGATACATTTAAATGAAGCGTGACCCCGTGCAAATGATGGGCCGAGCGTCAGACAAGTACTTAAAAACGAACTGCGCATGCGTCGTGCCTTGGACGCATCCCAGTGCGCATGCTCACAATCACGTTGAAACAACTGTCTAAGATACGTCGAAACACTGCCTACGATGTGAACGTAACCTACACCCAGCCCTATTCACGTACAACGTAAACTACGTAAAATTCGACGGCATTCGTTCCCTGGTCCATACCTTTGCATGAGTTGCGCCTCCAATATGGGGAATAACTTTACGCCGGACGTACGACTTACGCAAACCGCATATATATTGCGCCGGGCGCAAGTACGTTCGTGAATCGCTGTATTTGACTCATTTGCATATTTGCACCGAAAATCAATGGGAGCGCCACATGGGTCCAGCGTAAATATGCGCCCACTATACGCCGGTGTAGGAAAGTTACGTCAGGCGGCTGAAGACTATTTTTCGACGTATCTTGCTTTGTGGGTCGTCGCATAGATACGACGGCACACATTTGTACTTAAGTCGGCGTAAGTGCTTTGTGAATCCGGCTTCAAATCTCTTTTCTGGGTGCTAAAGTTATTTTGTCTTTCTACCATTAAGATTTTGCCTCTTGTTCCAAAAATCTGTAATCAATTGTTTCAGGGAGTGTTAAAAAAGGGAATTTAATTGTGTAAGTTTTGCAAGGTTTTAAAGTGGGCATGGTCAATAAGGTGTCCCCAGATTTTATTTTCAAAATTAGAATTAACATTTTGTCAAAAAACACACAGAATTTCAACTTACCAACCAATCAGCAACCAACCAAATTCACCTGTCTAACATTGCGTTAAAAACAGGGGTTTAGTTGCACGCATTTGAAAATACATGCATAAGCTGCAGGCCCTGTCATGTTGCCATGGTAACAGCAAATTCCAAAAAAATAATACATTTATCTAAAATTCTTATTAAAAAACTCTAGTTCCACATTATTGGGATTTGCTATTACCTTGAGAAGAATTTGAAATTAATTAAAGTTTTTTGGAATTGGCTGTTACCATGGCAGCAGAATTTGCTATTTAAACCGGCCTTATACACCCGACTCTATACCCTTTGATAGCCAGGTGTCGTCACTTCCGGTTGTGGCAGAGACCGCAAGTTTTCCACGCTGTATTGTGCTATTTGGAACTGTGTGTTACTACGTGTAGCACCCTCTACTGTAGGTAGGTGCTAGCATAGGATTTTTGCTCGGGAAACTGTCAGTGCAGGTAAATTTAGGCAGACCTATTCTTTAGGCTAGGCCTGCTTGTTTTAATCTGGGGGCAGGAAGTGGTTAGTGTAGTAGTGGGTGTGGCCAACTGTGCTCTAGTTCTGAGGCAGCTCCCCTACTTCCGGGGAGATTTTTATGGAGGAGGGGCAGGGCCTAGGGCTGGAGTGGCAGGCAGCTCATGTGAGGAGCCCTGACCAATCCCCACTTGGTATTGGCAGGGGGCAGGCCTCACATATAAGCTGAGGTCACATGCCACTGGGGAGGATTTGACGGCCGGAGAAGTGTAGAATGGAGTGCTAGACAGTGGCAGGAGGCCATCCCCATCTGGGAGGGGTGTCGATCATGGAGGAATGGAGGAGCCAAGGAGAGCTGGCAGGAAACTTCATCCTTATACTGTTATAGATAAAGTCCTCATCTTTACACGGTCATAGACGAGGAGTCCTGGATCAGAGGGGCTGGAGGCTTTCGGAACATATGTCCTGTAAGGCCTTGTACACACGATCGGACATATCCGATGAAAACGGTCCGCGGACCGTTTCCATCGGATATGTCCGATCTGGAGTTTGGTCCGATGGCGTGTACACACCATCGGATCAAATTCCCCGCCGGCGGACGGCGCGGTGACGTGGCGGTGACGTTGACGCCGCCACGTCACCGCACCAGGAAGTAAAACACTTCCGCGCATGCGCCGAATCCATTCGGAGGCGGCGCAGCGGCGGTGCGGGATGACATGTCTGCTGGTAAGTGTACTAACCAGCAGACATGTCGGGCGGACACATTCCCACCCGATAGATTTCAAAGCATGCTTTGAAATCTGTCGGGTGGACAAATCTGTCCGCTAGCCCATACACACGATCGGAGATGTCTGCTGAAACGGTCCATCGGACCGTTTCAGCGGACATATCCGCTCGTGTGTACGAGGCCTTAAAGTTCCCCATGATGGACTCATGGCAGGAAAAGGTTGGTGAGTGTACCACAGTGGAGTGCTGGATGTTGAGGCATTTCTTCAGGAAGTCTGTGAGGGAACTTCATCCTCACATGGTCATGGATGAAGTCCTCATCTTTACACGGTTATTGATGAGGAGTCCTGGAACAGAGGAGAGACTGTGGGGAATTGTGTCAAATCGATGCGGCCTGAGGGTGTAGGATTTGCAAATCGGGCTAGCTGGGATTAGTAGTCCACAACCACTACAAGCTGTTAAATCACTAGGCCTCCGTGTAAGGGTACTGCAGGCCTCTGGCCTAGTAATCATGCAGCAAACACAGCCAGCATCTGGGATTAGTGGTGTTTCTCAAATGAAAATGATGGGACAGGATCTAATAGTTTTACAGTGGATATTGTAATTTTACAGTGGAAGCTTTGTGCGGGAGGAGGGAAGTCCTGTGAGCAACAGTCTGCATGGTGTTAATGCAGAGGAGGAGGAGCAATAATCTGCATGGGTATGTGCAGGGGAAGAGACTGTAAGGCCCTGTACACACGATCAGACATGTCCGAGGAAACATCTCTGACGGACCGTTTTCATCGGACAAGGCTGAAGTGGTATGTTGGTCTGATGTGCTTACACACCATCGGATCAAAATCCCCTCGGTCCAGAACGCGGTGACATAGAACACAACGACGTGATGAAAAAACAAAGTTCAATGCTTCCAAGCATGCGTCGACTTGATTCTGCGCATGCGGGGGATTTTGGTCCGATGGTTTGTGTACTAACCATTGAACCTGTCCTACGGACAGGTTTCCAGCGGACATGTTTTCAAGCATGTTTGGAAATTTTTGTCCGCTGGAAAACAGTCCGATAGGCCGTACACACGATCGAACATGTCCGTTAAAACTGGTCTCCGGACCAGTTTCAGCGGACATGTTCGATCGTGTGTACGCGGCCTAAATGTTAGAAGTATATAAGTTCTTCAAGGCTAAACCAATTTATCAATGTTTACTAAATATCATGGCAAAGCAGCATGTTCTATGGTCATCCCATATTCCCCTTAACCCAACCACGTTATATTCCCAATAAACAAAACAAAACAACACAAATAACTGTTTATTGTCTCTGAGGTGATAGATGATGTCTGGCATCAGGGTGATATGGTGGATATTAGTAACTAGTAGCAACCAAGTGCTACAAACTGTACGTTTTTAATATTAAATCTTATTTGGAAATACTACACCATGGAGACCGCCCTTCTTTTATTACATGTGATCTATGAATAAGTTGGGAGCAGGGATGAGCTTTACGTTCGGGTCGAACATGAGTTCGACTTGAACATTGGTTGTTCACCCGTAGAATAGCGAACGATTTGGGGTGTTTGCGGCAAATTCGGAAACCGCGGAACACCTTTTAAATATCTGTGAAATCAAAAGTGCTAATTTTAAAGGTTAATATGCTGTCATTGTCATAAAAAGTGTTTGGGGACCCAGGTCCTGCCCCAGGGGACATGTATCAATGCAAAAAAAGTTTTAAAAACAGCATTTTTCTAGTTTTTTTTTCGGGAGCAGTGATTTTATTAATGCTTAAAATGAAACAATAGTGAAATATTCCTTTCAATTATGTACCTGGGGGATGTCTATCGTATGCCTGTAAAGAAGCGCATGTTTCCCGTGTACAATTGCCAATTGTAAAGCGAAAAAAGTAATTTAAAAATACTCACAGCTATAATGAATTGTGTGAAAATGTATGGGGGTCCCCCAAATTCCATTAACAGGCCTTTCAGGTCTGGTTTGGATATTAAGGTGAACCCTGTGCCAAATTTTAAAAAAATGGTGTGGGGTTCCCCCAAAAATCCATACCAGACCCTTATCCGAGCATGCAACCTGGCAGGCCGCAGGAAAAGAGAGAGGACAAGAGAGCGGCCCCCCTCCTGGACCGTACCAGGCCACATGCTCTCAACATGGGGAAGATGTCATCATGTTGATGGGGACAAGGGCCTCATCCCCACAACCCTTGCCCGGTGGTTGTGGGGTTCTGCGGGAAGGGGGCTTATCGGAATCTGGAAGCCATCTTCAACAAAGGGGACCCCCATGTGAATTGGTACCCCTACCAATTCACCCAAAAAAGTGAGAAAAAAAGGAAAAAACACACACACACAACGTTGGAACAAGTCCTTTAATAAAAAATAAAACAAATCCTAGCGCCGTAATCCTTCTACGAGTCGGACCCAACGCTATGAATGATACCGCCTCCATAGGAGGCTCCTGGCCGAATGACGCGTGACCCGTCTGACAGCTGTTTTATTACCGAGGGTGGGGCCACCCGTGACGTGGATGGTTGATCTGCCCCCTCTGACGAAACAGGGTTTCCGGCAGTTTCCCCATGGTGTCATGAGTGACCCTACCCCCTCTGACGCATCTTGGGAAACCCCCATTGCGTCAGAGGGGGGTCAACCATCCACGTCACGGGTGGCCCGCCCTCGGTTATAAAACAGCTGTCAGACGAGTCACGCGTCATTTAGCCGGTAGCCTCCTATGGAGGCGGTATTGTTCGTAGGGGTGGGTCAATACGCCGATTCACAAACGTAGATGCGCCCGGCCGCTTCATATACGCCGTTTGCGTAAGGCTATTCCACCATATAGGTGGAGCAACCCATTCAAAGGTATGGACCAGGGAACAGCCGTCGTATGTTACGTTGCTTACGTAGTGCTACGTGAATAGGGCTGTGCGTAGGTTACGTTCACGTCGTAGGCAGTGTATTGACGTATCTTAGGCAGCTATTTTTACATGACTGTGAGCATGCGCACTGGGATTCGTCCAAGAGACGACGCATGCGCAGTTCGTTTTTTGAAGCTCATCCCATTATTTGCATGGGGTCACGCTTCATTATAATATATCACGCCCACTTCCAGCCCACTTCCACCTACTTTGACTTACGTTGGCTTACGCCGACAACTATACGCTACGCCGGCGCAACGTTGAGCGCATATTCTTTGTAAATAGCATGCTTGCCTGTCAACTCTGCGGTGGTGTAGTGTAAAGTAGATACGCTACACCGACAAAAAGATGCAGGCGTAGCGTAATCCTACCTGAAACACACTGCCCCTGACCAATGATTCTAACCATGACCTTTCTGTTCACAATCTTCTCTAGCAAGGAAAATATATGTTGTATCTTTTCCTCCATTCAAGAGAATAAACAACACAGAAGTGGGCAGTACAGTGACAGATCCCTGTGATAGCCAATCACAGGCTGTCATAACAATTATGTGATCAGGAATGGGTCCTCCTGGTTCCCAATTATTAGTATCAAACCCAGAGCAGTCAGTGACAACTCTGCCTCAGTGTAGCATGCTCTCAGCACAAACATGGCAGCACACATATGCCGCCCCCACAGAAGAAAAGCCACTTTATTGAGGCTGTATATACAGTATGCGTACGTTCAGCGGAAAGGAGTTAAAGGGGTTGTAATTATTTTCTAAATAGGTTCTTTTAAGCTAGTGCATTGTTGGTTCACTTACCTTTTCCTTCGATTTCCCCTCTAAATGTTGTTTTCTTTGTCTGAATTTTTCACATCCTGTTCCTCCTCAGTAAGCTGTTCTGGTTGACTAACCCCCGGCCAGAATGGCTCGGATTATGGGGGCACGCTTACTGAGGAGAAATAGGAAGTGAGAAATTCAGACAAAGAAAAAAAAAACATTTAGAAGGGAAATCAAAGGAAAAGGTTAGTGAACCAACAATGCACTAGCTTAAAAAAGGGATTTTTAAATACAGCTTACCTGTAAAATCCTTTTCTTGGAGTACATCACGGGACACAGAGCGGCATATTCATTACTATATGGGTTATATGGAGTACCTTCAGGTGTGGACACTGGCAATCTCAAACAAACAGGAAGTCCCTCCCTATATAACCCCCTCCCCTAGAGGGAGTCCCTCAGTTTTGTAGCAAGCAGTATGCCTCCCAAAATGTTCCCAAAAAGAGGGGTGGGAGCTCTGTGTCCCGTGATGTACTCCAAGAAAAGGATTTTACAGGTAAGCTGTATTTAAAAATCCCTTTTTCTTTCTCGTACATCACGGGACACAGAGCGGCATATTCATTACTATATGGGATGTCCGAAAGCAATGCTTTAATGAGGGGAGGGAGACATCTTCCAAAGAAGGATTTAATTTAGAGGTATACTCAAATACTAGTAAATCCAACTTAAACGAGAAATGTAAATCTCAAATCAAATCAAGGGAGCCCCCTCAGATCCTGAGGAGCTTGAATCGCGGCCTGTAGTACTGACTGGCCAAAGGCTGTATCCGCATTCCTTCTTACGTCCAATTGATAAAATTTTGTAAACGTGTGGACTGATGACCACGTTGCTGCCTTGCATATTCGAGCCATAGAGATCTGATGATGATGTGCTGCCCAGGAGGTGCCCATGGCCCTGGTAGAATGGGCCTTTACCGACAAAGGAGGAGGCAACCTCTTCAAACCGCAGGCCCGAACAATTAATTGTTTAATCCATATTGCGATGGTGGATCAAGCAGCTGCCTGACCCATCTTGGGCCCTTCCGGTAAAACGAACACCACATCTGTTTTCCGAACCTTCTCTGTAGCTTTAAGATAGGCCTTTATGGCCCTGACAATATCCAACGTATGCAGCAACCCCTCCTTTCTAGAGGTGGGTTTTGGAAGAAGGATGGAAGTACCACATCCTGGTTCAGGTGGAAACTGGATATAACCTTTGGTAGAAAGGAAGGATGAGGACGGAACCCCGCCCTATCCTTATGCAAAATGAGATATGGTTCCTTACAAGATAAGGCTGCCAATTCCGATACTCTCCTGCCGAAACTATGGTGATCAGAAATACCGACTTTCTAGTCAGTAAACCCAAAGGTACCTCAGCCAACGGCTCAAGGGGTTGTTTCTGTAGAGATGACAGAACAAGATTTATGTCCCATGGACAAAGTGGTGATTTGACCGGAGGATTAACACGTAAGACTCCCTGTACGGAGATCTTAACCAGCGAGTGGGCGGCCAGCGGCCTCTGAAACCACACTGATAAGGCTGAAATCTGTCCCTAGATCGTGCTTAATGCCCGGCCTTTATCCACTCCTAGCTGGAGAAAACGTAATACTCCATCAATGGTATACTTGCGGGAAACCCATCTCTTAGCCTCACACCAGCCTACGTAGGCCCTCCAAACCCTGTAACAAAATTACCCTGGAGGCCAGCTTTCTAGCCTTAATGAGGGTAGGGATTACCTGCCTAGACAGACATCTACCCCTGAGAATCAGGGATTCAGCCGCCAGGCCGTCAATTTTAGACGCCGTAATGCAGGGTGGAGGATCGGGCCTTGTGAGAGTAGGTCTGGCCATAGAGGAAGAGTCCAAGGGCCTTCCGCTGCCAATTTCAGGACTAGTGAGTACCATGCCCTCCGGTACCAAGCTGGGGCTACCAGGATAACCGGCCTGTGCTATGATCCTGCGCCACAGGCGGGGTAGTAACTGCAGCGGGGGAAATGCATATAGAAGCTATGATTGATGCCAAGAGCAAACCAACACATCGGTTCCGCAGGCCATAGGGTCCCTCGTTCGAGACATGAACCTGTCTAGCTTCTTGTTGAATCCTTATGCCATGACCTCCACGTCTGGCACTCCCCACTTCTGGCAGATTGTCTGAAAAAAACTTGTGGATGCAGAGACCACTCCCCCGGCGACAGGGTTTGGCGACTTAGGAAGTACGCCTGCAGGTTGTCCACCTCGGGAATGAATGTTGCCGATATGCAGGGTACATAAACCTCTGCCCACCGAAAAACCAAGCTCCTCTCACTCTGAGTGGCTTGACTCTTGGTTCCCCCTTGGTGGTTCACATATATGCCACCGCTGTGGCATTGTCTGAATGACTTCTCACCGAGGACCCCTGTAATCTGGATGTCTATGCCAGGAGGGCTAGCCGAGCCGCTCTGATCTCCCAGACCTTGATGGGCAGCTGCCTCTCCGCCTCTGCCCAAGTTACTTGGCGAGTGAACCTGTTCAAGACCGCTCTCCAGCCTTCCAGACCACTGGGCAGAACCAAGCTGCTAGAATTGCTGTCTGTAGGACACGAGTGTGGAAGCGTGTGGTATCGCCTCGAACATGGCCATTAGTTTGCCTAGTAATCGCATACATAGGCGAATAGTTGGTTCTCTTTTGCTTAGAACCAACTGAATTAATCTTATGATAGCCTCGACCTTTACCAGGGGCAGGAACACCCATCTTCTGTTCTGTGTCTAATCTCATGCCGAGATATTCCAACTGCTTTGTAGGTTGAAATGCTGATCTTTCCCCAGTTTAGGACTCAGCCGAACCTCTCGAGGTACTGAACCATGAGGGCTACTACGCATTCCACCAAGGAAGCGAGTGATCTATGATTAAGAGGTCGTCCAGGTTATGCTAGGACCGAGATCCCTTGGATCCTTTAGACTGACTAGAATTGGAGCAAGGACCTTCGTGAATACCCGAGGGCCGTAGCCAGCCCGAAGGGGGGCGCCACGAATTGGAAGTGACGCTGTATCACTGCGAAGCGTAAAAACAAAAATATTTGATGTGGCTGAAAGACTTGGTACATGAAGGTAACCATCCTTTATGTCTATAGAAGCCAGATCCTTCTGGAGTGTGGCGGCTGCTGACCGAACGGCTTCTGTCCGGAAAGAGCGAACCCTTAGGTAAGCATTTAAACCTTTTAGGTCCAAAATTGGTCTGACATCGCCGATGGGCCTTGGTATGACAAACAGATTGGAATAGAAACCTAGCCCCTGTTCTTGGGCTGGTACCTCTACCATTATGCCCTGGTAAAGCAGATGATCCAACGCCGCCCGCATTGAGGCCTTCCTTGTGGAGGAAATTTTTTAGAAATTCTAATCTGTAGCCTGCGGCCACAGATGATCGGACCCTCTCTGTCGGGGATCGATCCCCAGAGGCCTGTCCTTGCGATCCATAGTTAAAAGTTTGATCGCGCAGGAGGTCCGTACTGCCTGGAATTTGAGGGCCCCGGAACAGGGGGGGAACTGCCTTTTAAACGCAGGACCCCGGAACTTCTTTTGACTGGTAAAAGGGTACTTTTGCCACTTGAAACAGTCTGAATGTATTTATCCAGATCTTTCCATGGAAGGGCAAACCTGCCAGCAGTCTTTTACATGGGCTCGGCCGCCCAGTTCTTTAACCATAAGAGCCTTCTCATATGCACTAAAAATAGTGACAACGAGACGCCTGCTGGATGGAGTCTTTTTATAACTTCTACCGCAAAGCACAGAGCTCTGGGAATATCCAATAACTCCTCTGCCTATTGGGCAGGGATGTCTTAAGCATCTGTTTTGTCTGGTTCTTTAACGCCTGACAAAACTCCAATTGCAGCCCCTGCTGGCTGTAGCCAAGGATGCTGGAAAAAGTGTCTCTAAACGTTTATTGACCGGGACCTTAAACATTTGTATGTTTCCCCTTAGGCCAGTTAATGATTTATTCACCCATGAGATGGCTGCGTCCACAGTTGGGAGCGCCCCCTTTCTTAGAAAAATGTTTTTTTTTTTTTTTTTTTTCCATAGGGTAAATAACAGAAAACCGTGCAGGTGGTCTCCCATCCAGGGACTAACCAGGCCCGACCCTGCTTAGCCCTCCGAGATCAGACGAGATCGGGCGCTTTCCGGGAGATGCGGCCTCAAGGACCTCACGGGTAGTTGAAAAGCAGTGCCCGAACCGGGACCTGAACCCTGGACCTCAGATTAAAAGTCCGATGCTCTACCAACTGAGCCATCCGGGCCGCCTTTTTAAAGAGCACTTGGTCAGGGGAAAGAGTGCCTGCAAGCACAAATATTTCCTGGCAGACGTGCATAAAGACTACCCTCTCGTCAGCTTTAGGCGGCAGAAAAAATTCTGTCCGGTCGTCCCAATTCTGGAAAAACCAATTCCTCTAACAGAGGATGGGTCAGAAACGCTGCGTTGCTTAAAGGCGTTTTTAAAAGAACCCAAAGAGGATACCGCAGGAACCTGAGGCTCTGGAAATGGCAAATTGAATGCCAAGCGGGCCATGTCTGTCAAAGACTGGACCCACAGACTCTCCGCCTGGGAGGCTGAAAACGATTCTACAGTGGTAGATCCTCTAGGTTCTGTCCCTTTTGGCGATGGGGATCTAGTCCGCTTCTTGCCAGAAAAAGAGCCAGCGATCATAGCTGTTAACCTCTTTTCTCTAGCCCCCCTAGGGTGACGGCTAGCATCTCCTCTGTGATAACACAGGGTTGGGCCGACCTGGGCCAGCCTCAGCACCAGACCCCCTTAATGGCTTATCCAGGGTGACCCCCTATAGGAAAAACCTGTGGGGAAAGTATTGGCATATTATCAGAACCAGAGGAGGAACCCCTTTGTCTTTGCCTTTTCTCTTTTTTTTTTTTTTTTTGATCCTGAACCCTTGGAAGCCATAATACAAAAGCGAAGGACTCCGCTTACAACAACAGACTGTTATAGCCAGGAGTACAAAAAAATAAGGTTTAGGGGACAATAGGATCACTAATGCCCCAAAACCGGTGGGGCTCAGTATGTTTTCTTTTATATGTTATTCACCACATACAGCCCCACCCCCAACATGTTTGCCAGCATTCAACCTGTTGCCAAGGGGATTTTGGCTTAACAAAAAGTATTGGAGCTGACTCCAGTATGTAGTACCCCTTCTCGCCACCGGGAGTCACTGTGCTGCCAGCTCTACGTCCTCTCTCTCTCCGGCTCAGCTCTGAACTGAGCTAAGAACGCGCCTGCTGTGTATAACAGCAATTACAGGCGCGCCCACTCTACACTGCAGTCAAACTCCCGCCCCCCCCTCCCCCCCCCTCCCGAACGGCGCGAAAATTTTCTATATGCATGCGCGCGTGCACGCGCGCGCGCGCGACTGTCGGGGGAGGAGAGCCCAGGAGGAGACGCACTCTGGAGCCCAGGAATGCAGGTTTGAGGACGCATCAGGCGGCAGATTTGAATCCCGGCAAGGTAAGGCTAACACAGGCCCCTAAGGAGTCCCTTTAGCCTAGAGACAGATCTTTTTTTTTTTTTTTTTTTTTAAAAGATCTTCAACCAGCGAGCAGCAGGTAGCTAGCAAACATACATAGATAGGTAGGGGGATCACGTTATGGGGGGAAACATTTCAGGGCATCCTGTCTATCAGACATAGTGACCATGGTGCCAATGCAGAGCATACTCAGGCTACCCCCCTTAAGATCTCCCCTGGAGAGCCTGCTGTCGAACCAAGTCCCGCAGGCTCCCCTCTTACCTGCTCCATGCAGCAGGACGTTTTGCAAAACGGTCCAATCTTCTCCCATCTCCATGGGTAGCGTAGTAGACCTTCAGGCCCTGGGGTCCTATGAAGGTACCCACTGTCCTGGACCTATATAGCACCCTGGCAAACAGGAACTTATGGTTTTTACAAACTCCAAGTCCTGGGCCCAGGGTCCAGCCCTCCAAAGAGGAGCATTATAGGCAAAACCCCACGGTTTGGGGCCCGGGTACTGTCCACTTTGGCACTGAGGCTCCTTGGACAGATCCGGTTAGCCCGCCCTTAATCCCAAGGATGTGGAGCAAAGCTATTCCGTGACCAACACCTAAGACACTGGCGAAAAAACTGAGGGACTCCCTCTAGGGGAGGGGGTTATATAGGGAGGGACTTCCTGTTTGTTTGAGATTGCCAGTGTCCACACCTGAAGGTACTCCATATAACCCATATAGTAATGAATATGCCGCTCTGTGTCCCGTGATGTACGAGAAAGAAAGGAACCTATTTAGAAAAAAAAAGCAAACCTTTACAACCCCTTTAAGTACAATGTTTAATGCTAATTTTTTGTGATCTGTGGTTTGTTTTTTAAGTTTTAGGACTTCCTGTAACAGTCACCACCGTTTACGACCTTCCATCAACCCAAGACAGCTTATCTGACACACCGATAAACCAGCAGACACGATCCATATCAATTCCCCAGAAAATGAGACTTACAGCTCTATCCTCTGGTTTCAAAATGAATGAATGAATTTAATGGTTAGCTCTCTTATATACAGTACAAGGCATGTTTTAGTAATCACAGGAACAATCAAACTCTCACACCATGGGGGCTTCAATCACATTCTTTTAGATAATGACATCCAGTTGAGCTAATCATTAGTCCCCCCAGACATCCCGTCTCCACAATTAGAGGAGATAATTACTACAGCTTGACAAGTCACATTCCTTTACTAAACATAATTGACATGCTAATTCCCTAACCCGTTAAGGAGACATCTGACCTTTAGACTGCTAACTCACAACACATATCTATCATCAATAGCATTTTCACACAATGAGAGGTCTTAGGAACAGACGTGCTTAGTTAGCATCTAATTAGCCTTACACAATGGACAATGGAATATCTTAAGAGTCTATTGACCTGGTTTGGGTCAACATTAACTCAAGACATCCTGCAATATGAACTATCAGTAATGTCCCATCTCATGTAATTTATAATTAATATTTCCCAGTCACCCTATGGCCCTATTGGACATAAGGTGACCCTAGACATAAGAGTCATTGGTGACGCCGACACAGGAGCACCCTGCATCCCTCAAAAGTCTCTGGGTGTCACGGCCATTCTGTACACTTCCTTATCTACTTGCCGACCAATGTATTGTCATTAGTCCCATAACAATGCATATTTTTAGCACTGATTACTGTAATACTGTCACTGGTTCCTAAAAAAGTGTCCAAAATTTCAGTTAGGTGTCCAATCTGTCCGCTGCAGTGTCGCAGTCCCACTATAAATCACTGATCACCATCATTACTAGTAAAAAATAATAATAATTGTAAAAATACATATAAATCTTTTCCCTATTTTGTAGATGCTATAACTTTTGCACAAAACCAATCAATGTACGCTTTTTGTAGAAGAATATATATTGGCCTAGACTGAGGAAGAAATGTATTCTTTTATAATTTTTTGGGGGATAGTTATTATAGCAAAAATTAAAGCGGAGTTCCAACCACAATTAGCATTTTTTTAAATGTATGTCCTTTCATCATGCGTTTTTATAATATAAATCCGGTCACTTACTGTTTTACAATCCGACGCCGCTCCGCATAGTTATTCAAAAAAGATAGTTTATAAAACTAGGTCCACACGGTCATTTTGCTTGTGGGCATTGTGAAGCCAACAAGCAATTACTTCCTGGAAGTCTTGAATGGGAAGTGATAATTCGGCAGGGCACTGCATCCTGGGAAATGATGACACACATTTCCCAGGAGCATTAGAGGGAGATGATGTCAGAATCCTAGGTGATTCCAAGGGCAGATTTCGTGGGACGCATAGCAACAGGCATTTTCCAGATGAGTAAAAAAAAAAAAAAAACATTTTCTTTTTTAGGTCTTATGAGCACAATAATGAAAAAAAAATTTTGGAAACTCCACTTTAAGAAAAATATATTTTTTTCCAAAATTGTCTCTTTCTTTTTTTGTTTTTAGCGCAAAAAATAAAAACCACAGAGGTGATCATATACCACCAAAAGAAAGCTCTATTTGTTGTAAAAAATAAATATTTGGGGTACAGCGTCGCATGACTGCGCAATTTTCAGTTAAAGCGACACAGTGCCGTATCACAAAAAAATGGCCTGGTTATTAAGGGGGAAAATCTTCTGGTCCCTAAGTGGTTCATAAATAAGCCGGGAAGGAAATGTATCGTTTTTCTTACAGACTAGTATTTGTATTTTAGTAAATAACATAAATTAGCAGTTCATTCATAAATTCAGTTTGGATATGCTGGATCCCCTTTTAGTAAATTTTTTCGGAAATGTCTGCCATAGGTGAAAAAACATCTAGTTCAGTTTTTTCTAGTGATTGCCTCGCAAGTTCTGCTCAGCCACAAAAAAAAAAAATGGAATTCCTTTTGTAGAGCTTTTAAAAGGAAAATGGATAAAGCATCTCTGAATATTTAGCTACCTTTATCAGTGATTATGCAGTCAGGTAGCTCTACACTCTAAATGGAAAGCAGTTTACCTTTTTTTTATCAGAATAAACCCTGCAAGGGAAAGCCACTCTAATAAAAATGCACTACCGTTTGACACATGCTGTTCTATAGTGGTCAGACCTTTGCCTTCAAAACTCCTTCATACAAACAGGGAGCCTTTGAAAAAACCTCTTCAGAAGCAACTAAAAATATTAAATCTCCTTTATGGACAAGCAAAATTCATTCTATTGGGGTCAGTAGATGTGAAGACGAACTATTAAAAAAAAAAAGGGGGACAATCTGTATCCCTCTGTTATTAGATGTATGTAAACCCCAGCTATGAACTTCACTTGTGTGGTCCCTTTTGTTCTGGTAAATATACAATCGGAAAGCCTCGTACATGCGTTCGGTTTACTCGGCAAGAACCAGCAAGAAAACTGCTGGCAGAGCTTTCTTGCCTAGTATACCGACCGTGTGTACGAGGCTTTCAGGTTTCTAGACAAGAAAACTGCCCAGAATCCAGAAGCCAGATTCACGTACATCGGCGCATTTTTTGACTGGCGTAGCGCACCTCCTTTACGTTAGACTGCCGCAATGTAGTGGCGCAATCACCATATTCTCGTTTGATTTGCGCAGAAATTAGCGTCGGTGCAACGTAATTTCAGAGGCGTAAGGCGGAGTAATTCAAATTGGGAAGGACGTGGGCGTGTTACATTGAAATGAGCCGTGACCCCATGCAAATGAAGGGCCGGCTGGCTCGCGCATGCGCGCATGAAGCAGACCATGGTCAGCACCTCTGTGCAGCATACTCACAACTCGAGAACGGCGCAATCAGTGAAATTGAAAGTGGTACCGGGCAACTTAGTGAACTACGCAGACAGCATAAATAGACAGACACAAACGCACTTCCTTTGCAAAAGTACATCCCTTTGTATCCCTCCCTATACAGCAAGGTGCTTTTGTTCTGTTGTTTGTTGCGTTGTGACTTGTCTTTGTTATATTTGTTGACTGTTTGATCTAGTGTTTTGTAGAATATATTTGAAAGTGTTTTTTGGTGACTGCTTGTGAGACTTTTTGGTTGATAGATTTTGGTTTGTTTGTTTTGTTGCTTGAATTTTCCTGCTTGTTTTTGTGAGTGATTTTTGTTGATTGTTTGGGAGAGAGTTGTTGTATGAGTATGACTGAGAGGAAGAGGAAGTTGAATTTTACTTTGGGGGAGAAACAAATAATTGCCCGGGCCATTACCCAATATGGGCGTTTCCTCCACGGCTCGGAGAGTGCCAACACCACCCCGGCCAGAAGGAGGGAGATTTTGCAGCACATTACTGACCAGGTGAATTCAGCTGGGGGGGGGGGGAGACCCAGACACGCGAGGGGATCGAAAAGAAAATCAATGATCTCGGGTGTTTGGTCCGAAAGAAGCTGGCCAAAATGGCAGCCCATGCCAGGGGCACAGGAGGGGGCCCACCATGCCCTGTTAGCCTGACAGCGGAGGAGCGTGTGGTGGCCCAGACCTTTCATAGACAACAGGTGGAGGGCCTGCCTGGCTATGACTCCAGTCATGAAGCCGTGATGCCAGGTAAGGTTTTTTTGCCCTATCAGGTGTGTAGCATGTGGGGGGGGGAGGGAATATGTGGCAAGTGTGTGGATCCTCCAACCTGTGAATGTTTTGTGTCATCCACAGATGTGCAGGAGGGTGCTGGGCCATCTGGGCTGACCGCACCATCCCCAGGACAGCAGCCTGATGAGGACCCCCCGACAAGGCCGGAGTCCTCGGAGGAGGTTGAAGAGGAGGAGGTTGAGGAGGAGGAGTTTGAGGAGGAGGAGGAGTCATGTCATGTCTGCCAGTGGATTGTTGTTTTTGGAGGAGTCTTCCTCTCTGGCTGGCATCAGCCAGCCCTCCATAAGGACTAGCGCCTCCCACTCCTCCCCCAACAGGGCTCCCCTCCCAAGGGGCTCCGCTTCTCCCCGGCCACAAGCCTCAGCTGGAGGCAGTAAGTCGTCCCAGAAGACCAGGGGGTGGCCGAGGTTCTGCCCGCCAATCTGAGAAGGGACCAGGCCATTCAGACCCGCCATCTGGGACAGGTCAGCCAGACTTTGGTGCGGATGGAGGAGAGCCTGTCCTCCATTAAGGATACACTTGGGGACCTGGACTGCCACTCCCGGGCTCTTACAAACTGCCTAAACGTACTGCAGACTACAACAGCAGACATTGGGCAGGATGTGAGGGCCCTCACCCAGGCTATCCAGGCCAACACGGCAACACTAAGTGCTGGCCTGAACAGAATTGCTGTGGCCTTGGAGGGCAGGCCACCAGGTGGGCAGAGACCAGGGGCTGCTCCTCCTTCCCTGGATTACCCCCCCTCCCCATCAGTCTCCCCTGAGGAGCCGGGGCCGCGGCCGTGGGCGCCCCAGGCGTGGCTCACGCCAGCGGCATTAATTTGTTTTCCCCTTTTTTTTCAGGTTTTTTTTTTTGCCTTTTTTTTTTGCTGGACAATTTTTTTTTTTTTTGTGAATGTTTTTGGAATGTGGGGGTGATATTCCTGCCGAAAAGGGGTGTCACCCTCAGGTGGAGAAGGGTTCCCCAGGACCAGGGAGGACCGGGGAGAAGTGATCCCCAGGTCTGTGTGAATGGTGTATGAATGTACAGTGACATAATTGGAGCCGTGGCGTGGCGTTGCTGCTCACAAGTCCAGCATGGTGGGCTTGTGCTAATCCAATTTGATGAGGATGTGATGTGTCTGTGCTAGGGACCACAGTGGTGTGCATGCATGCATTCTCATTGTGCCATGATTAATGTGTGTGTTTAACATTCAAAGATGCCTAATGTGAGCTGTCTCCTGGCTGCTCTTCCCTCAGAAGATGGGGTAACCTCGGTTAGGGGGGGATTGTCTGGTTCAGGGTTCAGGTCATCACGTAGGTCAATCTGCAGGCCCTTTCTCACTGCGAAGTTGTGCAGCAGGCAACATGCACCGATGATCTGGCACACGATGCTTCCGATTGCGTTATATGTGCTCTGTCTCATGGGGGGCCTGGCAATTCTGTAGAAATCTGTCATTGCCTTCAGCCGAAGGTCCTCAGTGTTTGGTTTGATGATTTGGTTGGCCATGCGTCTGAGGATTGCAGGGACAACCTGGTGCACACATCTGCTCATGGAGAATTGTGACATCCCAGCCACCACTCCACTTGTTCTTTAAAAGAGAGCCACTGGCAAGGAAATGGAGTGTTGCCAGGACCTTGACCAGTGGCTGCACTGCATGTGAGCGGTGTGTTGGCCTGGTGATGTCCTCCTGCAAGGTTGTGGTTATTTCCAGGATGGCATGAGGGGTGAATCTGAAGATGCGATACACCTCAGAATCACTCATGCCAAAGATGTCTATGCGTGTGCGGTATATCCTCTCCCGTGCCCTCCTCTGTGCCCTCCTCGGTGACCTCCTCCTTCTTTGC
This sequence comes from Rana kukunoris, assembly GCA_029574335.1. NCBI lineage: Eukaryota > Metazoa > Chordata > Amphibia > Anura > Ranidae > Rana > Rana kukunoris. The sequence goes on along the minus strand of CM056053.1, from coordinate 168,324,183 downwards.
TCCTCTAAAGTCAGTAGTATAGCTATGAGCAAGGATGTCCCTGGCATGTTGGCATACAGATTGTTGTGCAACAAGTGTGACTGCTCAGCTCCTCACTAACAGTGTTGCTAACAGTCAGTGTCAGTGGGAGAGTAGGACGCTCCGGTCTTCCGCTCGAGTCTGCTCTCGCCAGGGACCAGACAGGCAGATAGTGGCTAGGCAGACTGCTAGGTAGGCTTGCTCTACCCCTCTATCCCTCAAGCAACTCTCCACCGGCTTTCCCCCGGCTCTACCTGGCCCCCCTGGCTTCCCTCCTTCACCCCTCTCCAGCAGGTAAGCCATCCACTGAGGTTGCAGGCAGCCGTCCTTTTCAGGACAAGCCACCGCTGCAACTTAAAGCCACAGCTCTCCACCCTATCCACACCTACCCTTCTATGCCCCCACACTACCAGCCCCTCTCTAACTAACCATCCGCCACCTATCCCTGCAATCCCTGCAATTTTCCGCCGTCTCGGGCGCTTTTTCGGTACCTCCGCGCCGGCCTGGAGGCAATCGCGGCAGCCGCAACTAGGAAAGGCCGCGGCTTCACCCGCGGCCTAGCGGCGCGCCACTTCTCACCCCCTCCAACCGCCACCAAAGTCCCAAAACTGACCTGATACCCACCCCTTACCCCCTGGAAAGTACCTCACACCCCTGTCTACCAGTCCTGGCCCCAACGGCAGCACCGATCCACCCAATCTGGGAGTTTTTTCAGCCTGGATCCTGCTGCCGATTGGCAGGTCATCTTACTACACCCAGCCCCAAATCTCAACTATTACAACTTGATCCAGGGTTCGCCGATCGCCTATCAAGGGGTCAGGAAGGAATTTTTTTCCCTGCCGCTGCATATTGGCGTAGCACGGTCAGGGTTTTTTTGCCTTCCTCTGGACCAAGTCAGGATTGAGGATTCAGTTAATCCTTGACAATCCTTAACCCCCCCCCTCCCCCTGGTGTTTGGCTACCATGGTTAATCTGCAATACTCGGCAGAGGCCATTTGGAGTCTGAGGCGATTTGCCGCAATACTACCAGCCATTACCAAAAAAGCCCTTCAAACGGAGCGCCTATTGAGGATCAATCGAAGATCAATTGTCAAAGGTCTCAGCCGTTTGCCCCAACCTAAGCACATATCATGTGCTTTGATCAACACTAGATCGGCAGTAAAACACCGATTAGAAATCCATGATTTCTTATTGCAACATGACTTAGACTGCCTCTTTATTACAGAGAGCTGGCTTACAGCCGACTGTAACACCATTCTAGGAGAATTGGTGCCAGATAACTACCGTATTATAACGGAAAACAGAATAGGGCAAAGAGGAGGAGGATTGGCGGTGATCCATAAGACGCACCTTGCGATCACAAAACCAGTCCTTCAAAACCCTCTTCCATTCATGGAAACCCTTACTCTACAACTGCAAGCAAACTCCCAGGAGACAGTCCGGATTCTACTCTGCTATAGGCCCAAAATCGCAGCTTCTCCCTTCATTGACGGACTTTATCTCCACCTATACCCTGAACAGCAAACACCTTTTGCTGCTCGGGGATTTCAACCTCTGGGCCAACTCCCCGCAAGACCCCATTGCCGACGCCTGCATTGACCACCTGGAAGGATTAAGGCTTCAGCAACTAGTATGTGGGCCCACACATGCTTCAGGTCACACGCTCGATCTTATTTTCAGACACGATCTGGAAATAAAAATCTTGGGAAATGAACCATTGCCATGGACAGACCACCATGCAATTAAATTCATTATTCCCAATTTCCCCCCCTTAATAAAAACATCAAACCCAGTGACAACACACTGGACTAGATGTCAGAAGAAGCTCCACTCGGAACTCTTCAAAGCCACGTTAAGGAAAAAAATAAAAACAATTCAGCCGCATCAATCGGCTGAAGAAACACTGGATTCCATTAACACAGCCCTATTACAGTCAGCCGACTTAATAGCGCCGAAACGTAAAACCCACATCCGGAAAAATAACGCAGGCTGGTTCAACAACCAGCTGGCGTCACTGAAGCAAGAGCGCAGAAGGGCTGAAGCCGCCTGGAAGAGAAGTCCATCAGTTGAGAACCTCTCCATCAAGGCAATAACTAGAAAATACCACAAGGAAATTTTCGATGCCAAGAAAAATTATTTTTCTGAGGCTATCAACAGCGCCCTCAACCGCCCCCGCAAGCTCTTCAAGCTGGTCACTCAGACCATGAATCCAGGATGTCTTGAAGCCCCCAATTCGGACACACAAGAATTTTGCAATGATTTATCGGATTACTTCATTAATAAAATTGAGGGAATCCGGCAAAGCATTCAGCAGAACAACTCCCCCCGTAGCCCTCCCAGTAATTATTCACACAACACCGGCAGAAACTCACCACAATCAGGTAAGTTCACGCTGGAACCCGTCTGTACTCATGACATTAAAAATATCATCGGCGCTCTGCGTAACAGCACTGCGCCGAATGATATCATCCCCACTAAACTGCTGAAGGAATGTGCCGACTTCCTGGCGCCTCCGATCACGCAGCTTATTAACCAATCCTTTAGGGAGGGCATAGTGCCCTCCCAGTTGAAGGAGGGTATAATTCGGCCTATCTTGAAGAAACCCACCCTGGACCCCAAGGATCCACTCCACCGCCGTCCCATAACAGGCCTAAACTCTCTTTCTAAGGTCATGGAGAAAGTAGTGGTACAACAGCTGCAACAGCATCTAGATACCCATAACCTACTTGATCCATATCAATCGGGTTTCCGGCCCGGACACAGGACAGAAACCGCATTGCTCAAGATATGGGACGACGCTCTCGAGGCCGCAGACGAAGGAGAATCTTGTCTCCTGGTTCTGTTGGACCTAAGCGCAGCTTTCGACACAGTAGACCACAAGCTTCTATTGACTCGGCTAGCTGAAGTAGCCAGAGTCGCAGAAGGCGATTTATCTTGGTTCTCCTCTTTCTTGGAAAACCGTTCGCAAATAGTGAAGTTAGGACCTTTCACCTCTGGAAAACGCACAGTATCATGCGGAGTCCCTCAAGGATCCCCTCTATCGCCTGTGTTATTCAACATCTATCTTCGTCCTCTTTTTGAAATCATCAGCAGTCAAAAACTGCTCTATCACTCATATGCAGATGACACGCAACTGTATTTCCGCATTTGCAATAAAAAGGATCACCACCTCAATCTAGAGACCTGTCTCTCTTTGATAGAGGACTGGATGACCAAGAGTTATCTTAAACTCAATGGAGCGAAAACAGAACTTCTCCTGTTTCACGCCAAGCGTAGGAACCAACCAGCAACAACGTGGACACCCCCGCCCATTCTGGGCAAAATCATCACCCCTAGCGCCAAAGTCAAAAGTCTTGGTGTCATTTTCGACTCCCACATGACAATGGACGCGCAAATAGGGTCAGTAGTCAGCGGATCTCACCATCTGCTGCGCCTACTACGCAGACTTATTCCTTTCATTCCTAAAGAAGACGTAGCAGTCGTGGTAGGAACAATTGTTAACTCCAGACTGGACTATGCAAATGCCCTTTACCTCGGACTCCCGAAGTACCAAATCGCTCGTCTGCAAGTCGTTCAAAATACGGCCGCCAGACTTGTGACTGGGAAAAAACCCTGGGAATCCATCTCATCTTCACTGAGAGCCCTTCACTGGTTGCCAGTGAAAGACAGAATTGCTTTTAAAGCACTCTGTCTAACGCATAGATGTATCCATGGGAATGCTCCCCGATATCTGTGCGAAAAAATAAAAGTTCATAATCCCAATCGCATCTTGCGATCCACCAACCAAAATCTACTCCAGATACCAAAAGCCAGCTACAAGTCCAAAGGAGATAGAAGATTCGCGGTCCAAGGTCCCAGACTATGGAACGCTTTACCAACCAGCATTCGGTTGGAGGAGAACCACCTAGCATTCAGGAGAAAGATCAAGACTCATCTCTTTTGATTCCAAAGGAGACAGGAACAACAAGCGCCCAGAGGCGATTTAGTTCGCATGTGCCGCGCTATATAAGTTTTTCATTCATTCATTCATTCTCTGACATGTAGACGGATTGCCTAATTTTATACCACCTTTTATTTGGTCTAATTTTAGACAGGACATGCAGCTGTTGCGCACAGCGCGTAGCCTGCGCTGCAACAACGTTCTTTTGTGGATCCCCGTAACTCCCTCATTAGCATATTTGAATAGAAAATCAATGGTGTGTCTAGCGCAGTTTTGCGCGGACGGATGCCCCTGTCAATCGAAATTACGCCGGTCAAAAAAAAGTAGATTTCTTGCGTATCTCGTTTTGGGGATGCGGCGCATCGAAACGCATGCCCAAATTTAGACTTACGCCGCGCATCTCCTGTAACGCCGGCGTAATCGCTCTGTGAATCTGGCCCATGTTCTCTATTTTCTCGTTGTGAGATTCTCTGCAGTTTTCCTGCCGAGAAACCCGAGAGTGTGTATACTTACCTGGTCCCCGTGGAAACCCACGCATGCTTGAAATTACTTTGACGCATACACAGTAGCTTCCTAGGCTTAGGTAGGGTGTAGGAAGATGGCGGCGAGGGCATCGAATGTGACGAGCGCATGCTCGTCGTATGCGATGACGTCACCACGTTCTTGCCTTTCAAGAGAACCGCGGTTCATTTGAAAGGAGAGTCTGTACACTCAGGCGACAAAATATTCTTGCCAAGAATCTCATCTGGAAAAACAACGTTTTTTTCCTGACGAGATTCTTGCCCATGTGTACAGGACTAAAGTGTTTTGTTATACCTGTTCAACAATTGCAAAAAAAATACCTTTAGATAATTACAGAAATCTTGTTTGGTGATAGCTACTTGTAACTTTTGACTTGAACTGCAGTCTTAACAGTTATTATGCTTCTAGTTATTCCTGAAGCCTACAGACATCCTCCCCCCTATGTTATGGAGAAGAAGAGAGAAGGAAGATATTATAGTTTCATCCTAGGGTTATAACAGTTTCTCCATTGATATCCGATATACTTCAGGCTTTAAGCTACTCCTGCAGCAAATAGAAGCAAAGACCAGGGAACACTCTCTTTTGGTTGGCAACAGCCACATCACTCATGTTAACCTCTTCAGCCCAGCAAGGTTTACCCCCCTCATGACCAGGCCATCTTTGCAATATGGCACTGTGTTATTTTAACTGCCAATTGCGCGGTTGTGCGAAGCTGTACCCAAATAAAATAACATTTATATTCTTTTTTTCCCACAAATAGAGTTTTCTTTTGGTGGTATTTGATCATCTCATCACAAAAAAGACAGACAATTTGAAAAATAAATAATATTTTTTACGTTGTGCTATAAAACATACCCAATAAAAAAATCTAAAAAATCGAATTTATTTATAAATTTAGGCCAATGTTACATGTTTTTTGGTGAAAAAAATACCTATAAGCGTATATTGATTGGTATGCGCAAAAGCTATAGCGTCTACAAACTATAGGATATATTTATGTAAAAATGTTTTTATTATTATTGTTTTTACTAGTAATGGTGGCGCTCAGCATTTGTTAGCATGACTGCAAATCTGACACTAAGGGCCAGATTCAGGTAGAGCAGAGCATCTTTGCTCTGGAGTAACGCATCTCATTTGCGTTACGCTGCTGACATTTTAGGAGCAAGTGCTGTTATTCAGGAAGCACTTGCTCCTAAAGTTGCGGCAGCGCATCGCAAATGAGCCGGCGGAATTCAAATTGGGCGGGTACGGGGCGTGTAGTATTCTAACTAAGCGCGATCCCTGTGCATGCGTCGAGTGTCCAAACATCCCCGTGCGCATGCTCCAAATTCTGTGAATGAACGTCAATGACGTCACATTCCCATTCATGAACTTTTTACGCAAGCGACGTGATTTTTTTTTTTCCCGACGCGATGACGACGCCTATACCTAACATAGGATACTCCAACCCCATGTAGGTATATCTATGCGCCGCGTATCCCGTCCGGAAACGTCGTACCGTCATAGCGTCGCGCCGGAATTCGATCGTGAATTGCCGATTTCCGCTCATTAACATATTTTTTGAGCGTAAATCGGCGGGAACGCCCCCGGCGCCATTTTTAAGTTGAAGTAACGATGCGATGGCGAAACTCAGTTACGCTGCTCGCATCGGAGCTTCAACCCGGCGTTTCTTGTTTTTTCTGGTTACAGAAAACAGAAACGCCGGCTCAAAGTCACAGTTAGGCTGGCGGATCACTGGATCCGCCAGCCTAACTGTTCCTGAATCTGGCCCTATGTGACACTTTTTGGGGATCGGTGACACCAATACAGTGATCAGTGCTAAAAAAATGCACTGTCACTGTACTAACGACACTGGCAGGGAAGGGGGTAACATCAGGGGTGATCAAAGGGTTAAATGTGCTCCTAGGGAGTGCTTTCTAACTGGGGGTTGCTTTAACTGGAGGAAGACAGAGATACGTGTTCCTGCTTAGCAGGAACACAAGATCTTCATATTTCCCTCTCACAGAATGGCGGTCTGCCTTGTATACATAGGCAGACCGCCGTTCTGCCTCTCCTGAGAACGATTTTGGGGTGCCGGCGAACATCGTGTCTGCCAGACCCACTGATTGGATTCCACTGTGTCCAATCACAGTGGGACCAGGTCACCAGCGGCGTGTGCCCCAGACCCAGTGCACAGAATCATGTACAGGTACGTGATTTTGGGCAGGAGGGCCACCCTGCCACAGTATATCTCTGTGGGGCGGTCCAGAAAGGGGCATTGGTGGACTACAAGGCCCAGCATTTTGCTATAGAGGGCATTGGTGGACTACAAGGCCCAGCATTTTACTATAGGGGCATTGGTGGACTACAAGGCCCAGCATTTTACTATAGGAGACATTGGTGGACTACAAGGCCCAGCATTTTAGTCCACCAATGCCTCCTATAGTAAAAGCCCCAGCATTTTACTATAGGAAGCATTGGTGGGACTAAAAAGCCCAGCATTTTACTATGGAGGCATAACACGTTACACACTGACTTTCTGGCTGCTCCCTCCCTCCCCAGACCAATACCTACTCCCCGGGCCAGCAGCAAAACTCACGAGGAAGACGCCGCCCGCCACACGCCGCCCCTGTTGCCCATGGCGTCCTGTGCGGTCGCAAAGCTCACACACCCCAAAGGCCAGGCCTGCGTGGTGCAGAGGATGGTCTATGTGGACAGCTTTACCCCAGATCCCTGCATACTTAGATGTGCCTCTTTGAATCATCAACCATGTGAGTTTCTAAATGTTTTACCTTCATTAAATGTAACCATATTGCTACACTTGACCTCTCTTCTATTTTATACTCAGCTGTGACATGACACTACTCTTATATCAAGACATCGCTTGTATATCAAGTCAAAATTTATAAAAAAAGACTTCCCACTGCCAACAAGAAGTCTACTTCCGAAATATCAATTGATATATTTGACTTATTTAGTGAAAAACATGGCAGATAGCATGTGCAATGTACCACCATGCAAGTAGGCTAGTTAAATCAGATATATCACTATATACCATTAAAAGTGTGTAAAAAAGTCAATTTATTGATGGATCCAATCCAAACATAGAAATATATATATAAAAAAAGATATTAATCGTCCATATAAATAGATGAGGTACATATAAAATATTTGGCTACCATAGAGCACCAATGGTTAAGGTTTTCCGGCACTCAGAGAGCAGCTCCTCAGATGGAACATGGAAAGTAGGGATGAGCTTCGCGTTCGATACGAACGTATGTTCGACTCGAACATTGTCTGTTCGTACGTTCGTCGAAATTCGAACAAAACCGGCCGTTCGCGCCAAATTCGAGTGACGCAAAACGCCCCATAATTCACTGCGGAATTGCGCGCTGATGATTGCACAAGCTGCTGTATGTCCCGCTGCTGTATGTCCCGCATGCTTGGCCAATCAAAGCGCGCAAAAAACGAAGAGCCATAATTGGCCAAAGCCTGGGTGGCTTTGGCCAATTATGGCTCAGGGCTTTAGCACACGCCCCACACTATATAAGGCCGCCTGCTGGGCGGCCTCGTGTAGTGTGTTCCGGTGATCTGCCAGTCTGGTTCCACCTATCTGTTTTGTTCCAGCTGAGTACGCCCATCCGACGGAAACTGCCGAGCGCGAACAGCTGTGTGTTAGCTGCCAGATGCGCTCACTCCCGATCGTGCGGATGGCAGGTAATGCACGCTGCCGCTCGGCAGAAAGGGGAGGAATGTATTTTTTTTTTTTTTATTCCTAACTAATCTGTTAAACAGCCGCCGTGGCCGAGCGCATAGACAGCTGACGATCAGCTGTTGCGTTCGGCTATTTCCGTAGACTATTACTGCGCATGCGCAGTCGGTAACTGCGCATGCGCAGTTAGTTCTGGAACAAATCTCATAGTGGAACAAGGCTGACAAGTCACCGGCTTGTTAATGAAAGAAGTCAGAGAGACATAGGGATTGTCTTTTTAGATAGCTAGATAGAGCAGACAGACTAGTCAGTTTAGCTTAATTTAGAGTGTGTAGAGGATATATACATCCCTAGGAGTTGTACATATATTTATACACTGTATAGCTTAGATAGATCAGTTCTTCCTAATTTACTGGCAGGCAAGTGATTGTGCTATTTAAATACATTATCACAGGTATAGACACCCAGCAGGTACAATATTTAAAGGATTTTTTATTTTATTTTTATTTAAGCATCAATAAAATCACTGCTCCTGAAATGAAAAATTCCTTTAAATATTGTACCTGCTGGGTGTCTATAGTTTGCCTGTGAAAACGTCTTTGAGAACCCGGATCTTGCCCGAGGGAACATGTATCAGTGGAAAAAAAAGGTAATTTTTCAGGAGTCCTGCTCCTGAAAAAACAACAGTTTTTTTAAACTTTTTTCCATTGATACATGTTCCTTGGGCAGAACCCGGGTTCTCAAAGACATTTTCCAACAATAACTTGAATATTGGTCTTTAAAATGATCGTTTTTGAATTCGAACGTTCGAGTCCCATAGACTTCAATGGGGTTCTAAATGTTTGCGCGAACGGTCGGTCTGTTTGACGGTTCTGGTGCGAACCGAACGCGGGGGTGTTCGGCTCATCCCTAATGAACAGTACCTTGGGGCTTTAGCTGTATACGATCAGTGGAGAGGAAGAAGACCAAATCCTCAAGTAAACACTGCTGCCTGGGATTAGTCACACAGCTTGTGGCTCTCAGGGGTGGGCGGTGGAAGGATCCTCACATCCAAATGGCGCTGGCTGGAGCCATAGCACGGCTGAGACCAGGAGAGGACCACACACGCACGGCTCCTGCAACTGCAGACACTTGGTACCGCTTCTTCTCCCTCACGCTTCACCCTGCTCACGGTTGCTATGTGAGGTGACATCACTGTAACTAGAATTTACATTGGCTGGGAGGAGACCGCGCTGTTCTTGCTGCTTGTCTGTGGATCCGGAAGAGAGAAGTTGCTGTGGTCAGTGAGGAAGAGTTTCATTGAAGATACAAGATTCTCTGTGTTACCAGCTGGTAAAGAGGGCTCCTTAAAGGGGTTGTAAAGAGTGCAGCAGCACACCTCTGTGCCAACATCAGACCTACGGCGTTGTTGATTCACAGCACTGCTCATTCCTTTGGACGGTAGCTGGCGCCGCAGACGTGTGACGTCATCCCCACAAAGGGACCGAGAACCCGTGCGTGTGTGGTCCTCTCCTGGTCTCAGCCGTGCTATGGCTCCAGCCAGCGCCATTTGGATGTGAGGATCCTTCCACCGCCCGCCTCTGAGAGCCACAAGCTGTGTGAATAATCCCAGGCAGCGCAGTGTTTACTTGAGGATTTGGTCTTCTTCCTCTCCACCGATCGTATACAGCTAAAGCCCCAAGGTACTGTCCATGTTCCATCTAAGGAGCTGCTCTCTGAGTGCCGGAAAACCTTAACCCTTTGTGCTCTATGGTAGCCAAATTGCTGACTGTACATTGCAATAATTTTATATGTACCTCATCTATTTATATGGTCGATTAATATCTTTTTTTTATATATATATATATATTTCTATGTTTGGATTGGATCCATCAATAAATGGACTTTTTTACGCACTTTTAATGGTATATAGTGATTGTTCTGAGAACCATGAGCGCTGATTTTAGTGTTTTCTTATGTGTCATTGGTACTTCCGGGTACTATTTTTCTTGCAGCTCTGGATTCACTCACATACACCCTCTTAGAAGAGTTTAGTAACTCCTTGAAGTAATTAATTTTTCTCATTCCAATTTAGACTTTCATTATTTAGCACCAGCGTATTTTGTTTTTTATAGTTAAATTAGATAAGAATTAAGGGTCAGTAACAGCAGCTGATGCAGAGGCAGCTTACAGTGTAGTTTCATAAACTACACCTTCAAATAAAGGAAATAAAGCAGATTTCAACTGTGGTCAGGATTCAAAGTGAGAGCAAGCTACAGAATCACAACTTGGCAGCAGTCTTAGGTACTTTTCTTCTAAGATCTAAATGGCACCTGTTGGCGACCTAGTGGTAAATTGCAAACAAAAAGTTACTGTGACCAGACTTGGTTAAGTGGCTTTCCTCCAGCTATGTCACTTGCAGGAGTCCAAAGCTGGGGGGTGGCTGTGGCTGTGGCTGTGTACCATGCAGGGTGTCCAAAGAGGGTTGTGTAATGTGCAGGGGTCAAAAGCTGCAGGGTGGGGGTCGGGTTGTGTAATGTAAAGGGGTCCAGAGGTGCAGCGTGTTGTGTAATGTAAAGTGGTCCAGAGATGCAGGGTGCTTTGTAATGTAAAGGGGTCCAGAGGTGCTGCGTAATGTAAATGTAAATGTGAATAATGATTGTGCTATCCCCCAAAAAAACACAAGCAAATCAAAAAGAGGAAAAAGGGGAGCAGCTGCATAGGAATGTGACAAAAATTTGAAAAGAGTGCAGGTAAAGGGCTCCAGAGATGCAGGGGGTAGTGTAAGGTATAAGGGTCCAGAAGTGCAGGTGCTGAGTGATGTGCAGCGGTCCAGAGGTGCAGGGAGTTGTGTAATGTAAAGGGGTCCAGAACTACAGGTGCTGTGTGATGTAAATGGGTTCAGAGGTGCAGGGTGCTTTGTAATGTAAAGGGATCCAGAGGTGCAGGAGTTGTGTAATGTAAAGGGGTCCAGTGGTGCAGGGGGTTGTGTAATGTAAAGGGGTCAAGAGTTGCAGGGGGTTGTGTAATGTAAAGGGGTCCAGTGGTGCAGGGTGCTGTGTAACATACAGGGGTCCAGAGGTTCAGGGGTTTTGTAATGTAAAGGGGTCCAGAGGTGCAAGTGCTGTGTAATGTAAAGGGATCCAGAGGTGCAGGGTGTTGTGTAATGTAAAGGGGTCCAGTTGTGTAGAGGGGGTACAAAGTAGTGATAAATAGATATTGGGGGGTGCATAGGTATGCAGGGGGCACAGTGGGGTGTTTTTAAATTTTAAAGTTGGGGGGGGTGCCACATACAATGGGGATCAAAAGTTTGGGCACCCCAGGAAAAAAATTGTATTAATGTGCATAACGAAGCCAAGGAAAGGTGGAAAGATCTCCAAAAGGCATCAAATTACAGATTAGACATTCTTATAATATGTCAAAAAAATATAGATTTTATTTCCACCATTTACACTTTCAAAATTACAGAAAACAAAAAAATGGTGTCTGCAAAAGTTTGGGCACCCTGCAGAATTTATAGCATGCACTGCCCCCTTTGCAAAGCTGAGACCTGCCAGTGTCATGGATTGTTCTCAATCATCGTCTGGGAAGACCAGGTGATGTCAATCTCAAAGGTTTTAAATGGCCAGACTCATCTGACCTTGCCCCAACAATCAGCACCATGGGTTCTTCTAAGCAGTTGTCTAGAAAACTGAAACTGAAAATAGTTGATGCTCACAAAGCTAGAGAAGGCTATAAGAAGATAGCAAAGCGTTTTCAGATGTCAATATCCTCTGTTCGGAATGTAATTAAGAAATGGCAGTCATCAGGAACAGTGGAAGTTAAAGCAAGATCTGGAAGACCAAGAAAAATATCAGACAGAACAGCTCGCAGGATTGTGAGAAAAGCAATTCAAAACCCACGTTTGACTGCAAGATCCCTCCAGAAAGATCTGGCAGACACTGGAGTTGTGGTACACTATTCCACTATAAAGAGATACTTATACAAATATGGTCTTCATGGAAGAGTCATCAGAAGAAAACCGCTTCTACGTCCTCACCACAAAAAATCAGCGTTTGAACTTTGCAAATGAACATATAGACAAGCCTCAGGTGGACTGATGAGGTTAAAATATTACTTTTTGGCCGGAATGAGCAAAGGTACGTTTTGAGAAGAAAGGGCACAGAATTTAATGAAAAGAACCTCTGTCCAACTGTTAAGCATGGGGATGGATCAATCATGCTTTGGGGTTGTATTGCAGCCAGTGGCACAGGGAACATTCCACGAGTAGAAGAAAAAATGGATTCAATAAAATTTCAGCAAATTTTGGATGGTAACTTAATGCCATCTGTGAAAAAGCTGAAGTTAAAGAGAGGATGGCTTCTACAAATGGATAATGATTCTCAACACACCTCAAAATACACGGGGGATTACATCAAGAGGCGTAAACTGAAGGTTTTGCCATCTCCTGACCTCAACATAATTGAAAATCTATGGATAGACCTTAAAAGAACAGTGCGTGACAGACAGCCCAGAAATCTCAAAGAACTGGAAGACTTTTGTAATGCTGCGTACACACGATCATTTCATTCTACTCGTGAAATGTTCCCTGTGCCACTGGCTGCAATGCAACTCCAAGCATGATTAATCCACCCCGATGCTTAACAGTTGGACAGAGGTTCTTTTCATAAAATTCTGTGCCCTTTCTTCTCCAAACATACCTTTGCTCACTCCGGCCAAAAAGTTATATTTTAACCTCATCGGTCCACCTGAGGCATTCCAAAATTACAGGCTTGTCTATATGTTCATTTGCAAAGTTCAAACGCTGATTTTTTATGGTGAGGATGTAGAAGAGGTTCCCCTTTAGAGTGCCGTTGTACGTGTTGTACGTCACCGCGCTTTGCTCATAATTGTTTTAAAAACGATGGTGTGTGTTTTTCTACATGCTGAAAAACAACGTTTTTTTTTCATGCCGAAATGTGATCGTGTGTATGCGGCATAAGGAAAAATGGGCAAAGATACCTCAAACAAGAATTGAAAGACTCTTGGCTGGCTACAAAAAGCATTTACAAGCTGTGATACTTGCCAAAGGGGGCAGTACAAGATATTAACTCTGCAGGGTGCCCAAACTTTTGCAGAAGCCATTTTTTTGTTTTCTGTCATTTTGAAAGTGTAAATGATGGAAATAAAATCTAACTTTTTTTGACATATTATAAGAATGTCTAATCTGTAATTTGATGCCTTTTGGAGATTTTTCCACCTTTCCTTGGCTTCGTTATGCACATTAATACAAATTTTTTCCTGGGGTGCCCAAACTTTCGACCTCTGTATAGGATCTGGCCCCACTGCCAAATGCTCTAGTTATGCCCCTGGAGTAGGTCTATACAATGTTTGCTCACATAGGGATTCATTGATGTTCCATGCATCCTAGTGTAGAAAGTTCATGTCAGTTAGGACGCAGAAGCTGCACAGACACAGCCACTGCTCCCACTGTTCCCAATTTGTCTTCTGTGCAGGTGCATGAGGTAGAAATTAAAGTGCTTTTAAAACTGAGCTGCATGGTGAAACTCATATGTGGTACCAAAAGAACCAATCTTATTACTATGTTTGAGACAGTGGTGACAGATTATGTCTATACAGCTGAGCTGGACCAGGGGATAATAGTGGCCTGCACATGTAGCGTTTTGCAGTATGGTGGAATAGTAACCGCATCAACACAGGCAACTGGATCTCTTGGATAAAGTATTCATACTGGATTAAGTATTGCACTTTGGCGCAGCACAATTTAACCACTTTGGGTCCGCGCTATTGACAGAATACGTCAACAGCGCGGACCTGAGGCGCCGGGGTCACGTCTTTGGACGTGATTTACTTGTAATTCCCCGTGCGCGCCACAGGGTGGTGCGCGGCGGGGAAAAACAGTCCCGACGCATCACCGAGGATTCGATGCGTGTACCCGGCGGCCGCGATGTCCGTCAGGTACACACGATCGGCGGTGACAGAGCAGGGACGTGGAGCTGTGTGTGTAAACACAGAGCTCCACGTCCTGTCAGGGAAAGGAGACAGATGCTGTTTCCCTTGTACATAAGGAGACAGCATCGATCACCTCCCCCAGTCACCCCCCTCCCCCCACACAGTTAGAACACACCCAGGCAATACATTTAACCCCTTCCTCACCCCCTAGTGTTAACCCCTTCAATGCCAGTCACATTTATACAGTAATTAGTGCATATTTATAGCACTGGTCGCTGTATAAATGTGAATGACGCCAAAAATGTGTCAAAAGTGTCCGATGTGTCCGCCGCAATATCGCAGTCCCAATAAAAATCGCAGATCGCCGTCATTACTAGTAAAAAAAAATATTTAAAAAAAATCATAATTCTGTCCCCTATTTTGTAGGTGCTATAACTTTTGCGCAAAGCAGTCACTTATTGTGATTTTTTTTTTTTTTACAAAAATACGTAGAAGAATTCGTATCGGCCTTAACTGAGAAAAAAAAATATTTAAAAAAAAAAAAAAATGGGATATTTATTATAGCAACAAGTAAAAAATATATATATATTTTTAAATTGTCGCTCTTTTTTTGTTTATAACGCAAAAAATAAAAACAGCACGGGCGATCAAATACCACCAAAAGAAAGCTCTATTTGTGGGGAAAAAATGTTTTCGTTTTTTTTTTTTTTTTTCGTTTCGTATGGTCCCGTCTGTTCGTTTCCGTTCGTTTTTCGTAAGACGCCCGTTTTCCCGTTCGTTCCCGTTCGTTTGTCGTACGACGTGATTTTTTCGTATTCCGATCGTTTCGTATTTCCGTTACCATTTTATTTTCGTACATGCGGGATGATTCGTTATTCTGTTTAATTCATGTTGGTTTCTTGTTAGACAATAATTATCATGAATTTTCGTCAATTTGCATTCTGTGTATCTTGAATGCTTTTCTTTTGTTAGTGTCAGTTGTATGTTCATTGTTCAATGACATCTATAACAAAAGAATTTCATTATGTATATTGAATGAATTCCTTTTTCTGTTTTCTGTGTATTCAAAATACTGAAGGCAAATTTTTTGTTATAGGTGTCATATCAACATACGGAAATAACAAAAGAAACAGGTTCAAATGCAAATCTTTTGTTTATGTTTTTTTTGAATGGCCAGAGAGTTAGGCTGGCCATACATGATACAATTTTCTGTGGGGCTTAACAATACTATTGTTAAGCCCCATACACTTGGTCAGACAATTTTAACAACAAACATAAAAACGATCGTTTTCTGATCGTTCTCAGAAAATTTGTTCGTTTTTAAACTGCATCAGAAAACCATTTTTGGGTTCAGAAGTCTGGCCAACTGATCTCCCGTCAGATGAAAATCCACAGAAAAGTTTATTAGGCTTTACTGTACAAGTGTACTCACTATTCTGCACAAAAGAGAAGCTGCTTTCAGTCACTGAGGCTGGCCATACATGTTCAATTTTCTTGTACAATTTTCTTTTAGATTTACCAAAAACCATATATGAGGTCAATCTAAACAACACTTTCAATTGTATGCAATCAGGCAGGCCCTTGCACTACATAGTTGAAGGTAAATCTAAAGAAAATTGCACAGAAAATTGTATCATGTATGGCCAGCCTAACTCTCTGGCCATTCAAAAAAAAACATAAACAAAAGATTTGCATTTAAACACGTTTCTTTTGTTATTTTCGTATGTTGATATGACACCTATAACAAAAAATTTGCCTTCAGTATTTTGAATACACAGAAAACAGAAAAAGGAATTCATTCAATATACATAATGAAATTCTTTTGTTATAGATGTCATTGAACAATGAACATACAACTGAAAACGAACACAAAACGGATTCAAACAAAATACACAATGCAAACCTCTTGATACAGATTTAATTTTCGTTATTTTGCCATTTTTGTTTTGTCGTTTTTTCCCGTCGGATCGTTCGTTCGTATTTGCGGTCGTTCGTTATGCGGCTCATCCGTTATCCCGTCGTTTTCGTATTTTGGTGATTTTCGTATGTACACATTATCCCGCGGGTACGAAAATGTACATTTTCGTACGAAAATAACATTCGTACGAACGGGAATGCACATATCTAGTAAAAACCTTCACCATCTTAACCCTTCTATTCTTATTTCTGCAACAGATTGTCTTTACGACAACATTTCATCCTTGGCCTGCCCCAACCTGGCCACTTTTATTTACAACAGTTCTCTGTCATCCACCCTGGATATCTTCCCTCCCCCTCACTACACACAGATTAAGGCCCCCGACTGATAAAACCCTGGCAGACAGACAATAAAAGAAGCCTCAAAAAAGATGCTCAGCCAATATAAATGTCCTCCAAAAATACCATTCCTGCCTCCACACTGCCAACAGACCTACTTTATCACTCGCATAAACACCCTCTCACGCAGTCCCATCAATCTGTTTCTACCTTTAACGCTCTACTTTGTCCTCCATTACCTTCACCCACTAACTTACTCAGGAGATTGCTAATCACTTAAAAAATAAGATTGATACAATTTGTCTAGAGATCTCCACTCTACAGATATCTCTCTTACTTTACACTATTTGCTCTTCTGCACAATCAACACTCTAGTTTAACCCAGCTACTGTAGAGGAAGTCACTAAACTTGTTTCTAATGCTCACCTAACCTCCTGTCCCCTGGACCCTGTTCATTCTCAAATACAATACTACGATCACCTTCTGACTCTTTCCTACACTCTTAAACTCATATCTTCAACCTCTCCCTCTCGACTGGAATCTTCCCCAACACATGCAATAGTCACTTCCATAGCAAAAAAAGGACTCACTGGACCCCACCAAGCTTACCAGCCTAAGACTCATATGCTTACTCCCTTTTGTCTCCAAACTCCTTGAACGTTTAGTCTACAACCTACTGAGCGACCACCTCATTGAGAATAACCTTGTTGATCCCCTGCAGTCTGGATTTAGTCAACAACACTCCACAGAAACTGCTCTCCTAAAACTCACAAATGACTTACCAACATCTAAAACCAGTCATCAGTACAAAATACAGCCAGGGTACCGAAAACACAAATTAAAACATATCAATACATACTCTGAAATGTAAGCTACTTTTATATCTTATAGCACAAGATAGCAAAGGGAAACATCACAACCTAGGATATTACCCGCTACTACTAAGAAAAAGAAAAAGGAGAGAGAAAAAAAAGAAGGGGGGAAAAAGACACTGTGCACAAACAGCTCATCTAGAATCTCTATATACCAATGGGAGTGAACAAGAAAAGATTAAAGCTACAACCACAATCTCATCTCATATCTAATTGTGAGTATTGATCCGAATATGTGAACGCCACCCAAGGTGACCATGCCTGATTAAATTTTTTCGACGATTCCCTGGCAATGGCTACAGTTTCCTCCATTTGGTGGATATTCTCTATGGAGCTAAACCATTCTGGGATAGAAGGAATATCCTTCGATTTCCAGTGGCTGGGAATCAAGACTTTCGCTGCATTCAGCAGATGTCTAATCAGTGATTTTTTATAATGCTGCATAGAACAATACACAGTATGTAGTAGACAACATGCGGGAGAGAGAGAGATTGTGGTATCCGTAATGACCTTGATCACCTCACACACCCTGTCCCAGAAGGGTCTCAAACGAGGACATTCCCACCAGATGTGGAGAATGGTCCCCTGGTCTTGCTCACATGTCCAGCAAGAATCTGATGTCTGCGGGTACCATTTTTTTATTTTATCCGGGGTGGCATACCACTGTGTTAAAAGCTTATAGGACATTTCCTGAAATCTTGTACCAATGGAACACTTATGGGCAAAAATACAAGCACATTTCCATTGCTTAAAAGTGAAGCTTGTTTTAATCGCCTTTTCCCATTGTACTCGTATTCCGGAGGGTATCCCCCTCCCTATATAGTTGGAGCCATGAGTACGTAAGGAAGGTAGCTCTAGGTACCGGAGCTCCAGCCAAGCAAATTTGTTCAAAGGGAGTTATTGGTCTAAACAACTGTTTTTTGGTCTGGGAAACCTGTGTATAATTATGCAGCTGGCGGTAGATCCAAAATGAAAGAGAGCTCTGAGGGTTCAATTCTCGTTTTAGTAACTCAAAATGTTTTAAGGTGTTTGCCTCTACACAGTGTATCATTAGAAGTGGCATCCATTTGTCAGTAGGAGCAGAAAAGTGCAGGTTCATCCCAGGCAGAAAATCGGGGTTGCGAGTAATGGGAGTAAGTGGTCCAGGAGATAAGGAAAGTTTATGGTGATTCGTCATCGTATGAAACACTTTAAGCGTGGTCCCCACCAAGGGATGCTGCTGCACATTTTGCGACAATTTTACCCAAGGAATCCAAGGTAGGAATTTAAGATGAAGTGTGGTGGATGCTTCCTCCAATGTGACCCAATCCTTCTGCTCCCTATGACAGTTCCAATCCATAATTCTGGCTAAGTGTCTCTTAGAATGGTAAAGTTTAAAATCAGGTAAACCTATAGCTCCCTCTTCCTTAGGTTTTGTAAGCGTATCAAACTTTATCCTAGGTTTTTGCCCCTTCCAAATAAAAATGCGTAAAATGGCCTGAAGTTGTTTGAAAAAGGAACCTGGGAGTGGAATAGGTAAGGTGTGGAAGTGGTATAGGATTCTGTGTAAAATGACCATCTTCAATATAGCAGCTCTGCCGAACCAGGAAAAGGGTCTTGAGGTCCAACCTTTAAGATCTACTTGAATTTTTTTTAGCAAAGGGAGGAAGTTAATATTATATATATCTCCGAATTTGGGCGCACGTTTGATTCCTAGATAGATAATAGATGAAGTTACCCACTTAAACGAGCCAGAAGAGCGTGCACTCTCTAAGGGTTCAGCTGACAGCGTGAGATTAAGAGCTTCTGACTTAGAATAGTTAATTTTCATATTGGAAATATAACTAAATATTTTAAAAGCTTTAGAGAGCTTCGGAATTGAGACCTGAGGCTGTGTTAAAAAAAATAGAAGATCATCCGCGTATGCTGCTATTTTAAAGTCGTGTTGACCTATCTGGAAGCCTTGTATATCAGGATTTGCGTTTACTGTGCGGATAAAAGGTTCTAAAGATAGAATAAATAAAAGAGGAGAAAGAGGGCAACCCTGCCTTGTACCCTTATTTATGTTCACTGCTTCTGAGAGGGTACCATTAATTTTAAGCTGTGCCCGAGGTTCGATCCCAACCCAATATGTCTGCAAATAGCAAACATATAGTCCCAGGCAACACGGTTGATGGCCTTCTCCGCATCAGTTGACAGGAGAAGGCCCTCAATTCCCCGGGTGTGTGTGTAATGAATCAGATTAAGGGCTTTTATGACATTATTCCGGGCTTCCCTCCCTGGCATAAAACCCGCCTGTTCTGGGCCTATAAGTTTTGGGAGAAAAGATGTCAGTCTAGATGCCAATACTTTCGCCAGTATTTTTAGGTCCAAATTCAACAATGAAATCGGCCTATAGCTTGTACAATCAGTAGGGTCCTTTGCTGGTTTAGGGATCAATGTTAAATATGCCATCGTAAAGGAGCTTGACATTGATAAAGAGGTTTGGATATGTTCCAGGGCACGGAGTAGGGGAGCTTTCAGGATGTCTATAAAAGTTTTAAAATAATGGGCTGTGAACCCATCCGGGCCTGGGCTCTTGCCTGGTTTTTGAGTCTTAATTGCCAGTATAAGTTCTTCTTCTGAAATCGGCGATTCCAAAGAATCACTCTCAACCGAAGATAAAGTAGGCATGCCACTCTCCATGATATATTCTCGCAGAACAGATTCTCTATTTCCTTGAAGCTCTACAGGTTTATGTGTCGAGGGGAGATTATAAAGCTTAGTATAAAAAGCATGAAATTGTGACGCAATCTGATCCGTTTTTTGTATAAGTTGGCCCCTGGAAGTCTTAATAGAAAAAATAGAATGTGCATGGGAAATTGTTTTAAGGTTTTTGCAAGGAATTTGCCACACTTATCCCCATGTTCATAATGAAAGCCTTTCTTGAAATAGAGAATTATTTTGCTTTAAGATTAAGTAAAGAGTTACGTTTTTTCCCGCATCTTTGACAGTTCCAACAAGTGCGCCTCCACATGTGACTGTTTATGTTGGCTTTCCATTGAGGCAATTTTTTCCGCTAATGTCAGGGTAACTTTTTCAGCTTCTCTTTTCTTAAGAGAGCCAAGGCGCATAAGTTCGCCATGTAGGACGCACTTGTGAGCCTCCCAGATCGTCAGGGGTGACATATCCTCTGTAGTATTAAGCTGAAAGTATAATTTAAGCGCCTCGTGGATTTGTTGGCAAGTAGATGGATCCGTCAATAAAGTGGAGTTCAACTGCATGGTCTAGGGGGCCAGCTGCATGGTCTAGGGGGCCTATCTGATTGTGAAAGAGAGATCGATACCGGACAATGATCCGAAAGGGATTGTATGCCTATGTTTGCTGCCTGGAGCAAAGGTAAATCACGTTGCGAAATAAACACATAGTCAATACGAGAGTGTTATTTGTGTAGCGGAGAATAATATATATAATCTCTGCCCATTGGGTATACTATTCTGTACTCTAAGGCCCTGTACACACGATCAGACATGTCCGTTTTCATCAGACAACTCTGAACTTGTCTGATGGTCTGATGTGCGTACACACCATCGGACCAAAATCTGATCAGACCAGAACGCGGTGACGTAGAACACAATGACGTGATGAAAAAACGAAGTTCAATGCTTCCAAGCATGTGTCGACTTGATTCTGAGCATGCGCAGGTTTTTGGTCCGATGCTTTTGTGTACTAACCATCAAACCTGTCTGATGGACAGGTGTCCGTCGGACAGATTTTAAAGCATGTTTTAAAACTTTGGTCTGACGGAAAACGGTCCGATAGGCCGTACACATCATCGAACTGGTCCGATGAAACCGGTCTGCAGACCAGTTTAATCGGACATGTCCGATCGTGTGTACGCGGCCTTACTCTTGGACCTCCCTGCTGCCTTTCATCACCCCCTCCAACAAAAAAAACTCAATTTGCTTTGTCTCCATTGCTGTGCTTTCAATTGGTTCAAAGTTTACCTATCTCTCCACACCTTCAGTGTCACTTACAGCTCCACTTCCTCCTCTCCAACTCCTTACCATTGGGGTCCCCCAAGGTTCTGTCCTTAAACCGCTACTATTCTCAATCTACACATCCTCCCTGGGTCAGCTGATAGCCTCCCATGGCTTCTGCTACAATTTATATGCCGATGACACCCAAATCTATCTCTATACCCCTCAGTTCACCCCATCAGTCTCCTCACACATCACTGATTTACTAACAGACATATTAGCCTGGATGTTATACCACTTCCTCAAACTGATTCTATTTAAAACTGAGCTCATAATATTTCCCCCCCCACGTGCCCCTTCCCCTGACTTCTCTGTCAAGATTAATGGCACAACTATCAGTCCGTACCCAAATGCCATGGTGCTAGGGGTGACACCTCTCAAGGCACCCCACTCTAAAATGTAAAAAATGAAACAAATAGTTTTCCATACCAACATCCACATATGTGAGCCACCCAACATTAGAGGTGATTTATTGCTCCATCTTTACAAACTGGTACTGATCATTCTTCTTCTCCAGTTTCTCTTCTTCTACTTACTAATAAGACCCCTGTGATGACAGAGAGCGAGGGGAAGGGGTAAACAAAGATGTTGTGCACGCACCCGTCGTACTCCTTATTAATCAATGATGTCATTGGTTGTCAGGATGCCAGTAGCTTGACGTGCACTGTGCCCAGGGTTGTAATGATCTAAAGGAAAAACCTGTGGAATTTTTTTTGCAATTTTTAGGCATTTTGCCAAGGCATCCCTGAAGAATCTAGAAGGCACCCCATGGTGCCATGGCACCCTGGTTTAAAAAAACTACTTTAGAGGACTGAACTGCACCATAAAAATATACGGCAATCTACTGTCAACAGATGGCAGATTTTGCAATGTCACCAACAACTTCAGGCTTCTGCTTCTGATACCATAAACAACCAAAAAATAAATAGAAAAGATCCTAATTAAATAATTAAAAACAAAAAAAAGTGTAAAAAGTATTAAATAAATACAATAAAAAAAACACCACACCTAAAACACTAAAAGCAATATAATCCCCCAACCCTGTAATATTTATGTACAGTAAGATTAAATAGGAAAAAATTACTTGAACACAAGGTAAAATAAGAAAAAATATCAAAAACAAACAAAAGGGGGAAGAGTGACATATGTTGTTCCCCGCTGAGGTCAATGGAGGGTAAATCTTGAAAATGTCTGGCCATGTTCAAGGTTATTAGGCAAGGGATTAACAAACAAAGGGTTGGGGGAGCTGGACACTGCCATGCACCAAAACAAAAGTTTTTTTTAAAAGTTTAACAGGGAGAGGGTACATGTTTTTATGTGATTTTGAGGGCTACATTGGTAGCACACCAGTTGTTTTTAAGAGAAAGAGCAGTTTAATTTGTTTTTTAGAAGTCAGCAGCTACAAATACTGTAATAACCAGTCACAGTAAGACCCCTTTCACACTGGGTCGGTTTGCAGGTGCTATAACGCTAAAAATAGCGCCTGAAAACCAACCTGAAACAGCCACCTCTGTCTCTCTAGTGTAAAAGCCCCCCAAGGGCTTTCACACTGGAACGATGCGCTAGCAGGGCGGTAAAAAAAAGTCCTGCTAGCAGCATCTTTGGAGTGGTGAAGGAGCCGTGTGTATACCACTCCTCCACCACTCCTGCCCATTGAAATCAATGCGGCACCACGGTTATACCGCCGGCAAAGCGCCTCTGCTGAGGCGCTTTGCGGTGTTTTTTAATCATTTCTAGCGCCGCATAAATGACGGTAAAATGCTGCTAAAAATAGCCGCGCATTACCGCCGACGCTGCCCCCGCCCCAGTGTGAAAGGCGCTTAGGAGCCACAACAGATGAAAACGTTTTAGGAATTATAATGTTCAAAAAAATAAAGCGTAAGCCTTCAACTTCATATAAATTGGTCAGTGGCACAAAAGTTTGATTTCATAGTGTGCCTTTTTCTCAGTACCACATTGTAATATCTTAAGAGCCCAAGCTGGCTGTTTATTCTGCCTTCATTTTGCCCAAGCCGTGCCCACACTTCTCCTCCTCCCTATTCTTCACTTTACAGCTACCCCTTCACGTGATTTATCATCTGCATTTGCTGCAACAACCGTACCTCAAGCATTAGGGAGAAAATCCTGGCAAGAGGTTTGAGAGGCTTACCTTATGGCACTTCAAGCAGGGAAGATGGGCAGCATGGAGCCTTGCTGAGTAGAGACAAGCACAGACTTTAACCATTTCATAAGTCTCATATCTCCTTCCCACTGTCCTCAGCAGCACTCCTGACCAGGGAGGTAGCTCTTCCCCAGCTGCTGGAGCAGAGCTGGAGAAGAGTCCCCTAATCTCAATGACAGCTTGGTAAAACTGCTGACTTTGCAGCTGTTCCTATTATAGCTTCTGACAGTTAGTGGCCTGTGCTGCATCACAGTGGTGGGTACCTAGCCACTATTTTTATTTTTTTTGCCTAGAATGCCATACCTGCCTTCAATCAGCATGTATAAGCTAATGTCTCAGTATTAATGAGTCACACACTCAGAAGCAGGCTCTAAATTACCATAAGACATGTGGCACATTAACCATGTGCAGGAATAGTACTTATCCCTCACATCACAATGTGCAATTTTTATGGTGGCTGAAATAATGCAGGATGGGGAACAAAACTGGAGCTGGTGGTAGAGCTCTTTAGTGACAGGCAGGTCATAATGTGGCTGACCCCACACCAGCTTGTACCAGCCAGATCACGTGTAACAAGGGCACCAACCTGCTGGCTGCCCTTCAGCTGAGAGATTTGCACACATATGCCTTACATGGCACATTAAACAGGGTGGCGAAACAGTACTTAGTTAGACAACACAAGCTGCCTTACATGTGATACAGGCCAGAATTTACATAGGTCATTGTCATGCTAGAGCACAAGACCAGTAGCACCAGACCGTGGCTCTAGGGAGGAGGAAACCAAAGGGCCTAGGCTGGCTAACCTTCCACAAGTTGGCTTGCTTTACCACTTGTTCTTGATGCAGGAAAAGCTGTCCTTTGTGTACTAACTGTTAATAATGTATCATTTTTTTTTTTTTTAAGATCCCTTCCACCCCCAGTTTAAGCAAACACAGGCAGGAATAACAATGCTTCCTGGATGCTACCTTAAAAAAATCAATAAATAAGATCCTAGGTCTAAACACCACTTTGCCCCATGCTAGACAAGAGTGCCAGCTCAGACATAGCTTCAAGGAATTCCACTTTGTAAGCAAGAAAAGAAATAGGAATGTCAATACTGTTATTAAAAATAAAATTTCTGAAGCAAAAGACAGAACCAGATTATGGCTTCCTGAGTAAGAGGCCCGCAGTATCTGAAAGAAAAGTTAAAAGAGCAGAAAAATTAACACATAGGCAAGGAATAGGCAAGGAAAAAATATAATGTTATTATATAAAAAGTATAATATTATTATATAAATATTATTCTGGCTCATAACAAAATAAAGAGGAAGGCAACGATGGAGAAACTGCTGCAGTATGGAAAGCCTTTAGACCCCAGGGCAGACATCAACTATTTGAAAACAAAAATTAGTAGCCTAACTGAGAAGTCCATATAATAGGGAGCACAATCTGGTCCAGCACTACACAGCCTGCATCTTCCGTCAGACCAGACTGAACCCAGGCCCTCACTTTCTTGTCTTCACTCCAAGCTTCCCTTCACGCTTCCTTCCAGGCTGTGACACTGGTGGTGGACTTGTAGCAGGAGGAGGAGGAGGAGGATGGTCGAGCTCACATAAGCCCCTTATTAAGGGCCATAAAAATTATTTCCTCTCAGAAAAGGCATTGGTCCTCCTCTATGTTCTGCATTTTAGCAGCTACCAAGCCATAGGCCTCTTCAACATTGGGGGGGGAGGGTTCTCAGAACCACATCAGTCTCCCTAATGAGGCCCAGTGCTGCCTCCTCCAAGTTACTCCACTTCCTGGGCCTTTTGGATTGAAGGCGGAGGGGAGGCACCTGGGATTGTGTGAGGCTACTTGGTCCAGCCACCTCCTGGCTGTCACTTACCCCTACATCCTCCTGGCTGCCATATTCCAGAGCCTCGTCCTGGCTGAGGTTTTCCAGTGTATAAAAAAGGGACATCGTTTTTAGTTTTTGGTTCATCAATCACACACAATTTTCAGCTCATGATTGTAGCAAATTGAATGTTCCTGGGTGTGGGGTCTTTTATTGTACCATATCTATTAGCTGTTGTCTACTGTGCCCATGTTTGGCAATGACTGATGTGTAAACAGTCCCTTGTATATTATTAAATATTTTTACCCTTAATAACCAGTATGGATTCAGTATATTCTGTTATTCTGGCCGGTTGAGAGGTATTTGATATTGTTTTCTTTATTTACATTTTCTTAATTATTTTTTTATTTTTTATATTCTTAGTCCATTGACTGGCACACTCTGAGCGTATGCGATATGCTATAGTTTTGTGCCATGTCTGTTATGTGTTTCCCATTAGCTTCCAGTGTCACCTTATTTGTTTAAAGCCTCTTGTTTAGTTTACTGTAGACAGAAGGGCGGTCTCTATACCACTGGGCAGTAGAGTGTTTTGTCTCTATGGTAGCTTATCTATCTTCACTATATGATGTTCACGTTGCAGACGCGGTGGGAGGGACCTAAGTAAGTGAGGCTAACGCTCCCTATGGGGACTGCGGGTCATATGTCCGTATGTCCATCGCGTCATGTGACGTGCTGACTACGCCGCTCCCTATGACGAGGCTGTGGAGGACGTCACTGGAGTGTGTGAACACCGCCCGCGTTATCCCTGCAGTCTAGATGACGCAGAGACGGTGGGCGATAGTCTATGTGTCCATGTGATTTGCCGACATTGCCATCTCCTTGGATGGGGATGTGGAGGACGGCCCAGCTCTATATTGTGATTACCACATTTGGATCCATCGTGAGAATGATGGGGGTGGGTCTCCGAATAAGGCAGGTGAGTGCTGGCCAATGATAAGCTTTGTCACAATTTGGACAAGACAGGTGATGTCATTAGCAGCACCTGTGATGGGAAATTTCTGGTCGTCAGTGGGTGGGACGTTTGTATGACTGAACCTGGCATTGACTTTATAAATTGAATACTGACACACAAGCCCCTTACCGTATTCGCTGAGGAAGTCCTAAACCACGGAGGATACGCGTGCAAGGGGCTTAGTGATGTCAAGACAGCCACCCACCTGGTTCTTCTATGTGTGTTTTATATGACTTCTATCCGTGCACTGGGACACAGTGCCGTGCTTGTGAGTAGTTTATCTTTTTAATAAATTATTGTTTATGCAAATGGAGAGCACTATGTTTTTTATTTGCATCTTTGCATGACCATATGTGTACACACGCGTGAACTTGGAGGCCATTAATTGATTGAGTACTGAGGAATCTGATGGAAGGACCTTGAGGGAAGACACCTTCCAATTACCCTAGTTAAGGGACTGCGTGTATGACCATGTGTTTGCTCATTGGTCCAAAAGATAAGGTGAGCGGTTTGTACTTCCGGTGAAGGAGACACTTTTTATGGATGCACAGTGATCGTTTCAAGAACCCTGTTCACTGCCTTCCTCTTCTATTACTCTTCTCATCAACACTATTCGGCTTCAACACGTTTACCTTTGGACTTGTTTATATTATTTTTTAGCGCTGCACTGCTTTTTATATGTGTTTATCTAAGGACTTTTTATATTGACCTCTAGTGTACAGCTGCATCTGTAAGGATTTTTTTTTGCGCTGTCTGATTTTAACTTCAACAAACACGAGATTAGCAGAAGTAGCCCAAAGGGTGCCGCACAGGGTATTGAACTTCCCTTTTATAGTGCCATTGTACGTATTGTACGTCACCTCCTTCTTGGTGATTGGAATTTCTGACAAGATTTGTGTGACTGTGTGTATGCAATACAAGTTTGAGCAAACATTCCGTCGAAAAAAAACATGGTTTTCTTGACGGAATTTCCAATCGTGTGTACGCGGCATAACTCCTTGTTTACTTTAAGTAATTTATTTTATTAAACTCCCCTACTGGCCATTTTAAAATAAAAAGTCCAATTAAATCCATAAAAAGCTCCCGAAATATAGTTGTGCCTTCATGCACAGTATTTAAACACTTAGACTAGGCAGATTTGGAGCCACAACGACCATTGTTGAATCAGGAAATCAAATTAAGAGTGTCCCTGATCCTGCAAGATGGCCTCATTATTTTGGACATTTCCCTGCGGTGTCCACATACTGCAGGCTGTCCTACAGGATTCTAGGGCAGCTTTAAAATCGGTGTGATCCCATTCTAAATGTATTAAGAGTCTAATGCATCGTACACATGATCAGGTTTCCCAGCTGACTTTTTATTGCCGGTAAGCCCGTGGGGAAAGCCGAGAACTGTATCGGCAGCTTTTTCCCCCTACACAAGGATGGTTTTCCTGTCAGGAAAACTGCCATGAGAGCTTTGGCCGAGAAAACCTGGCCGTGTGTATGCTCCCCCACAGGCTTTCCCCATAGGAAAACTGCAGAGTTAAAACTGCTGGGAATCCCAGCCGGAAAAAGAAAACATATTGGGAAAATGGCCTTTTTTCTCGGTTGTCATGGCAGTTTTCCAGATGGGAAAACTGGTCGTGTGTATGAGGCTTTAGAATGGGGCCGTTAATGCACTGTAAAACACTAAGGCCGCGTACACACGATCGAATTTATCTGCTGAAACTGGACCGACGGACCGTTTCAGCAGACATTTCCGATCGTGTGTACGGGCTAGTAGACATGTTTTCCCAGCAGACAAATTTCAAAGCATGCTTTGAAATTTGTCCGCCGGAGACATGTCCGTCGGATATACACTAACCAGTGGACAGAAATCTCCACGATGAGACATGTCCGCTGGAAACGTTCCGTCGGACATGTTTGAGCGGACATGTCTCATCGTGTGTACACGGCGTAAGAGTTCACACTGGCTTAAGAACAGGCATTTGAGAGGTGTTTGACATGCGTTAAAAATGCCCCTTTAACACAAGATTTAATAGACAGCACATTGTGCTGTTCACATTACAAAAACATGATGTTTCAGGAGGAGTAGAAGCTTTTCAACGCTTCACCCATTCAAGTCTATGGTAACGCTCTGCAAACGCTTGGGAGGCGTTTTTGGTGAGTTTTTGGGGTGGTTGTGCAGTGTTAAAATCTGTCACTTTCCTTTGTGAAGCAGTTTTAACGCATATCAAACGCTACAAAACCACTTATAGAGCGTTTAGGTAACGATTTGATGCTAGTAAAATGCCCCATTCTAAAGCTCATTGACTCCTGACTGACGCCCATACTAACGCTTTACAAATGCTATAGGAGTGTTTGTTGAGCGACAGTGATTAGGCAAGTGTGAACAAGCCCTAAAGAATAGTCTCTGTGCTATTTTTTAAACACACAGTATCCCACCAACCCCAAAGATTAGTGGTTTAATATGTGTAGCAAGATCCCAGGCCTTAAGAATAAAAACCTCCAGTGCCAAGAGCTGCTGACATCCTTTTGTGTAGAGTGGGTTACAAGGAGGCATAGTGGGTGTAAGATAGATTCATGGGCGCCAGACTCATATTGAATGCAAACTGTGGGAGAGGAGGATTAGGGCCAGGACACCCTTAGGTAGTTGCAATGTTAATTGGCAGACTCAGAGACTTCTACAGGTAGACAGCCATGCAGGGAAAGGAATCCCACAAGACACCACATCTGCATGTGTAGGAATGGAGGCTCCTATGGCAACAGTCTTAGAACAGTTCCTATCACAAGTTGTAACAAATTCCTTTTTTTTTCTACAATCACTTTTTGCCACATCAACCCACTGAGCTCCCAGTCTCTCTCTCTCTCTCTAGACTTGCTGATTCACTGCCACTGAATCCCATGAGCTCTTCCAATCTTCACTTTAGTATTTTCCTCAAGCGTCACCCCCGCTTCAGTGCTGGGTCCCTAACTTGGAACTCCGGATACTTCTCAAGCTTTACCCCACTGGCCTGCTCTGTCCCTGGCTTGACACACAAAGCTGCTCTGCATGCATCACCTCTACTGGCTGGGTCCCTGTCTTGACACCTGCTGAAGTTTCCCAATTCTTCACCATCCCCGGTTGATGAGAATACTGCTCTGGTACTTGCTTCAGCTACTCACCGTGGTCGCTGGTAATAAGGTGGTTGGTCTCTTAGTGGCGACAGCTTTCCCTCTACCTCCGACCATGACAGGTTCTCTGGCTGGCAGAACCGTCACTTCTGGTTGGACTGCAAGCCACAATCCCAACCCTACGTTTGCTTATGGATAGGCCCTCAGACAGCCGCAGCCAGATGTGTCCGGGATAGGCCCAAACTCTGGCATGCAACCCGTGCATTACAACACACGTCCACCCAGAAAACTGTTTAGGTGACATAGAACCCTGATCACCTGACTCCACACCCAAATACATAGGTTCTCCCAGCAGGCCAAGGGATTCAGGAAAACCCCAGCCCATTGGCTGAGATACCCTATACACTCCTAATCTCTCCTTGCTTTGCCCTGGTCTTATCTAATGTCACCAGGTACCCAGCCACCTAGCAGCAGAAGAGAGAAGTGCAGGAATTCCATACTTAAGGTGAACTCACTTGATTCCTAAGAATGAGCCAAGGTGACTACTCCTGGCAGGTAAATTTAGGAGCAACCCTGTCTAAACATAAGGGTGCTACATATGCTATTACTGACAACAACAATTTGAGGTTATTTTAGCTACTACTGACACCAACAATTGGGGATACATTTTCCTTCTACTGACTCCAAACGTTCGTGTTGCTGCCACTTGCACCAATGATTTTTGGTAATTTTGCTTCCAATGATATCAGTGATGGGACTTACTTAATCCCACTGACATCAACAATAGAGCCTTTTTTTCTCACATTGACACCAATGATGGGACGTTTTTTTACTCCTACGTTACATTCAGTATACCGCCAAGCTCTATGTTGCCTAAAATATAGCAAGAATAATGGGAGTTGAATACTATGGGCCAACCATTCCATTGTTGGCTGCATTATAATTTGTCCATGCCCTAAGTTTTTGGTGGACAGTGTGCACATTTATTCTCAATCTCTTCGAAGTGTCCCTCCTAAATATTTTGAAATGTTAGCACCTGTGGCTGAGAGGCTGCTGCATAGGCACCAAGTTATAACTAATTTAATGGAAATTTGTACTGAGAGAAATATGGGGACTGCTATTACTGCTATTGCTAAACTCCTTCCAAAAAGTGCTATTCGTCTCTGGCTTTAAAATCGGATTCACAGCTATTTGAATTGGTTGTGGCTTAAACCGCATCTAATTTGCATTACATTATAAAATACATTGTTTTCAATGAGGCTGGTTCACATATGTGCGATGCATTCGTACTGCGCATTGCCAAAAAAACGTGTTCCTTTTCTAGGCATTGCGGTGCAGCTCAGGTGCAAATTCAGGCCCATTATCTACTATGGGGACGCATCTGATTCGCAGATGTGTTAATTTCTTTTCAGGATTTGTCTCATTCACCTCAATACACTTCCCCCCTCCCCCTCCCCTCTCCCCGGTCTCTAAATTCGCATCTAAAACTGAGCTAATCTGCTGAACAGTTCTCTTATCTCTCTGCAGAAATAAAAGAGCTGAAATTCGCACCACACTAGTGTGAATCCTGCCTAATACTTTCTGAGTCACTGACCTGAATGAAACAAGTATACAGATTAGAAAGTCAACATAGTCTAAACTCTTATTTACAGCAAGAATCCAAAGTAGATTGCTTTTTAGAGGGTGTTTGAAAAGAAGTGTGGAAGCAAAACAAGTATACAACCCAATCTGGCTGTGATTTCAGCTTAAGGAGGGGTCATTAAGGTTGATAAAAATTGCATTCAACCACCTGTTTTTACGGGCTTTAATATCACTTTAATTAATATACACATGCTAAATCTATGTTGCAAGTAATAAATGAGCAATAAAGTGTCCTCATCAAATTAACCACTAAGTACAATAGGATATGCATGAAAAAGCAGAAGTATGAATAGAGAACGCGTGAAAACAGACGGGATCATGGAAAATTGGCTGAGCTGAGTGTAGAGAAGGACGGTGCTGATGTGCTGCAAGTGGTCACTTTTTCCGGACCAGAAAGGAAGGCTTTTCTTGGTCTTGGATGCAGAAGGGGAATGTAGAAGGCAGGTGGAAGGAACATTGTTCTATTTATCTGGGATGTGAAATAAATACATTTCAAATATGGATCTCACAATGGGGGGGATAATTATTCTCCCCACAAGGGCATTGCTGCTATTTTTGCCATTGTGGTATTTATATACCGTGCTTGAATGTGGTAGTACAGTTTTATGTTTTAAAAAGTTTACATTACAACTTACAGAGTTGAGCTTGCCCATAGTACATTATCTTGCTTTGCCAGATTTTTATTTTTGAAGTCCCATGTTTCATTCTGCATCGATATTAAAGATAAGAGACTGAAAACTGAAGCCACCGGATCAGCATGACAGCCAAAGATAAGTCAACAATGGAAGCCACTATATTTCCCAGAACAGGTTTCCTTTAAAGTGGTTGTTAACCCACCAATGGAAAATTAGAGTATCCTCTCTGTTTATTCATGTAAAATGCTCCTGTGCCTTAAAAAAATAATGCAGTATATAGCTGTTTACAGAGCGCGGATCAGCGCTCACATGACCCGCCGACTCTCTCCTCTCTCGACCTGACAGATAGAATGGGCGAGGCCAAGGATCCCACACTGAAGTCAGTCAGGATAGGAGGAGCAGAGGAGGAGAGAGGCGGCGGGTCACAATGGAGTTGATTAGCACTCTGTAAACAGGTATATACTGTACTGCATTATTTTTATAAGGCACAGGCACACTTTACATACATAAACAGAGAGGATGATGTAAAAATGCACAGTAATTTGAGCAGCAGGAGCGCAGGAGGTGGGCACTGACATGAGCTGACAGCAGGGAGGGAGGGAGAAGAGGACAGAGGAGAGAGCGGCTGACGTAGGCACCTAAACTGCCAACGGTGTTAGGGCTCAGAAGCCATGATACATCGTGGTCAGTGTACAAAGGGAAGGGTAGAAAGTGGCAGGATCAGACAGGTATTTCAGGTGATACAGGGGGCCAAATTACATGCTGTAAAGGAACAGGATCTTTATTTTATTTTTTTAGGTTAACAAACGCTTTAAGTTTCTTCTTAATGTGGGTATAATGAAGACATTATATGTTTCAAATAATTGTGTAAAGAATGAACTATTAACATGCACAAGGTTGCTTAAAGGAAAGCAGATGTCCATATTTCGTTTGGTCTTCAATGCAATAAGAGCACTACAAGCATGCAAACTTGCAGATTTCAAACAGTTTTCTATGGCATGATATACCTTTATCCTATCTGAAGCTTGATTATTCCAAGGTTTGTAAGCTCATACCACCTTGTATGCATATAAAGTGAGTAAACGAGGTGCAATTGTCATAAAGACAGGTGTGGGGATTCTTGGTTTTTGTGTCTTTTTGAATTACGTGCCTGCCCTATTTTGCATGTTCAGCAATCAAATTGATAAAACAGAATTGGACAGTTAAAGCTGTGTGTAAAGAAAGTGAACATGCAAGGGAAGTTTGTTGCTTTTGTTATCCCTTAGCTTTTTACTAGAGAACTAACTGATGAAAACACAGGAAACAACAGTGAATATACAGCGCTGGCTTTTTTGTGTGTAAAAAGAACAGTGCGAAGAGTAGATTAGATGTATGAGCATTTTCTGAACTCTCTTTTCTTCTTTGTTCTCTAGAAGGCAAACTGCTGCTTCATCTCCCTCCAGCTATTGATAATATGATTCAAAAACATCAGAGGGAATCTAACCCAAGATAGGTGCAGCACTCGAGGGAGCTTTCTATCCTTTGTTTTACACTCTGGTTCCGCTTGGAATCTTGGAGTATTTGCAAGCAACATCTTATTTCATGGCCCCGCTTCTTAATTTGAGAGATTAAACTTAATGCTATCCAAGGGGCTTTTCTATGAAGGTGGTTAACATAGTCATATTGGCACAGAAAATCAATTAAGACGCTGACAGCTTTTTCAGATCACATGGTGGCCACACTAGCTTGACTGCATATATGAAGTAACAAGTATGTCAGTTCTAATGTAGACCTTTACGTTCAGTAGGGTTTAAATTATATTTTTCCTTTCTTGTTACTGTTAATTACAATGTACATTATTGTTGGATAGTTACAGTATGTTTATTTGCTTGTGTAGTTTAAAATGTGATTGAAAAATAGTGGTTCATAGGCAATTCTACAAAAAAATTATAATTTTGGTAAAATAAGATAAAATATGTGAAAAAAAAAGTGCTGTGCTACAAGTAATTCTGTAAATAATACAGCCATGGTATAAAAAAACGTAATCATAACAATAATGCAATATGGTGATAAAGAACGTTATCCACCTGTGTGTACAAACTGTGAGGCCGCGTACACACGATCAGACCGGTCATTTGAAACTGGCCTGAAGACCAGTTTCATCGGACCAAATTGATCGTGTGTACGGCCCATCGGACCATTGTCCATCGAACCAAAGTTTTAAAACTTGCTTTAAATATCTGTCTGTCGAGCCAAAACGATGGTTAGTACACAAAAGCATCGGACCAAAAACCCGCCCATGCTCAGAATCAAGTCGACGCATGCTTGGAAGCATTGAACTTCATTTTTTCAGCACGTCTTTGTGTTCTACGTCACTGTGTTCAGGCCCGTTGGGATTTTAGACTGATGGTGTGTACACACATCAGACCATCAGACCACTTTAGCGGTGGTCCGATAAAAATGGTCCGTCGGGCCAGTCTCATCGGTTTGGTCTGATTGTGTGTACGTGGTCTGATAGGTGCTCAAGCGTGTCTGTGATCAACATTCTTATGCATTTTCAACACATTAATGTCCATAAATCGCTAACAATATTGCTAAGCTTTCTTAAAATTTTTGTGCAAGAAAGAATTAATATCATATTAACAGTGACAATCTATTTTTACCAACATCTTTGAAAAAAAAGTTAAGGGTTTTAGATATTATCCAGCGCTGCACTCTTTTTATGTTTAGGGTTTTAGATAAACTTTAAGTGGAAGGAGGAATTTTCCCCAAATCCCTCCCATCAACCAGAATTTGTATTTGCACTCTGCAGACATACAGCTTGGCAAGAGATTATTCTTTAACATCAACTGAAGCCAGTAAAAGGTAAAGAAGTAGCCTTCAGAGAAACAACAGCCTAGTTATATGCATTTCATACATTATTTGGCATGTTCTATCTGGCCACAGTTCATCTTTTAAGCTAGTAACTTGGCATTACCCATGGTATATTAACTTGGTCCTGCTCGTCTAATATGCCAACTTGTTATTACTGCACCATTCTGCTTCTAATAATGTGGAGATGAAGTGTAGTTGGGATGTCTTACTAACATTTTCTTTAGGGCGCTGTGGCCTATGAATGAAGTGAAGCTGAACTTTAGGTAGGAAT
Source organism: Rana kukunoris (assembly GCA_029574335.1). Lineage (NCBI taxonomy): Eukaryota > Metazoa > Chordata > Amphibia > Anura > Ranidae > Rana > Rana kukunoris. Next base: position 168,289,474 of record CM056053.1, on the reverse strand, counting down.
TAAATGCACAAATTAATGCAGTCCTGTATTCATTAAAACAACATTACAGTGCCTTGAAAAAGTATTCATACCCCTTGAAATTTTCCACATTTTGTCATGTTACACCCAAAAACATAAATGTATTTTATTGAGATTGTATGTGATAGACCAACACAAAGTGGCACAAAATTGTGAAGTGGAAGGAAAATAATAAATGGTTTTCAAAATGATTTACAAATAAATATATGAAAAGTGTTGCCTGTATTTGTATTCAGTCAATACTTCGTAGAACCACCTTTCTCTGCAATTACAGCTGCAAGTCTTTTTGGGAGTGTCTCTACTAGCTTTACTCATCTAGAAAGTGAAATTTTTGCCCATTCTTCTTTGAAAAATAGCTCAAGCTCTCCCAGATTGGATAGAGAGCATCTGTGAACAGCAATTTTCAAGTCTTGACACAGACTTTCAATTGGATTTAGGTCTGGACTTTGACTGGGCAATTCTAACACATGAATATGCTTTGATCTAAACCATTCCATTGTAGCTCTGGCTGTATGTTTAGGGTCACTGTCCTGCTGGAAGGTGACCCCCCGGTCCAATCTCAAGTCTTTTGCAGACTCTAAGGCCCTGTACACACTATCAGACAGGCTCGATGAAACTTGTCCGACGGACCGTTTTCATCAGACAACTCTGAACTTGTCTGATGTGCGTACACACCATCAGACCAAAATCCGATCAGACCAAAACGCGGTGATGTAGAACACAACGACGTGATGAAAAAACTAAGTTCAATGCTTCCAAGCATGCATCGACTTGATTCTGAGCATGCGCAGGTTTTTGGTCTGATGCTTTTGTGTACTAACCATCGAACCTGTCCGACGGACAGGTGTCCATCAGACAGGTTTTAAAGCACGTTTTAAAACTTTGGTCCAACGGACAACGATCTGATGGGCCGTACACACCATCAAACTGGTCCGATGAAACTGGTCTGTTTGGATTTTGGTTTGCTCGCGTGTACACACGAGCAAACCAAAATCCCCACCAGCAGACGGCGCGCTGACGTTTTCGGTGACGTGGCGGTGACGTTGACGCCGCCACGTCACCGCACCAGGAAGTAAAACACTTCCACGCATGCGTCGAAATCATTCGGCGCATGTGAGAGAAGACATGTCTGCTGGTTAGCGTACTAACCAGCAGACATGTCGGGCGGACGGGTTCCCAGCCGACAGATTGGTAAGCATGCTTTCAAATCTGTCGGCTGGCCAAATCTGTCTGCTCGCCCGTACACACGATCGAATCTGTCTGCTGGGACGGTCCAGCAGACCGTTTCCAGCAGACAGATTTGATCGTGTGTACGAGGCCTAACAGGTTTTCTTCTAAGATTGCCGGAATTTGGCTCAATCCATCTTCCCATCAACTCTAAACCAGCTTCCCTGTCCCTGCTGAAGAAAAGAATCCCTGCTTGATTCTGCCACCACCATGTTTCACAGTGGGGATGGTGTGTTCAGGGTGATGTGCAGTATTTATTTTCTGCCACGCATAGTGTTTTGCTATTAGGCCAAAAAGTAAAATGTTGATCTCATCTGACCAGAGTACCTTCTGCCACATCTTTTCTGTGTCACCCACATGGTTTCTCGCAAACTGCAAACAGGACTTATTATGGCTTTCTTTCAACAATGACTTTCTTTTTTGCCACTCTTCCATAAAGGCCAGATTTGTGGAGTGCATGACTAATAGTTGTCCTCTGGACAGATTCTCTCACATGAGCTGTGGATCTCTGCAGCTCCTCCAGAGTTACCATGGGTCTCTTGGCTGCTTCTCTGATTAATGCTCTCCTTGCCTGGCCTATCAGTTTATGTGGACGACCATGTCTTGGTAGGTTTGCAGTTGCACCATACTCTTTCCATTTTCGGATGATGGATTGAGCAGTGCTGAGTGAGATGTTCAAAGCTTGGGATATGTTTTTAGAACCTAACACTGTTTTAAACGTCTCCACAACTGGCCTGTTTGGTGTGATCCTTGGCCTTTATGATGCTGTTTGTTTAGTAAGGTTCTCTAACAAACTTCCGATGGCTTCACAGAATATTTCAAGGGGTGTGAATACTTTTTCAAAGCACTGTAAAAGTATTTTTGTATATGCAAGCAGTGTAATTCTCTGAATTTGACCTGGTATCAACCTTTTGCAGAAGAAGCAGCACAACGAGGCCATCATGTCATGTCCTAAGAAGCAACATGCTGATAGGAAGAAAAAGCAAGGTGCTGTGATGCTTCTGCTTCACTGCTTAGTCGCAAAATGCATCAGTAACAAAATATAACCAAAATGGTGCCACACTTCGTAATTTTCAATACAACAATCCTACGTCTGTATCTATATACTGTATATACCAATAATAAACCAATATTGATGTCCCTAATAGTCTCTTAAGCATATGTCTTGTGTCTTCTATGATTTTGTGTGAAATCACCAATTTATCCTTCATTGATGTACACTGATAAGTCTGCACTGATGGGCACTAATAGGCTGCACTGATGGGCACTGATAAGGCAGCACTGACGGACACTGATAGGTGGCACTGGTGGACAATGATGAGATGGCATTGGTGGGCACTGATAGGTGGCACTGGTGAGCATTGATAGGTGGCACTGGTAGGCATTGATAGGTGACACTGATATGAACTGGTGGGCACTTTTATGCACTGGTGGGCACTGGAAGGTGGCAATGGTGGGCACAGATGAGGTGGTTGTGGCACTTCCTCTTCAGGACTGATGTCCCTTTCACAGAAGCCAATGATCCTTTTTTTTTTCTCCTCACGCTGTCTATCTTCCATTACATCACATGATAAGCTGTCATTGGCTGACGGCTGATCACGAGGTAGGGGACTAGGTCTGTGATCAGCCAAGTCTCATTGGCTCGGTGATCACAGAGCATGCTGTGGGTGCCCCCAGGGGGCACATAGGCAGCTCATGCGTGGGAGGATGCCATATGATGGCGTCCCGGCAAAGTAGGTCGGCACTGTAGCCTACATTCTATAGCGCGGACAAAAGGAGGTTAATGGAACCATCCACTGTTACTGGGAATCCTTCTTTGGTCTTCCAATATTCATCTCCTTTCTCCTTACTTTCCAGCCAGTGATCTTCCTTCCAGACACTCTCCAGCTCTTCCCTCCACTCAGCACCACCCCTGAAGCTAGCTGCCAAACCACAATAGCTACAATGGGAGCTTCTCCATAGCAGAGACTGGAGTATCTGTACATAGGACGACAATAAGCTGTACGCTCCATAGAGTTGGACTTTATGGTAGAGTGGCCAGAAGAGAGTCATTACTTACAGCAAAAAACAAAATGGCAAGTTTTGCACATTTCCCAAAGAACACCATCCCCACAGGGAAACATGGTGGTGCCTAATACAGGGATATTCTTGAGCAAAACCTGTACCACTCTGTATGTGATTTGAAGCTAGGACGGAGGTTTACCTTCCAGCAGAACAATAGCCCCAAACACACTGCTAAAGCAACACTTGAGTGGTTTAAGGGGAACATGTAAATGTGTTGGAATGGCCTAGTCAAAGCCCAGACCTCAAGCCAATAAATCACATGTCTGATGAAGGGGTCCTGCATGGCTCCGAAACATCGCTTTTATTTTTTTGATACTATGTGATTAAAGTTTTGGACCCAATTTTGGCGATCCTGGTGTGCTGGTGACGCATCCTTCTCATGATTGCAGTCAGTTTCAGCCGTTGGTAATTTCAGCACCAATCTAAGATACAGTAGTTTCTACAGGAACGTGTGTGTTGGGAGTATTGCATTGGTGATTTGAGGCTAGGACGGAGGTTCACCTTCCAGCAGGACAATGACCCCAAACACACTGCTAAAGCAACACTTGAGTGATTTAAGGGTAAACATGTAAATGTGTTGGAATGGCCTAGTCCAGGGGTGGGCAACCTCGGCCCTCCAGCTGTGATGAAACTACAAATCCCATCATGCCTCTGCTTTTAGGAGTCATGTCTGTGATTGTCAGGGTCCTGCAATGTCTCATGGGACTTGTAGTTTCACCACAGCTGGAGGGCCGAAGTTGCCCACCCCTGGCCTAGTCAAAGCCCAGACCTCAATCCAATAGAAAATCTGTGGTGAGACATAAAGATTGCTGTTTACAAGCACAAACCATCCAACTTGAAGGAGATGGAGCAGTTTTTCAAGGAGAAATTGGCAAAAATACCAGTGGTAAGATGTGGGAAGCTCATAGAGACTTATTATTATTTTTTATTATTATACTGGTTTTATATAGCTCCAACAGTTTGAGCAGCGCTTAAGAAAATAAACACAGACATTACAGTTACATTACAGTTTGCTACAAGAAGAATCAGAGGGCCCTGCTTATTAGAGCTTACAATCTAAAAAGGGAGGGTCAATTGATACAAAAGGTAATAGCTGTGGGGGACGAGCTGATTGTTTTCCGGGTTGTAAAAAACAAAGTTTTTAATTTTTTTTATTTAAAACGATCGTGTGTGGGCTTCAGAGCATTTTTCGGGTTCTGAAAAATGGGCAAATTTTTTTTTGAACATGCTCTATTTTTTCACAACGTTTTAAATGTTGTCGTTTTTCAGGTTGTAAAAAAATGGTCGTGTGTGGGCTTTAACGATGTGAAAAATCTGCGCATGCTCAGAAGCAAGTTATGAGACGGGAGCGCTCGTTTTGGTAAAACTACCATTCGTAATGGAGATAGCACATTCATCACGCTGTAACAGACAGAAAAGCGCGAATTGTCTTTTACTAACACAAAATCAGCTAAAGCAGTATGAATGGAACTTCCCCTTTATAGTGCTGTTGTACGTGTTGTACGTCACTGCGCTTTGCTGGAGCATTTTTTTTTCACGATCATGTGTAGGCAACGCCGTTTTAACCACTTGACTACTGGGCACTTAAACCCACTTAATAACCAGACCAATTTTCAGCTTTCGGTGCTCTCACATTTTGAATGACAATAACTCAGTCATACAACACTGTAACCAAATGACATTTTTTGTCCTTTTTTTCCCACAAATAGAGCTTTCTTTTGGTTGTCTTTTATCACCTCTGCGGTTTTTATTTTTTTCGCTATAAATGAAAAAAGAACGAACATTTTGTAAAAAAAATTATTTTTCTTCATTTCTATTATAACATTTTGCAAAAAATGAATTTTTCTTAATTAACTTGGCCTAAAATGTATACTGCTACATATCTTTGGTAACAAAACAAAACAAAACATTTATATTATTTAGTCTGGGTGAAAGTTATAGGGTCTAAAAGCTATGGTACCAATTACTGAAAATTGATCAATTTGATCACATCTGATGTACTGACAGCCTCTCTCATTTCTTGAGACCCTAACATGCCAGAAAAGTACAAATACCCCCCCAAATGACCCCTTTTTGGAAAGAAGACATTCCAAGGTATTTAGAAAGAGGCATTGTGAGTTTTTTTGAAGTTGTCATTTTTTCCCACAATTCTTTGTAAAATCAAGATTTTTTTCATTTTTATTTTCTTTCCACAAAATTTTCATATTAGCAGGTTATTTCTCACACACAGCATATGCATACCACAAATTACACCCCAAAACACATTCTGCTATTCCTCCCGAGTATGGCGATACCACATGTGTGAGACTTTTACACAGCGTGGCCACATACAGAGGCCCAACATGCAGGGAGCACCATCAGGCGTTCTGGAACACCCAGACCAATTCTGACATTTCTCTCCTACATGGAAAAATCATCATTTATTTGCTAGAAAATTACATAGAACCCCAAAACATTATATATGCTTTTTTAGCAAAGACCCTAGAGAATACAATGGCAGTTGTTGCAACTTTTTATCGCGCATGGTATTTGCACAGCAATTTTTCGAACACATTTTTTTTGGAAATAAAACACTTTTGTGCTTTTAAAAAAAAAAGTTTAAATTTAGCCCAATGTTTTTGCATGATATGAAAGATGAAGTTACGCTGAGTAAATAGAGACCCAACATGTCACCCTTCAATAATTCACACGCTCGTGGAATGGCGCCAAACTTCGCGACTTAAAAATCCCTATAGGTGACGCTTTAAGTATTTTTACTGGTTACATCTTTTTAGTTGGAGAAGAGGTCTAGGGCCAAAATGATTGCTCTCGCTCTAACGTTCGCAGCGATACCTCACATGTGTGGTTTGAACACCGTTTTCATATGTGGGCGGGACTTATGTGCACGTTCGCTTCTGTATACGAGCACGCGGGAACAGGGGCGCTTTAAGTTTTTTTTTTTTTTATTGTTCATTTTACTTTATTTATTTTAGTTTGACACGTTTTTCCCCAAAAATAAATGTTTTGATTACTTTTATTCCTATTACAAGGAATGTAAACATCCCTTGTAATAGGAATATAGCGTGACAGGTCCTCTTCAGTGAGATATGGGGTCAATAAGACCCCACATCTCACCTCTAGATTGTGAAGCCTGAAAAAAAACCGACCGCAGAGTATTGCGCAGGGATTATTGCGCAGGGAGTATTGCGCAGGGAGTATTGCAGAGTATTGTTCAGAGTATTGCGCAGGGGGTATTGCAGAGTATTGTTCAGAGTATTGCGCAGGGGTACTGCAGAGTATTGTTCAGAGTATTGCGCAGGGGGTACTGCAGAGTATTATTCAGAGTATTGTGCCGGGGTACTGCTGAGTATTGCGCGGGGTACTGCTGAGTATTGCGCGGGGTACTGCTGAGTATTGCTGGGGGTACTGCTGAGTATTGCTGGGGGTACTGCTGAGTATTGCTGGGGGTACTGCTGAGTATTGCGCAGGGGTATGCTGAGTATTGCGCAGGGGGTTGCAGGGATGGATGGATCTGTGACTGCAATAGTCGCAGATCCATCCACAGCGCTGCCACCATCTGCGCTCCCCCTCTCACACTGTACCGATCGGTACAGAGAGAGGAGGGAGAAACCGGCGTCATCAAATGACGCCGGTCTGTTTACATGTGATCGCGCCATCATTGGACGGCGCGATCACGTGGTAAACCGCCGCTATCGGTCCCGCCGCTACCGGTCACGGACATTCCCGTGTGCGCGCCCCAGGGGGCGCATGGGATTGCGACTCTGGAATCACGTTATATAACGTGATCCCAGAGTTAAGCAACCACCTTGCCGCCGTTATTTTTCGGCAGGTGGTTGCTAAGTGGTTAATGATCAAGTTGAAAAAAACGTTTTTTCTAAAGCCTGAAGAACTTAGTTGTTTACAACCCGAAAAACGATCAGGTGTACGCAGCATAACATTTTGATCTACTAGATCCTTTGCTTCTTTTTTTAAGATTGTGGTGCTCAAAGGGCATTTGTAACTAACCATTTGTCCTAGGAGCTGCATTTTGTTAACAGCACACTGCTTGCTGCATTGTTACAAACAAAAAATATTGCAAGAGCAAGTGCAAGAGCAGTGTGCGCCTAAACCACCCCAAATTATCCCACTTACTTTTAATACACTTCCCTTATCCTATAGAAAAATAAATAAAGATTAAGCATACACTGCATAGACCATGAATCCATGATTAAAAATGTCCTGCTGCTGCCAAATTTTACACTGTTGTATCCTATGTCATAGCCTAATTCTTCTAGTAAAAACACCTGCCTGTACTCTGTGTTTCTAGTACATTTGGGCCTAGTATTGTTTGTTAAAATTGTCTTGCTGCTGGACAACTAAACACTGCTGTCTAATCAGTGACTAAGTCAGTGACAACAGGGATAGTTCAGTGAACTGCTGGCCATTTTCTCACATATGTCCCTGCTAAAACCTTTTTCATACTAAAGTGAATTAGGTTGGGGTGTTTCCGCAGTATGTAAGACAAGCTAATTGTGAAAGAAAAACATAAATTCCACAGCCAAATATGTGCTGCCAGATGCGCTGTCATTGAGGTTGTTCTGTCCATCACAGATAATTTCGAAATGCCCCCATACTGCAATTTAATCGCTTGCCGACCAGCCGTCGTCATACGGCGGCAGGTCATCTCCTTCCCCCGAATCGCCATAGCTGTACGTCGGTCCCTTTAACAGTTATAGCAGGCACACATACGGCGGGGAAGCTGATGCGGCCACCCGTGATCGCGCCACAGAAAGCCAGAACAGTGATCTGTCAATGTACACAAACAGATCCCCGGTCTGACTAGTGATCAGGAACAGCGATCTCTCTGTACTCCCAGTCTGTCCCCTCTTCCCACAGTTAGAAACACCTCCCAGGAAACACATTTAACCCCTTGATCACCACTAGTGTAGACCCCTTTCCTACCAGTGTCATTTATACAGTAATCAGTGCATTTTTATAGCACTGATCGTTGTATAAATGCCACTGGTTTAAAAGAAAGTGTCAAAAGTGTCCGATCTGTCCGCCGCAAAGTTGCAGTCCCCCTAAAAGTTGCTGATCACCGAAAAAAATGCCATAAATCTATCACCTATTTTGTATAACCAATATAGAACATGACATATTGGCCTAAACTGATGAAGTTTTTTTTAATATATTTATTATGGCAAAAAGTATAAAATATTGTTGTTGTTTTTTTTTTCTGTCTTTTTATTTATAACAAAAAATAAAAACCACATAGGTGATCAAATACCACCAAAGGAAGCTATGTTCGGGTACAGCGTCACACGACTGCGCAATTGTCAGTTAAATCGAAGCAGTTCCGTATTGCAAAAAATGGCCTGGTCATTAAGGGGGAAAATCTTTCAGTGCTGAAGTGGTTAGATGATTTGTGTATTAATGCTTGATGCTGATCCTCCTCTATGTACACCGTATTTATTGGGGGTATTGCCCGCTCACCTAGAAAGAAAATTTCAAAAAAATAAATACTTACAGTTGGAATGCCCCTCGTCGGTGTCTTTCCCGGCATCCATTGGTGGCCTTGTCCGGTCCGGCGTCCGTCTGCGGCCTTGTTGGTGTCCTCCCCGCTTCTCCAGCGCAGTATCTGAGCCGATCCCCGCTTCCCGCGCTGTGTTTGACCGCCGCCACCGACATATACCGAGCGCAGTACACTCGGGCACGCTCGGCCAGGCTCGGCTCCTTTTGCATAAAGGCTAGGAGGCGGCACAGGGCATAACCGCGAACGAAGCCGAGCGGGGGCGAATGTACTCGAGTGTACTGCCCTCGGTATATGTCGGCGGCAGCTTTAAAACACAGAGTGGGAAGCGGGGATCGGGATATATCGCACACCCACGATTTTCCCCTGATTTTAAGGGGAAAAAGTGCACGGTATACGCCAATAAATACAGTAATTATTTTTTATTTTTTGCATTGGTACATGTCATTCATAACAGAGTCTTATTTACAATGGCTTTCATTTGAAAATAACTTGCTTATTAGCCCTGCAGATTGACAGAAAAAAATAACAAGATTCATATTCCTTAGATTTCACCTGGTTCATTGCAGTGTTCCCAAAATTTAAACTTCCAAGCAGGGTGTGAAAAACAAGTGTGAAAAACTGTTTGCAAACACATCCCAGGCAGACTCATTTATTCCTAGTCGGTATGGGGGAGATTTACTTAAACTGGTGCATCCAGATTCTGGTGCCGCCATACATATTACCCAATCAGCTTCCATGTTTTATTGCCAAAGCTTAAAGTGGAGTTCCACCCAGGAAAACCACATTTGGCCAAAAGTCTTAAAAAAATAAATAAAAAAAAAACGTGAAAAAAAAAAAAAAAAAAAATACTCACCCGAAATACCTGTTGCTATGCGGAAGTCCGTAATCTGCCTCTTCCACACCGCGGTGTCTTTTCTTCTTGTCCTTCTCCTTGTGAATGGGGCGCGCTGCTTTCTGGGAACTGTGTGTGTTCTCAGAGAGCAGCGCGCCCATTCACAAGCCAGCGTGAGACTCATGCAGGCGCAGTAGGAAATGGGCAGTGAAGCCGTAAGTGTGAATGGCGGCCGGGACCCGGAGCGATCGTGGGACCGGCATCGGGAGGGGGGGCGTCAGCGCGGGCGCCTAGGACAGGTAAGTGTCCTTATTCTAAGTCAGCAGCTACATGTTTATTTAAAAAAAAAAAAAAACATTTTTTATTTTTTTGGAGCTGGAGCTTTAAAAACGCAGCGGCCGCGTTTTTGAGCGTTTGTGCGCGTTTTTGCGCGTTTATGCGTTTTTGAGCGTTTTTTAATGTCTGGCGTTTTTACAGCTCTATTGCTGGAGCTTCAGAACGCACTGGTCCCGCGTTTTTTTTTTTGCAGCTTAGCCATCTACAGCTCAAAATGTCATGGTGGGCATGAGGCCATAGACTAACATGGACAGGCATTTTTAAGCTGCAAAAAACGCTCAGAAAAGTGGCTGTAAAAAAGCCAGTGGAAATGAGGCCTGAATGTCAATACCCAGTTATATTCTGTACATCTAGTTTGTATTCCATAAACATTATGCATATGAGCTTGCTTCTTACCCTAAAAATGGTTTAGAATTGACTAAAAGATTGCTCCCCCTTGACTTCAATCGCGTTCAACGTAAAGTAAGCAAAGGTCCATCAGTGTTCAAGCGATGCGCAAACCGTTGGTGCTATATAAATCCTGAATAATAATAATAATAATAATAAAAACATTGATATTTGTTTAATACGTTTGTTTTCACACTTTACCACACAGGTTTGCAGGATGTTTATAACAGTAGTCAAATTGTGTTCATGTGTGTGTCTATAACATATATATATATATATATATATATATATATATATCCATGGCAAAGATGTTGATATCTGTTTGACATTACATTTGCACACTGTGCATGTGTTTCTCTAGCAGGATAAATGAAATGAACACAATTGTGCTAACCCAGTTCTTGAAAGCTGGCTATCAATTTGTCTTCAGCTTCTCCAAGCTGTAGCTGATGATGGTCGGAGGTGGGGATGATAAAATGTTTACAAGAGATATGAGCTGGAAGCTTCCGAATCCGCTATCCTTCTTTTTGGGTGATAAATTTGTCATGCTGGGCTGGTTTTGTATATTTGTCTTGTGAAAGAGATTGATATTTTTAGGCTATCCCATCATCTTATCTGGCAGGCAAATAAATGTGGTTTCAGTCTCTGAGTCCCCTCTGGTATTATTTGAAATAATTATAGAAATACAAGCAGGAGAAATATGTTATAGACTTATAGATAGGTTAACATACATAGATATTTAAAATGACATTCACAGGGGCAGAACAAAGTAAAAAATAATGCTTTATGTACAGATGCCGTATTAATATTCTACCTAACATATGCATTATATACAGTATAGAACAGGATGAATTATGATGAACATGATTAAAATCATAATGCATGCTAAATGGTTACACTCATTTTCCAATATAGTTGTTTAAGTTATTTCTTATCAAAATAAAATTCTTATTTTGGGTTGAGAAGAACAGGATTCAGTTCACCAGTAATCCAGCTGTAGCTCCCTGCTCCCAAAGATAGGGGCGCTATTTTCAATTTAGGGGATATCTGGGCCAATAGTTAGGCCCAGACTTGTTGAATTATATGCACATTTTTCTCTGTTCTGGCTGTGGTACTGCCTGGTAATATTTTCCCCTGTTGCCTGTGGATGGCCTTGCCACTTCAGGCCCATGTTGGACCGCAAGTGCACCATAGTGTATTGGGTGTCCCTCCCCGGCAGTGGTACAGTGGGAGTGGTGACCCTGCTGTGCACGCTGGGAGGGGATACTTAAGGGCCGGCAGACACCGCCTTTCAGGGTCCTTCGGCTCGTGGCCCTTCTGGCGTGAGGTGGGTGTGTGTGTGATCCTTTGCTGTGTGTCCTGCAGGAAAAAGCCACTCAATGAAGGAAGCCAGGGGACGACCTGTCCTGGAAAGGACCGAGCGGAAGGCTGGTACTTTGGAAAAGGCCTGGTAACTTATTGAAGGATGCACCGTAACCTACAACACCTTACAGAAGTTCGGGACTTTAACACCTGTGGCAGAGGATTCCTGAATATCCATTCTGTATTCTCAGACTGTCTGTGGCAGAGACTGTTTCCTATAATGTCCGTGCATCACTCCGGCTGCTAGGCCATGTGAGAGGGGTCTATCCGGGTGAGTGGATTATTGAATATTGAAACTGTGAATATCATTGTGCATTCTGTACCATGTACCTGAGCCTTCCCCTTCTCTCTGCTCTCTACTTCCTTCAAAGTGTATGCAGTGAAAATAAAGCCTACAGTTGAAGGTTTTACCTCTTGTGTGGACATTCCAATTTCTGTAGACTTTCTTCCTTAGACAGCAAACTTAGAGATAATGTGGAAAACCCAAAATATAAACCATCAGCTACTACGGGGGTAGTGCTACACAGGGAAGACAGCCTTTTCTCGCTCCAGCCCAGTGATATTCAGAGCTTAGCATTTGACCTAAAATACTGTTATCAGGGTTAAAGGGGTTGTAAAGGTTCATGTTTTTCACCTTAATGCATCCTATGCTCTGGAAAGTCCTGCGTTGCGAACACGATCTTCCTTTGCTCGGTCTTCTCGGCTCTTTATTGGATAGATTGATAGCAGCGCAGCCATTGGCTGGCACGGCTGTCAATCAACTCCAATAATACAGGCGCCCATTCCTCCTTGCAAAACTGCTCCATCTCCTTCTAGTTGGATGGTTTGCGCTTGTAAACAGCATACTTTATGTCTGACCACAGATTTTCTATTGGATAATAAAGGACTTATTGTATGTAATGGGTTTGGTAAGGGAGTCGCCAAACAACCAGTAGAAGAGAGGCTTTATAAGAGATTTCATCATTCCAAGAAACATCAGGCAAGAAGCCTGTGTGTGGGAGAGGAGGAATAAGATATTCTACTTCTAAAAGAATGTTATTTCATAAATATATAGGGGAGCACCCTTATGATATTTTTATAGCCAATCAGAGCTTTAACGAATTATATGAGGACCAGTGGCGTAACCAGAGTTATGGGCGCCCGGGGCAGAATTTTTTTTCGCCCCCCCCCCCCTTGTATAATCATCCACTCTGGTTATAAGGATCTGTAATGTATCCCTCTCAGGGCTTTCAGCATGTAAGGGGTAAATTATTGCAGGATTAATCATTTAACCCCTTACTGTAAGGGATTAACAGACTGACCCCCCCCCCCACAACCACAGATCCCCCATCATAGACTGAACCCCCCCCCCCCACAATCACAGATCCCCCATCATAGACTGACCCCCCCACAATCACAGATCCCCCATCACAGACTGACCCCCTAAATAACAGACCTCTCATCACAGATGGATCCCCCCAATCACAGATAGACCCCCCACAATCACAGACCCCCTATTTAACAGACCTCAGACAGTAACCCCCACCATAGTGCAGACCTCAGACAGTAACCCCCAGTAGTGCAGACCTCAGACAGTAACCCCCACAATAGTGCAGACCTCAGACAGTATACCCCAGCATAGTGCAGACCTCAGACAGTAACCCCCATAATAGTGCAGACCTCAGACAGTAACCCCCACAATAGTGCAGACCTCAGACAGTAACCCCCAGTAGTGCAGACCTCAGACAGTAACCCCCACAATAGTGCAGACCTCAGACAGTAACCCCCACAATAGTGCAGACCTCAGACAATAACCCCCAGTAGTGCAGACCTCAGACAATAACCCCCAGTAGTGCAGACCTCAGACAATAACCCCCAGTAGTGCAGACCTCAGACAGTAACCCCCAGTAGTGCAGACCTCAGACAGTAACCCCCAGTAGTGCAGACCTCAGACAGTAACCCCCAGTAGTGCAGACCTCAGACAGTAACCCCCAGTAGTGCAGACCTCAGACAGTAACCCCCCATAATAGTGCAGACCTCGGACAGTAACCCCCATAATAGTGCAGACCTCAGACAGTAACCCCCATAATAGTGCAGACCTCAGACAGTAACCCCAATAATAGTGCAGACCTCAGACAGTAACCCCCATAATAGTGCAGACCTCAGACAGTAACCCCCATAATAGTGCAGACCTCAGACAGTAACCCCCTTGTATAATCATCCACTCTGGTTATAAGGATCTGTAATGTATCCCTCTCAGGGCTTTCAGCATGTAAGGGGTAAATTATTGCAGGATTAATCATTTAACCCCTTACTGTAAGGGATTAACAGACTGACCCCCCCCCCACAACCACAGATCCCCCATCATAGACTGAACCCCCCCCCCACAATCACAGATCCCCCATCATAGACTGACCCCCCCACAATCACAGATCCCCCATCACAGACTGACCCCCTAAATAACAGACCTCTCATCACAGATGGATCCCCCCAATCACAGATAGAACCCCCACAATCACAGACCCCCTATTTAACAGACCTCAGACAGTAACCCCCACCATAGTGCAGACCTCAGACAGTAACCCCCAGTAGTGCAGACCTCAGACAGTAACCCCCACAATAGTGCAGACCTCAGACAGTATACCCCAGCATAGTGCAGACCTCAGACAGTAACCCCCATAATAGTGCAGACCTCAGACAGTAACCCCCACAATAGTGCAGACCTCAGACAGTAACCCCCAGTAGTGCAGACCTCAGACAGTAACCCCCACAATAGTGCAGACCTCAGACAGTAACCCCCACAATAGTGCAGACCTCAGACAATAACCCCCAGTAGTGCAGACCTCAGACAATAACCCCCAGTAGTGCAGACCTCAGACAATAACCCCCAGTAGTGCAGACATCAGACAGTAACCCCCAGTAGTGCAGACCTCAGACAGTAACCCCCAGTAGTGCAGACCTCAGACAGTAACCCCCAGTAGTGCAGACCTCAGACAGTAACCCCCAGTAGTGCAGACCTCAGACAGTAACCCCCCATAATAGTGCAGACCTCAGACAGTAACCCCCATAATAGTGCAGACCTCAGACAGTAACCCCCATAATAGTGCAGACCTCAGACAGTAACCCCCATAATAGTGCAGACCTCAGACAGTAACCCCCATAATAGTGCAGACCTCAGACAGTAACCCCAGTAGTGCAGACCTCAGACAGTAACCCCAGTAGTGCAGACCTCAGACAGTAACCCCCAATAGTGCAGACCTCAGACAGTAACCCCCACAATAGTGCAGACCTCAGACAGTAACCCCCAGTAGTGCAGACCTCAGACAGTAACCCCCACAATAGTGCAGACCTCAGACAGTAACCCCCAGTAGTGCAGACCTCAGACAGTAACCCCCAGTAGTGCAGACCTCAGACAGTAACCCCCAGTAGTGCAGACCTCAGACAGTAACCCCCAGTAGTGCAGACCTCAGACAGTAACCCCCAGTAGTGCAGACCTCAGACAGTAACCCCCCATAATAGTGCAGACCTCAGACAGTAACCCCCCATAATAGTGCAGACCTCAGACAGTAACCCCCATAATAGTGCAGACCTCAGACAGTAACCCCCATAATAGTGCAGACCTCAGACAGTAACCCCCATAATAGTGCAGACCTCAGACAGTAACCCCAGTAGTGCAGACCTCAGACAGTAACCCCCAATAGTGCAGACCTCAGACAGTAACCCCCAATAGTGCAGACCTCAGACATTAACCCCCAATAGTGCAGACCTCAGACATTAACCCCCAGTAGTGCAGACCTCAGACAATAACCCCCAGTAGTGCAGACCTCAGACAATAACCCCCAGTAGTACAGACCTCAGACAATAACCCCCAGTAGTGCAGACCTCAGACAATAACCCCCAGTAGTGCAGACCTCAGACAGTAACCCCCAGTAGTGCAGACCTCAGACCTCAGACAGCGGCGTGTGTGGTTTCCCTCAAGCGCGGGCTCCTCCTCCTCTGTGGGTGTGAACAGAGAGGAGGGCCGCCGCCGGGTGTACCAAGATGGCCGCCGCTCCGGAGCTAGGCCGAAGCCGGGGACTTTCCTAGGCCGAGGCTCCGGAGCGCTCCGCGGAGCCGGTGGATGGATTCGCCCCCCCCCCCATTTTTCGCCCCGTGCGACAGCCCCCCCTGCCCCCCCCCCCGCTACGCCAGTGATGAGGACATAGATATAGAGGCAGCCATGTATACTATTTCTTTCAGAATATAGTTGCATGTTTGTCATGCTGAATTATTTGCTTTCATGCTTTCTTTCAAAGCTGGGACAAGTAGACAGGTCAGGAGATCTGACTTTGTTCTAACATCACTGGTTACATGTTTGTTCTAGGTCAGTGACTCACAGAAGAGCAACTAACATTTGAGAAGGAGGGCAGCAATGACAGACATCAGATATATCTCAGATTTTCATTAAATTAGTTCTACTTACATTCCCATAATGGATTTAGGCCTCCTTCACACTGCATACTTAGGTGTAAACCATGTCATGTTTGCCCGCACAGGGATTCACAGGTATTCTGTGCAACCCTATGAAGGCGATCCCATTGATGTCTATTGAGACGCAGCCGCTGTCCGGACAATGTTGCTGTTCTCAAATACCAGATGCCATTAATGCACACTGTCTGCATTTGGGGCCTTTGCCCGCCCCGCTGTCAAAACTGGGAAGCAGTGGCTGTGTCCATGAAGCCACTGCACCTCAATAGACATCAATAGGACTGCCTGCACAGGGATGCACAACATACCTGTTCATTCTTGTGTGGGCAAACACAGCCCTGGGTGTGCCAGTGTGAACCAAACCTTAATAACATTTCTCAAACATGTTTCCAGGGATCATTAATGCTGGCCATGCACATATACAGTGCCTTGCAAAAGTATTCACCCCCTTGGCATTTTTCGTGTTTTGTTGCCTCACAACCTGGAATTAAAATGGATTGTTTGAGGATCTGCATAATTTAATTTACAGAGCATGCCCACAACCTTGAAGATGTTTTTTTTTTATTATTATTGTGAAGCAAACAACAAATAAAACAAAATAACAGAAAAAGTCAATGTGCATTACTATTCACCCCCCTAAAGCCAATACTTTGTAGAGCCACCTTTTGCGGCTATCACAGCTCTAAGTCCAGCTGCAACTCCCTCCTCATTGGAATACCTTTACATAGAGTATCCCCCCCTTCAGTCCATCATCAATGCAGCTGCAACAATCATCCACCTTACCAACCATTCAGTGTCCTCCACCCCTCCCTGCCAATCCCTCCACTGGCTCCCACTCACCCAACAAATAGAACTCAAAGTACTAACAATAATTTACAAAGCCATACACAACTCGGTCCCGAGCTACATCACTAAACTAGTCCCAAAATACCAACCAAGCCACGCTCTTCAGTCCTACCAAGACCTCCTGCTCTCTATCTCCCTTGTCACCTCCTCCCATGCTCGCCTCCAGGATTTCTTCAGAGCTTCTCCCATCCTTTGGAACTCCCTGCCCTAGTATGTCAAACTGTCCCCTAATCTTTCCATATTTAGACGATCCCTTAGTCATCAGAATTAAAATACAACTTTCTAACTAACCCTAATCTCTTTGTATACAACTTGTGAGTTTTCCCTATCCTTTCCTATAACATCTTCAATACACTGTCACTGTACAGCTCTCTGGAAGCTCGGGTTAAGGTTAACGGTACCCTTTCTTTTTTTTTTTTTTTTCACATCAGACATAACCCAGAATTTTGAGGTGTTTGAGGGGTTCATCGTTGTTCCGCCCTTCTTCTGTCCACCCCGGATTTGCATCATTTGTGGGTGATTCGATGTATTTTGGTTATTTTATATCTTTTTTTATTTCATCTTTCTCTTCTTTGTTTTTGTTTTTTTCTTCCTTTTTTTCTTAATTATTATGATAACAGCAAAATTGTTACAAATAGTTATGCGTACACTTGTTGTATGACTCTTGTGCGGTTGTACACTTTCGTTTCTCACCTCAACACCTGCTACCCTAGGTCTCTAATATGTGCTTATTTAATTATTTATTCCCCCCCCCCCTGATGTTCCCCCCCCCCCCCCCCAATTCTTACCTCGTTTCCCTTTTTGATCGGGTCAAGAGCGTTTACTGATGTATTTCTAGTAATAGTAAAGAAAAATTTTCAGAGGTTTTATAGGATCTCCACTGATCCCAAATCTTTCCACCACTTCCGCCCTCCTCCTCACCCTGATCGACCCTTCTTAAGTGCTCCATCTCTGCAATGTGATCAACCCTATTTATAAATTCTTTTAGAGGTGGTTTTTGTGGATGAAGCCAGAATTTCGGGATCAATCCCTTTGCTGCGTTTAACAGCACTGGGACCAGTGTTGAGGCATATTTTTTTTTTCCTTTTACTAGGCCTTGTCTGTGGAAAAGGCAAGACAGGGGATCTGATGGGATCTTTTCTCCAGAAATTTCCTCGATTAATTTGAGGATTTCGGTCCAGAATTCCCGGATTCTCGGGCAGTCCCACCATATATGCAGGGCAGTCCCTACTTGATTGCACTTCCTCCAACAAAGGGGGAATTATCCAAAGATATTTTGTTAAGTCTAACGGGTGTCAAGTGCCATCTCAACATGCATTTATAAATTGGCTTCTACAGTTGTTATGTCTTTAGCGTAAGTAAATGTCGCTCTAGTCATATGCACTTCTTCTATTCTTTCTCCGATTTCTTTCTCCCAGGCTTCTATGCTTTGTAATGTATCTTTTGTCCCTATGTCTGTGAGAATTTTGTAAATTATCGCAATTCCATGTGATAGTGGTTCTCCCCGGGTGCAGAGTTTTTCTATTGGGTTTTGTGCTATATCGTCCCTTATTGGTGCTGGAAGTGTGTTTACAAAGTGCTTTATTTGTAAGTATTCCCATTCAGTTATCTGTTGTGCCCCTGCTACTACGTGTATCTCTTCTTTATTTTTTATTTTTCCTTGTGCTACTATATCCCCCAGTCTTTTGCTACCTATTTTTTTTCCAAGTATAGTCCTATTCCCCAGTGCAAAAAAAAATTGTGTTTACTAGTGGGATTAATGGGGAATTATATTCCCATTTTTCCCTCTTGTGTACCAAATCCCACGTCTTAAAAACCTGTTTTGTAATACTATGTGTTTTTGAATTAGTTATTCTATATTTAGGTGGGATCCATATGTTTGTGTTTAGGTGCTGATTACTTATCACATTTTCCAAATGAGCCCATTTTTTTAGTGAATTCTTATTTGTCCATTCGACTAGTCTCGCTAGGATTACGCCTTGATAGTATCTTTTTATGTCTGGGAGGGCCAGTCCTCCTCTTTTTTTTCCCCGGGTTAGGGTTGCATAGCTTATTCTGGGTTTTTTATCTTGCCAAATGTATTTTGAGATAATATTTTTTACTACCTTAAAAAAACTTTGTGGAATATTTATTGGAAGCATTTGAAATGTATAAATTATCTTTGGTAAAACTGTCATTTTGAGTAAATTAATCCTCCCCATCCAGGAAATCTGTTTGTGGGAGAAGTTTTTTACATCTCGTCTTATATCGTTAAGTAGGGGAATATAGTTTGCCTCAAAGAGGCCTGCTACTTTAGGGGTTATTTTTATCCCCAGATAAGTGAGTGATTTTTGTTCCCACGTAAAACTAAATGTTCTACGTAGAACTTCCTCTTCCTTTTGATCGATCCCTATATTCATGATAACAGTTTTTACCGGATTTATTTTGAAGTTGGAGAGTCCACCATATCTTCCTATTTCCTCCAATATGTTAGGAATTGATATTTTGGGCTTGGTCACATACAAGAGGACATCATCGGCATATGCTGCCAACTTCTGTTCCTCTTCTCCTACTCTCACCCCGCCTATATCTGGGTTGTTCCTGATCTTGCACAACAGTGGTTCCAGGGCTATCACATAAAGGAGGGGGGAGAGCGGGCAACCCTGTCTTGTTCCATTCATCATGTTAATCTCCTTAGAATCCCTCCCATTTACCTTTACTTTTGCCGTGGGGGACTTGTATAGATTTCCTATCCATTTCATGAATCTAGGGCCCAATCCTATGCTTTTTAAGGTCTCCATCATGAACCCCCAGTCGACTCTGTCAAACGCTTTTTCAGCATCTAGTGACATGAGTACGGCTGGGGGTCCATCCCTTTTATCGTCTTGTAGCATTAAAAGTGTTCTTAAACTGGGGGGCGGAGCTTGCCGAGGACCCGAATGGCCGCGTGAACGAGGAGCTCCGACACCAACGGGGATACAGCGACTATCTACAGCTTGCCCAGCGGCGATTGAGCTTTACTATCTCGGCGTCTACATCCCCCTGACCTCCCGCGGGATGCCGAGCAAACGAAACGGCCCGCAACGGCCTCAGAAACTGACACAGTACTTCGCATGGGGGCAGAGGCAAGATGGCGCCGAGCCGCCTGAACCATCCGCAGCCAGCACTCCACGGACGGACCCACCCAAAGGGAAAGCGGCGAAACGGAACTCACCCTCGGCCAGGAAACATTCCCCTGTGCCTTCCTCTGCCTCCGGGAGCCCGGAGAAGACAAGACCTAAGCTGGATGGCAAGAATCCTGCTCCTGCTTCTGAGGTTAGTGTGGGCCTTGATTCTGGGGATGATACCCGGGAACTCCCTGACACCATTGACCGCTTCCCCACCACTAACCAGCCTGTATTAGATACCACTCTTAAGGACATGTTAGTCTCCCTCAGAACCTCACTTCATGGTGACATGATGTCCTGTATGCGTAAGTTTGGCCGGGAGTTACAATCCGTGACTGCCAGAGTGGACCATATGGAGACCAAGATGGGGGAATACGCAGATGCTATTAACAGCCTTGTTGATGCTCATGATACTAGGGATGAGGAGATGGAGGCAGTCAGGGCCAAATTAGCAGACATCGAGGACCGGGCAAGAAGGAACAACCTTAAAATAAGGGGGGTCCCCGAGTCAATTCAGCAGTCGGATCTGCATGACCATATTACCCAGATCATCACCTCTATACTGCCTGACGTAACAACAATGGATGTCACTATAGACAGGATCCACAGACTGCCCAAACCTTCCCATCTATCTGACAATGTGCCACGAGATGTCATATTGCGCCTCCACTTCTATCACATCAAAGAACGCTTGATGAGAGCAGTCCGTAACAAAGACCAGGTCCCTGACCAATACAAAGAAATGCAGTTCTTTGCTGACCTATCCCAGTTTACGCTGCAGAAGCGACGCAATCTGAATACCATATCCAAGGCCTTGCGGAACCACAACATCGCTTACAAGTGGGGGTTCCCAACTAAACTTATCATCACTAACAAGGGGAAAGACTTCATTGTTGATTCCCTGCCTAAAGGACTGGATCTGCTCAAATCTTGGCTCATTATCCCTGAGGGAGAATCGCAGAGCTCAAACACAGGAAACCCATCTCGTGTTAGGGATGACTGGCACCTGGTAAATGCTAAAAACGCCCGCTCCCACCACTAGAAGGCCGCTGAGCTATTCACATACATCATTTAGCTCACAGCTGTAATTCCCTGTTGAGGAGTTTGTTCTTCAAGCTAAACTTTTCCCCCTGTTCTGCGCTAGTGTTTTTACACACTGAGCCCAGGTGGCTACAGTCCACCACACCCCTTTGTTGCATTTAATTTCATGTTTGTTTTTGTTTTTGTTTTGGTTCTAGTCTCTTTTTTTTCTTCTTTCATCTGGAGCCTCTCTACTACAGCCAGAGTCACCTCATCTCTTCCAACTTCAGGAGACCTATCAACGATTCTAAGAACTTGCCAAGGAGCGGGCAACTTACCTTGTCGCAACCACCCACCGGAAACTGTGAGTCATGCATCCATCTCTTTACTATACATTGACACTTTCCCTTATCCGCCATGCCCATTACATTCCTGACAGTTAATGCCAAGGGCTTAAATCATCCGGTGAAGAGGAAATCCCTGTGGAATGAGGCTATCCATCATAAGGGCGATGTGCTCTGCGCACAAGAAACTCATTTCCATAAGCAGAAGATGCCCTCTTGCACTCATCCTAAGTTTCCCCTTGTATTTACGGCAAGTGCCTCAGCGAAAAAAGGTGGAGTACTTACTGCAATCAGGGACACGGTACCGTTCACCAAACACAGTGAAACTGCTGATCCCTTGGGCCGGTACCACATCCTGGTATGCAACATCGCCTCTACCACATATACTATTGTGAATGTCTATGCGCCCAATCAACATCAAATCCGTTTTTTACATCAAATCATCAGAAGGGTTAAACGTGTGCAGAAGGGCTATCTTATACTCTGTGGTGACTTTAACCTACCCCCTGATCCACTGGTAGACTCGACGTCTCGCTCAAACAGACACCGCCTCTCGCTGCAGCCCTTTCTCCATTCACAAGAACTCTACGATGCTTGGAGGTGCCTTAATGGGTCGGAGCGAGATTTTTCCTTTTTTTCAACTTGTCACCAGGTCTATACTAGACTGGATCTTTTCATCACGGACAAATGGTTACTTCCCAAGATTACTGCATCTAAAATTAATGACATCACATGGTCGGACCATGCCTCGGTGACGCTATCGATTGCTGACTCGCCAGGCGTGAACTCATGCTTCGTCTGGCAGTCCAACTCGAGGCTGATCCAGGATGGTGAATCCAGGGCCCGTCTGCAGGAAGAGCTGTCTAATTTTTTTGCTAATAATGTTGATTCTGTCTCTAGTCCCATGACTCTTTGGAATGCCCATAAGGCTTTTATGAGGGGGGTGCTGATAAAAATGGGTGCTGGGGTCAGGAGGAGGAGGAGACAAAACATACAAGATTTGCTATCCAAAATTCACTCCTTAGAAATTCAAAACAAAAACGCCACCTCCCCAACGTTATCCAACCAGTTGCCGCAACTCAGGTATGACTTGCGAATATTGCTGCTCGACAACTTTGATTTGGCTTCCAGACGCCTTAAGATGTCATACTATGTTAGTGGCAATAAAGCTGGGAAGCTGTTAGCTAATCACCTTAGAGGGATTAGATACAAGACCCAAATACCTTATGTCCTACATCCTATTTCTAGGGAAAAGTTGTATCACCCGCAGGCCATTGCAGATGCATTCAGCTGCTATTACAATTCCCTATATAACTTAAAAGAGGACTCCACCATGGCCCAACCGACCGAATCCATTATTTCAGCTTTTCTGGATCAGGTTGCTCTTCCCCGAGTTACATCGACTCAATTAGCTGTACTTCACGGTCCCGGAGGGTGACTTCACGGTCCCGGAGATTTTAAAAGCTATTGACTCTCTCCCTGTCAACAAATCTCCGGGACCAGATGGGTTCACTGGGGAGTATTTTAAAACATTTAAATTGGATTTGGCCCCACATTTGTCTAATGTATATAACACTGCTGTCTCCTCCTCATCCTTCCCAGCTGAGATGTTACGTGCTCTCATTGTGGCGCTCCCGAAGCCGGGGAAGGAGCCGACCACACCACAGAACTTCAGGCCGATCTCTTTGTTGAATAACGATCTGAAGCTCTATGCCAGACTTATCGCAAATAGGTTAGAGGATCTGTTGCCGTCCCTGATCCATATGGACCAATCAGGGTTCACAAAGGGACGACATTCGGCAGACGCTACAAGGCGCCTGATAAACATTATTCATGCAGCAAATTCGCTCCTTGCTTTGGACGCAGAGAAGGCGTTTGACAGAATACATTGGGTATACCTGGCCAAAGTCCTTACTAAATTCGGCTTTACAGGGGGAATACATTCTGCGATAATGGCACTTTATACTAACCCTTCAGCCCAGGTGTATATATCAGGCATGTTGTCGTCCCCGTTTAATATGTCAAATGGGACCCGCCAGGGGTGCCCCTTATCCCCGCTCATTTTTAATTTACTTATGGAGCCTCTGGCCTCGTACATTCGCTCTCATCCTAGAATAAAAGGGTTTAATAGCAGAGATTCAACACACACTATTAGCCTCTTCGCGGATGATATCATCCTGATGCTTACAGATGTAGAGTCCTCTCTATCCTCTGTTCAGGAGGTGCTGAGTCTATTCTCTTCTGTGTCATACTACAAAGTCAATGAATCCAAGTCATATATCCTGGGAATAGGCATCCCTCCAGAGCTTCGACTGTCCTTAAGTACACGATTCCCATATGTCTGGAAGGACACAGGGATCTCCTACTTAGGTATCATTCTCACCCCCAAGTCCTCTGAGTTAGTTAAAAGCATTTATTATCCTCTTCTACAATCTCTCCCACCTAAATTAAACAATCTGGCAAGATTTGACCTCTCTTGGTCGGGCCGCTTAGCAGCCTTCAAGATGCAAATCCTCCCCCAAATAATATACATATTTAGAACCTTACCTATCCCAGCCCCTGCCTCCTTCTTCTCTTCCCTGCAATCCTTGATCAACAAATTCCTAAGGGGAGGCAAGAGAGCTCGTTGTGCATTTAGCAGGATTGTCAAACATAGGTCAGCGGGGGGAATAGGACACACGCACATTAGAGATTATCACTCAGCCTCTATCCTCGCCCAGCTTAAAGGCTGGTTCCCCTCCTCAGCGCCTACTCTCTGGTCCATGTTAGAAGGCCACCAGATCCCTGGGGGAAATCTCTACAACTATCTTCTAACCAGCACCTCCCTGCCCCGACCATCTCCCTCACTATGTCCAACAATTCAGGGTGCATTGATAGCTTGGAAGTCACTTGCGCTACATCCATTCCCTGACCTACAATCCTCACCCTTACAGATCCCCATCTTGGCTCTGTCACTGTTCATACCTAATATATCTCTCTCATCTTGGGACCGGGCAGGGAGACTGAATATTGCAGATTTATATGTAGGACCAGCTCTTAAGACCTTTAGAACCCTCCAGTTAGAATTGAATATACAACCGGCCGACCACTACAAATATTTGCAAATTAGCCGCTTCCTTCAGGCCTCGTACACACGATCGGACATATCCGATGAAAACGGTCCGCGGACCATTTCCATCGGATATGTCCGATCGGGAGTTTGATCCGATGGCGTGTACACACCATCGGATCAAATTCCCCGCCGCCGGACGGCGCGGTGACGCGGCGGTGACCATTCGGCGGCGGCGCGGCGGCGGTGGGGGACGACATGTCTGCTGGTAAGTGTACTAACCAGCAGACATGTCGGGTGGACAGATTCCCACCGGATGGATTTCAAAGCATGCTTTGAAATCTGTCGGGTGGAGAAATCTGTCCGCTAGCCCATACACACGAGGGGAGATGTCTGCTGAAACGGTCCATCGGACCGTTTTCAGCGGACATATCCCCTTGTGTGTACGCGGCCTAAAACGTTCAAGGAGACCTCGATCTCCCTCCCGTGGCAAATCTCCCAATACTACCTCTCTGAGTCGCCGAGAGTGAGGGGTATCTCATTATTTTACTCTCTCCTGCAAAATAAATGTATATTTCATAAGTCTCTCCCTATGAGAGCCTGGGAGACAGATCTCAATACTGTTTACTCGGAGGAACAGTGGCAAACTGCGCTTAGGGCCACGTACGCAGCTACTAGATGCGCTAACTTGTGGGAACTGTCTCAGAAATTCCTGCTGCGATGGTATCTTACTCCTTACCGCATTTCGAGGTTTGCCCCTGGAGTGTCCCCTCTCTGCTGGAGGCTGTGTGGAGGTGTTGGCACACTATACCACATACTCTGGGCATGTCCTAAAGTAACTCAATACTGGAACCTGGTGTTCGGGCTGATACGTCAAGTGACAGGTCTCGTTTTAGACCTGAAACCGGGGATGGCACTACTCTCCCTGGAGATAGACTCGGTGCCTCACCAACTGAGGACTTTGCTGTCTCACATATTTCTAGCGGCTAGGTTGGTGGTGGTCCGTCATTGGAGGGATCCGTCGCCCCCAGACATGGCCGAAGTGCTACGGACAATTCACACTCATGGTTGCTATGAACAAATGTTTGATTCGGGCATGGGTGGGAGGTCTGGCATGAGTAATAAGTGGGAACTTTGGAATAGCTGGTATCAATCTTAGATAAACACGTGATTTCTCTGCCACATTGTATATTAGACTGGGTTTTTTTGGCTCTACTGCGAACCTCTGACTTTGTATGGCTCCTTCTCCTCTTCCTTGACTCTCCTATCCTCTTCTTTCCCTCCCTCTCTCTCCCTTCCCTCCCCCTCGCTCTCTGTGTCTCCCTTTTACACTATGTTCCTCTCTCTCTCTTTACCCAGCAAGTACTTGTTAGACAATTTAGACCGTTGGTGTTCAAAACTTATGATGTTTGTTTACGTTGTACCTTGCCGCCACCTACACAGGAGCGAATAGGTACTCAGTTTCCATGTATTCACTGTACTTTGTTTCAGGTTGGATAGTTCCTTGACCAATTAATCTGTATGAGATTGACCAATTAGCTTGTCTGAGATACCAATGCATTGTAACTCTGGATGCCTTCACACTGCGATGTAAACTATCCAATGCTTGCTTTTTGTTTGTACTATCTGTTAAAATTTAATAAAAAACATTGAATTTAAAAGTGTTCTTAAACTATTATCCCTCCCTTCTCTGCCTCTTACAAATCCCGTCTGATCTGAGCTTATTAGGTCAGGCATGTATGGTTTTATCCTTGTTGCCAGTATCTTTGCAAAGATTTTTATGTCAGCGTTTAACAATGCGATTGGACGATAGTTAGAGCAGAGGGTCTTATCTTTTCCTGGTTTAGGTATAATAGCGATATTGGCAAGAAGGGATTCTTTCCTTACTTCTTCGATTCCCCCTAGTTTATTGAAGTAGGTGCACATTTCTGGGATTAATGACTCTTTAAATTTTTTATAGTATTTGATTGGCAGGCCGTCGGGGCCTGGGCTTTTCCCCCCTGAAGTTCCTTGGATCGCTTGACTAATTTCTATTTGTGTTATTGGCTCTTCTAAGATTTCTACTATTTCCTGTGTTAGTTTTGGTAAATTGGTCTCACATAGGTATTCTCTTATTTTTTCTTCTCTATTTACCTTTTCCTCTTGTGTCTCCCCTATCCTGATAGAGTATAGCGAAGCGTAGAACGTTCGGAATGCTTCGGCAATCTCGGTCGTCCTGTACCGCATCTGTCCTTCCTGGTCTATTATTTTTTCTATGTGGTTTAAGTTTCTCTTTTCTTTTGAGATCCTGGCTAGATATTTCCCAGGTTTGTTCCCCCAGAGATACCTTTCTTTCATCACGTTTTTAAATGTTTTCCTAGTTTCACTCTTCATTTGGTTTGTTAGTTGAGTCCTCTTTATTAACAGTTCCTGATAAACTTTTTTATTGTTTGTTTGGTTATTATGTTTAGTTTCTAAATCTTGTATCTCTTTGATTATCCTGTTTCTGTTTGTATCTCTCCTTTTTTTTTTTGCCCCTAAGGAAATTAATTTTCCTCGAATACTTGCCTTATGGGCTTCCCAAATAGTTGCTGTACTTACGTCGGGAGTGTTATTAAGCTTAAAGTATTCATCTATGTCTATCCTTATTATATCGGAGACTTCTATATCTTCTAATAACTCCTCATTTAATCTCCAGGATCCCCTTCTCTCTTCAATTTCTGGGAAGTGTATGCGCACCGTAACAGGGGCGTGGTCTGAGATTGTCACGACCCCTATTGCGGCGTTATCTACATACTCTAAAGTTTCGTGATCGACCAATATGTAGTCTAGCCTCGAGTACATTTTGTGTACAGTAGAATAAAATGTGTAATCCTTTTTAGTTGGGTTGAAGACCCTCCAGGGGTCTATTAACTGACTCAGGAAAAGTTTTTTTTTCACTATTTGTTGTTGCTTAGTGTTCGCTATGTTAACTGTCGATATTCTATCAAGTTGTATATCGAGGGTAAAGTTAAAGTCCCCGGCTAGAATCACATTTCCTTGTTTAAATTCCGTAAGATTATTCAGGGTAGTTATTAAGTACTTCTGGGAGAGTTTATTTGGACAGTAAACATTGGCCAGCGTGTATCGCTTTCCTTGTAGGAGACCTCTTAGGAACATATATCGACCTTCAGGGTCCACTATCCTATCTTCAACTACAAAACTTAAATGTTTCCCTATCCCTATGGCGACTCCTCTAGATCCTCTCTGCGGGGAGTCTCCATAGTACCATGTTGAGACTGCCCGAGAATTAAGCCTCACCCTTGAATCGAGGGTTATATGTGTCTCCTGAAGGAAAACAACGTCTGCAGAATATCTTTCGATCTCTTTTAGGATCATATGTCTTTTACACGGAGAACAAAGGCCCCTTACATTATAGGTAATTAAGTTTACCTTAGACATGTGTATATTTCTGTTCTCTTATATCTATTCCCTCACTATTTCGTCTTCTCTTTGTAATCTGATGATTGGCCGGTCCAATGTTCCTTCTTCTCGTTTCCTTCCCACCCCCCTCCCTCCCACCCCTCCCCTATACCCGATTTCCCTTATCCCCATTTCCCCCCTCCTCCTCTCCTGAGCCCTCCCCCCACCCCCTCTACCCCTCCCCATCCCCAGGCCTCCCCACCCCCCTTTCCTGTGTAGATGGAATCTTAACCCTAAGGTCATATTTCGGAGCATCTTCTCTTACACTTAATGTGCAAGGGTGCTCCCTCTGTGTTGAGGCGGAGTACAATTCGATGCCTCCTCTATTCCCCTGAACCCAGGGAAATTTCCTCCGGTAGTCAGGAGTTCCCGGGCCCCGATGTCTCCGCAACGCTATACCTAGTAGCCCTAAACATATTTCATATTTTGATAACTATAGATTGTTAACCTCCCCTCCCGCCCTCTCTCTCCCCCCATAGTTATGGTTCTTCTATTCTTTATTAATTACTTGGGGTTTGGATCCCCAACCTTTGACAAAACTCAGGGATTTCATCTAAAAATCTTAGCTTCGCCATGGTGCCCTCTTTTCTAGCTATCAGGCATGCCGGGAAACCCCAGTTATACTGTATTTCTAGATCTTGTAACACCCGTAATAATGGCTTCAGGTTCCTTCTTCTTCTAAGTGTCTCTTGTGACAGGTCTTGATATATTTGAATATTATGATCTTCGAATTTAATTGGGGACTTTCCTCTTAGGTTTTTCCATAGTTGATTTTTTTCCTCCCAACTTTCAAATCGTATTATAATGTCTCAGGGTTTATCTTGAGGAATTTCTCGGGGCCTCCTTATCCTATGGGCACGTTCTATTTTTAATGGGAGTGTTATTTCTCTGTCAAGTATTGGGTTGCATATTTTCCGTATAATTTCTGGGAGGCTTTCAGACTGTGGGGAGTCGGGGACTCCACGTATCCTGATATTTTTTCGTCTGTCTCTGTTTTCCTGGTCTTCTGCTTTATATGCGTGTTCCCTTTGTTCTTTTTTTATTTGTAATAGCTCTACTTCCAGTTTTCTGATGGTGTTAAAATGGTGGTCTGTTTTTTTTTCAACTTCCTCCAATCTTTCTAACATGAATCCCATATTTCTTTCCATTCTCTCCATTTGTGATGACAGCACTTTTTCTAAAGCAGCAAACATTTCCTTAATTTCAATTTTTGTTGGTAATGCCAAGTCTGTTAATTGATCTTCTACGTCTGGTATTGTAGCTGTTTCATGATCGCAGTCTGTCGCTGACTCTGATTGGGATTCTGGGTTTACTGAGCTATTTGGATTGGTTTGGACAGGTTTTATCTTATCTTTTTTTTTTTCCCTCTCCCTCCCATTCGTTCCCAGCGTTACGTATTTGCTCATTGGCCCTGGGCTTTGGCTCAGACGGGGAGTCGAGGAGGAACCCCCCCTGGCACCCCTCGCTCTAGTACTCATATCTATAGGAGACACAGCTGGAGACAAATTTAATTTAAAGAAAAAAATAAATTTTAAGGGAAGGAAAGAATGAGACCAAGCCTTTTGAAGTTGATCTCCTGAGTTCCGCTATATATTCACAGAGTAGCAGGAACTTAATACTTTAAAAATTGCAGAGTATTGGGGTTCACTCTTTCCTCTCAGACTTAATTTTACCGCCTCTCTTAGCAGCTATGTTCAATATTCGGAGATGTCACCATGTGACACTCTCATCGATGAATCTCGCCCTTATGATTGTTGGCAAGTAGTATCTTATTCGCCGACCGGGTGTCCTACTATCCACAGTTCTTACAAACCAGTCCACATGTCACCTTATAATGCCATATGTCCCGGCCGAACAATGTTGATTAATTAAGGTGTAGTTGTTGTGTGCGTGTTATCCGCTATATAAATTAGTCGGTGGTATTAGTGGGCTATATTCACAACCGGAAAGTAGCGGGTTTATTTTTTATTATGTAATAGGGCAGAGGGAGAGAGGGCAGGTTAATGTATTCACTTTGAGGATGTAAAAGCACTTTGACTTGATCTCATATTCGACCACATCCACTGTTCTCAGCAGACTCTCATTTTGATTGTACTGTATAGTTCAGAAAAAATCTCACACCAAAAACGGGGAAAAATAAATTAAATAATGTCTTACTCACTGTCCAGCAGATCTTCTTCCCCTTATCCTAGTCTGGCATCTTGGTTCTGGTTGGTTCTGAACCGGTTCCTTTTAAGTTAATACTTACAGTTTTGTTTGCAATTGTTACAGCTTGGCAATGGCTGTGGCTGCTTCAGGGGGATTAGTAGGGACGGCAGAGTTGAGTGTTGACACCACAAAAATAACCGGTCCGCTGTTTTTTAGATTTAGACTAGGTGAAAAATCAGGGCTTCATATCCCTCTCCGTCTCCACCTCCGGCAGTCCCCCCCCGTCTGCGCCCCCCCCCCGTCCGTGCCCGTCACCTCCCCGACTCCTTCCCACACCTCCAGCCCGCAGGTCGGAGCGCACGCCGCACCGCGCCCCGGGAACAACACCACGGCGAGGCACCGGGAGCCCCACGAGGGACGCCGCCGACACAAGGACGCCGCGAACGGGTCGGCGCCGGCAGCCCCCAGCAGAGCCGACCACAATCCCGCAAGGGGGACCCGCCGATTCATCCATGGAGGCACCCAGAGCCAGGCAGACAGGAGACCAGCAGCGAGGCCAAGACGAGAGCCGAACCGCACGGTAAGCGTGTTGAACTTTTGCTAACCGGCTTCTGGGGGAGTTTGAGAGGGCTTGAGAAAAGCCAGAGGGAGAGCGGGCGGAGGACACAATCCAGCGAGGCACATTAGGATCGGCAGACAGGCAAGCAGACAGGCAGCTAGGTGGACGGCTTGCTATTCAGCCGTCCCAGCATTGCGGGACCTTCTCGGGGAGCTCTCTCCCTAACCGCCCTGGAGTGAAGCTCGCGCCATCCTAGACTCCTCCCTCCTCCACTGCATTTTCTGGGAACGGTACCCTTTCTGATACATTTCCGATCTGTAATGGAACCACACAGGGATGTCTGCTGTCCCCCCTCATTTTTGCACTCACCCTGGAACCATTGCTTAGTCGGATACATCTGAACCCTGATGTTAAGGGATTTGTGTAGGGACTAGAGAACATAAGCTATCCGCTTATGCGGATGGCATCCTGTTTTATGTTCCTGATCTCTCTCCCTAACATCATGGCAAAGTTGCAGGTGTTAAGCGTGCTTTCAAACTTTAAGATTAATTACAGCAATTCTCAAAAATTCTTCCCCTGAATATTACTTTGGAATTGCGTACACAGCTGCAATCCTCATTCTATTTCACTTGG
Source organism: Rana kukunoris (assembly GCA_029574335.1). Lineage (NCBI taxonomy): Eukaryota > Metazoa > Chordata > Amphibia > Anura > Ranidae > Rana > Rana kukunoris. The sequence goes on along the minus strand of CM056053.1, from coordinate 168,258,104 downwards.
TGCCACACCTCCCAAAAATATTTGGGGGTTTTCTTTACACCCCACTGCTCACAATTACAGTATATACTTGTAACTATGCCCCCCTACACTTCACTATAAGAGCCGATTTACAAAACTGGAATCGGGAAACATTCTCATGGATGGGCCGAGTCAGTTTTTTAAAGATGTGCTACATTGGATATTTTTTTTCTTACAAATGGTGCCCTTTTTTCTGCCCAGGTCTTTCTTGTCGACCCTTAACAGTTTGTTTATAAAATATATTTGGCCTTCCGCACCCTGCAGAGACCTAAGCAGAAGGGTGGCCTGGGTGTACGCATTGTTTTGAACATTTTATGAGGCGATGCAGTGGATATTGAACTGGCACCCTAAATGTAACTACCAAATTATGGGTCTCTTTAGAAAAGTTCTTGGCTGGATGCAACTTGGCCCATGCACCCTGGCTACCCCGAGAGCACCGAGGGCTATCTGGGTCCATTTCTTCCACAGCTGATCATGCCCTACAGTTGTGGGATACATTAAATAACTCAGGATGCTATCCCCTCCAATTTCCACTCTTTCCCCCTTGGGAGGCTTTCCCCGGTTTACTCCTGGAGAACACCTGTCTTTCTTTTGCTTATGGGCAACAGATGGAGAGGTGCGTTGTGATAGGTTTGTCCAAGATCAGGGGTTGATATTTTTAAGACCCTTAGGTACCAATATGGCCGCTTCCCCCTAGATGATTGGCGGCATAAGCAACTTCAACATTTCAACAGTCTACCACAAGCAATCCGCTCCCCTTCCTCTGAAACTCCCTTTGAAAAACTCTGCATGTCCACTGCTACGATCCCTCACTCTATCTCTGTCCTGTATGGACTGTTTCAAACATTGGGACCCAGAGGAAAGCCAGTGTATGTGAGGGAGTGGGAGACAGACCTGCAACACACATTTACCGTGCCACAACTTGACAATTTATATTGCCTTACCAATTTCAGTTCCGTAGACATGAAGATGCAGGAAAACAGTTTTAAAATATTAACTCAATGGTACAGAGTTCCATCCAAACTTAAATTATTTTGCCTTCTGATGCATGCTGGAGCTAATGTGGACAACGGAAGACTTTCCTTCATATCTGGTGGGACATTATGATTAAAATCATATTAGACGTTGATCTACCCGACTCTCCCATGGAGCAGCTGCTTCATGTTCCTAACATTTCTCTCGGCTACTATCACAAATAAGGATTGCCACATCTTTTGAATGCGGCTAAGCGTCTTATCCCTATTTACTGGAAAAAATTTAAATCCCTGATCTTGCGGACTAGATCAGCCTAGTGAATGACATTATGGCTGCAGAGGAATGGATGGTGAAATGTAAAGGTAGATGCGATAAATTCTATACCATATGGGCTACATGGATTCATTATACTGGTAGGGCTCTTCTAGATTTACAACCAGCAGATACTTGATCTTCATGATATTTTTACGTATTGGAGATCCTGAATGTGATCGATAGTATACAGTGTGCAATTTTTCTTTTCTTTTTGTTACTTCGATCCCCGTCGCTTTCCCCCCTTCTTATTATTCCATACCTCATCTGTTTTTTAAATTGCTTTTCCTATACTTACCTGAGCCCAACGTATGGTACCTGATCTGCCTGGATACAACGGCACATGGAAAGACCCTGGATAACATAATGATACATAGATACATAGTAGGTGAGATTGAAAAAAGACACTAGTCCATCAAGTCCAACCTATGTGTGTGATTATATGTCAGAATGATTTTATAGTTCATCTGTTCAATATTAGTTAAATGAAGGTTTTTGCTCATGCACCATTTATGCACCTTGTATGTGAAATGGTCAATTGGACCTTATGCTTTGTGATATGATCAATACCTACTTGTACTGATTTGTTCCCTTGTATACCTGTTTGTTTTGTAAATTTTGCATATGTATAAATAAAGATTATATTAAAAAAAATACACTGTCGCTATGTCTTTGTTCTCACATTTTATAGTGAGGGGTGTAGCTTGTCCAAAAACCATATAAGGCCATGCAGTGCATTATGGTTTACAAAATAATTATCTGGGAGAACTTGTTAGTTTAACTTCTATAGTTGGGAAGATACTGGAGAGTGTAATATAAGATCACAAAGATTAGTTTTTGCTAGAATTTGTTATTGTTTTAAGCAAAAGCCAGCATGGATGCATGAAAGACAGAAGTTGTCAAATAAATCTGATTTCCATTTATGAGGAGGTATGCAGAACCTTAGACAAAGGAGTGGCTGTGGACATAGTATATTTGGATTTTGCAAAAGCATTTGGCACAGTTCCCCAAACGTGTAAGGTAAAGTCTACAGGCTTGGAAAAATCAGTTTGTAAATGGATAGAAAACTGGCTAAAAGACCGTATTTAGAGAGTAGTAACTAATGATTCATACACTGAATGGTCCAAGGTTATTAGTGGTGTACCCCAAAGTTCAGGGACCCTTACTTTTTAATATATATATATATATATATATATGTGTGTGTGTGTGTATACAGTATAAATGATATAGGGCCTGGTTTTAAAAGTACCATTTCAGTCTTTGCAGGTGACACCAAGCTATGCAGTGGAATAACGTCCTTGCAAGATGTCTCCAACTTATAAGCTGCCCTCAACACACTGTTTAATTGGGCTACTATGTGGCAAATGAGGTTTAATGTTGATAAATGTAAAGTTATGCTCTTGGGGGCTAAGAATATGTATGCATGCATCATACATACTAGGGGAGTATAACTATGTTAGAGAAAGATCTGGGTGTTATGGTAGATCATAAGCTTAATAGCATGCAGTGATTTCCAAAGCAAGCAAAATCCTTGCTTGCATTTTAAGGCCGGAATCACACTATTGCGTTGCGTTTTTGAGCTCTGTTGTCTTTGCGAATTTCTCTGTAAGGTATTCTGCGGATCAACTGTGTTTTAGCTGCGGATCAGGTGTGAATTAGAAGAAATTCACTTCAGAGCTGCGTTTTTGGTGAGGGCCAATCATTGTTAGCTGTGTGATGATGTAGCTAATAAAAGGGAGTGAACTTTCTTAGACTCTTCCTTTTTCTCCAGCATTCAGTATTGTGTGGATTTGGATTTGTGAAAAATGTGTGCTGCCGTGCCCATGTTCATGCCTACAGTTGTTGCTGCAACAGCAGCAATCTTGCTGGAAGTTGAGAGGAGGAGAAGAAAGAGGAGAAGAAGATACTGGGTTCATCCCATCATTGCAAATAGGGATTAAAGAGGGCAGTTTGTGATATTGTATGAAGATCTCCGTGGGCATGAAGAAACATTTTTTGATTATACACGCATGTCAATAACTTTTCCTTGCTAAATGAAGACAAAGAAAAATGGATAGCCGCACTCCAAAACCTGATGGGTGGTCTTTTATTCAATAGACAGCATGTACAAAAATAGGGTCACAGCAGTAGAAACAAGGAACAGCGGACGCGTTTCGCACTGGATCAGTGCTTATTCATTTTCCTTGCTAAACCTTTTCTTCCTCCATTGTAGACAGTAGATGTTTATTTTTGATGTTTTATTCCAGTTTTGATGAATTGTTAGGACTAACATACCCAAGGTTGGAGCGACAGAACACATGCTACAGAGCAAGCATCCAGCCTGCAGAAAGATTACTAATCACATTAAGGTACTTTTCCCCACCTATGTGCATTGTCATTTTTATTTCTGAGCATGTAATATTTTGTGTATTCAACTATCCAACAGCTGTAATTACAAAAGAATAACCAGACAGAAGCTGAGCAAAAATATATATATATTTTCTCACAAAATTCCAGAAATAGGCAACATATATTTTTTGTAAATAATATAAAAAATAAAACTTTGCATTCAAGTATACCTCAGGAATAAACTTTTCTCTGAAAAATGCACACATGCTCATTAACTGTGGGCAGAACTTAAACTTTATAGGTTGTGAAATTTTTTTTTAGATAATGCTGCCTCAGTGGAGTAATGACTTCCTGAAGTTTTTTCAGCAACGGCAGTGCTGGAAGCATGACTAGAGTCGCCATGTTGCTGTGGGCCATGTTGCTGTGGCCAATGTTGCTGTGGGCCATGTTGCTGTGGGTCATGTTGCTGTGGGCCATGATGTTGTGGGCCATGTTGCTGTGGGCCATGTTGTTGTGGGTCATGTTGCTGTGGCCAATGTTGTTGTGGGCCATGATGTTGTGGGCCATGATGTTGTGGGCCATGTTGCTGTGGGCCATGTTGCTGTGAGCCATGATGTTGTGGGTCATGTTGCTGTGGCCCATACATCCCCTGAATTTGAGTGTGTGGCCTAATTGAATGGATTTGGGATGGGATGGGATGGGATAGTGAACTTGCCTGTGTTGTACATCATATATCGATGTTGCCTCTTCCAAACTGGAAGGATAGGATGGAGGAACATAGGGGTAAGGTTTGTGTCCCGGCTCTGGGTACTGGCCTGACATTGGTAAGTGTATGTGAGTTGTTGCTTGTGGCACATATGGCCGTTCCTCACTTGGCACTGTAAATTATGTAGAACTTGTTCTACAGTGGTTCGCATTTCCAAATATCGCTCAGGTCGTACTTTTTTAATCAAAGGAACAAAATTGAGCACCAGTATTGTAGCCGGACATAAGAAAGCATCCACCTTTTCAGACATTTTTATTAAAATCTCTAGTAGACACTCACTTATGTCCGTCTGCGATACTGCCGCTCGCTTACGTGCCACTTTGGTAGGCCGAGCAATGGTTGCAGGAGCAGAGGAGGGCCCAGGGATCGGCTCAGCCAATCCAGATTGCTCTTCTGGGTTTTCAATCCATAAATTTAACCCTAGTTGCATTTCTGTGAGATCCTCATTTGGTTCAATTAAAACAGGTGCCCCTGCTTGTGCCTCAGAATGGCTCTCTGGTTGATCCTCCAACACATCCTGTTCATCCCAACTTGCTTCGGTCCTGTTTATAGAAGGAAAAATGACCTTAATAATGTAAAAAATGTAGGCACGATACATTGATGATGTAGATGTTAACTTACTCTCTCATCTCTATGAGTGGTTTCAGAAAATCAAGGTCATCAGCATACATATAGGGGACTCTAGCTGTTGCCCCCGAGCCACTCCTCACTTCTCTGAGGTGTCGATTGTATTTTTTTGAAGGCATCCCGCATGCTTCGCCACCTTTTCCTTTATGTATTCCGCTGAAAAACAGAGAAGAGAATAATAATTTATTTTTGTTTTATTTTGAAGGTACCTAGCTACAGGCAATTCATTTGGAAGTCTCCACTATGAGTTCAAGGTTGGAAAATCAACAATATGTGGCATTGTTCATGAAACATGCATTGTTTTATGGGAAGAACTAAACCCTTTGGTCTTCAAAAAACCTACAAAACAAGAATGGGTGAAGGTATCTGAGGAATTCTGGGAGCGATGCTATTTTCCAAACTGTCTGGGAGCCATTGATGGGAAGCACATTCGCATTCTGTGGCCATTTGATAGTGGGAGTCAGTTTTTTAATTATAACATTTTTTATTCCATTGCATTACTGGCAGTGGTAGATGCAAATGATTAATTCCTTTATATTGATGTAGGTGCTTATGGCAGCAGCTCGGATTCGGGTGTATTTGGCCATTCCACATTTGTGAGAATGCTAAGGGAGAATAGACTGGAATTACCAAACGATTCGTCCTTGCCCGGAACAAATGAGCCTGCCCTGCCATATGTTTTTGTAGGGGATGAAGCATTTGCCCTTGAGAAAAATATGCTTAGATCTTTTTCTAGTAGAGCGCTGACCAATGAAAGAAGAATATTTAATTATCGCCTCACTAGGGTACGACGAGTAGTAGAGTGTGCATTTGGGATTCTTTGCAATAAATGGAGAATCTTGCACACTGCCATCAACCTCAGTCTGGAGCATGCTGTTAAAACTGTGTTGTCTGTGCACTGCACAACTATGTGCGAGAACGTGATGGTTACGTTTTTGAGGATTGCCTGATGCATAACATGGAGGCTGCACAGTGGAATGTGACTAGGGGCACTACCAGTGGTAAATTGATTAGAGATCAATTCCAAAACTACTTTATGTCGCCAGCTGGCGAGTTACCTTGGCAGATGCAGTCAATTTAATTTAAATATTAAATTTTTTGTGTTGTTAAAAAATTCTATGGCCCTTTAAATATTAATAAAGAACATACTGAGATAACAATGTCACTATGTGTAACTTGAATGAAGATTGAAAAAATATAATAAACACTTGTGTGTCAAAAAATTTTGGAATCATAATCTCTACCTGAACATCACCAACAAATTTATTAACTCATCCGTCGATGTCTGACACTGTTGTGTGCTCTGCTGGGTGTCATTGTACAGAAGATGATGTGTTTGTACGACCAGCATGGGCCATAACGTAAAAAGGGGATGACAAATACAGATAGCCACTCCCCCAAGGTTATGTAAACCAACTTGGTAAAGTGAGTTTACATATTCTTAAAATAGACACTCAGGCAGACTCATACAAACAATGACCAAGGATGTGGGAATGAGTCCCGTGTCACCATCAACATGAGGACAGGGTGAAATTGTAATTTAACTAAAAAACCCTGCCAAGATTGAAAACATGTGGCATGGTATGGGTTAGCACACTTAACATGCCCTGACGGAATGCATGCTTGGTTAAGGCCCTGGTCTGGATTTGTGGGGTTAAGCACTCTGGTTATTGGGGTTTAATTTTAAATATAACTTGAAAAGTTAGGGAATGAATAGACAAACATCTCCAGGCAGATAAAAAGAAAAAAAAATGACCTTTGTCAGTTTTACCTTGGTTGAGCACATGCTTCACTCTGGCAATAGACTTCTGGCTATTTCAACCCAGGTTTGTTTTTTCTTAACGTTGTCATTATATTTAGGATGCCGGGTGTTATAGAGTAGTGGATTCTCCCTGACAAGGCGGATTAGCTCCTCGCAATCCACACACTCCTTCACCTTTTCTGTGAATTTTTTACTCCGTCTTTTGGACATGGCTACTCACCTCAGCAGCATGAAACAGACAGAGGAGGAACTAGGAAAAGGGGGAGGTGGAGGAGGAAGAGAGACAACTTCCGTTCAAACCGCAACACATGTGCAAATTAGATGCGTACCCATAGAAGATAATGGGCCTGAATTCGCACCTGAGCCGCACCGCATTGCCGAAAAAACACAAACGTTTTTCTGGCAGTGCGAATGCATCACACATATGTGAACCAGCCTCATTGAAAACAATTTATTTAAAAATGTTCTGCATTTTGGATGCGGTTTAAGCCGCAACCAATTCGCATAGGTGTGAATCCGGCCTCAAGGTATGAACTACCGAGAGAGAGGTATCATTTAGCCCCTGTACAAATCAATAGGTAGACCTCACCTGGAGTATGCAGTTCAATTTTTGACACCAGTTCACAAGAACGATATTGGGGAGCTGGAGAGAGGGCAGAGAAGGGCAACCAAACTGATAAGAGGCATGGAGGAGCTCAGCTATGAGGAAAAATTAGTGGAACTGATTAAGGGGGGATATGGTCAACATGTATAAATACATAAGTGGTCCATATAGTGAACCCCTATACATACCTTTTCCCTGAAGACTTCCTCTGGCAGCAGCAGGGAAGAGACGTTCTTTTAGGGCTGAGCAGCAATGTAATGATGTGTCAGCGCAACTCAATCCTGGAGTACTGTGGGCCAAGCCTGCCTCAAGGGACCATGTAAATGACAGGTAGAGTTAATAGGAAATGGAGGTAATACTGCAAATGTCTTCTCCCTGAAGAGGACAACTGGCAATGGGCTGTGGACGAATTCTGGGACAGCATTGGAGCATAGAGAGGGTATGTAGAGATAAGCTATGCTTTTGTTTTTTTAATAGGGGAGGGATCTAGAAATTAAGTGGAGTTCTCCTTTTAATACCCACCTTTAATATTCAACCGCCTTCATGTGATAGCTGTCATGACATGTCATGACAGCTGTCATGAAATAGGAAAGTCTATAGAATGCTTAGTAAACCATAGAGGTATTTATTAAACTGAGCAGTAAAAGAACAGTGTGATGATTTTATGAGAACTTTGTTGCAATGAAGCCCCCCAAAATTCTCAGTTGAATATGAGAGTTTTTCTGTTGGTGTGCAAATAGGATGTAGGGAGACCAGTGTGATTCAGACCCTACAATATAATCCTATACACATTGTCCATAAAGTGGAACTTCAACCAGAATGTTATGAAACAAGATTACCAGCATGCAGCCCATGGGACAAAAACAGGGAGGAGCAAAGCTTACTAGATGCAATGAGTTTCTCCAGAAATTACACCTACTTTCTGTACTCAGCATTCATTTCTTCTAAACTGAAAAAATGGCATGGTTTTATAGCAATTCATACTTCAGAAGACATCTGGAAAGCTTTAAAGGATACTTACCAAACTCACGTCAACTGCCTATTACATTCTTTTTCGATGCTATGGGCATTTTCTAGTGTTATTCTGTAAATAGGAATCATTCTAGTGTGAACAAAAGGTAAAAAAGACAGTTTGTCTTAGGGTCTTATCTCATCGCTTTACAAGGGGTCCATCTATGAATTACACAGGTTCTGTGGCTGAAAAGAGTGTTACTAGTGGTTTAGTAGTGAATAAATACCACTTTCCACATTATGACCTGTAAGGCCTCGTACACACGAGCGGATATGTCCGCTGAAAACGGTCCGATGGACCGTTTCAGCAGACATCTCCGATCGTGTGTATGGGCTAGCGGACAGATTTGTCCACCCGACAGATTTCAAAGCATGCTTTGAAATCCATCGGGTGGGAATGTGTCTGCCCGACATGTCTGCTGGTTAGTACACTTACCAGCAGACATGTCGTCCCGCACCGCCGCCGCCGCGCCGCCGAATGGATTCGGCGCATGCGCGGAAGTGTTTTACTTCCTGGTGCGGTGACGTAGCGGTGACGTGGCGGCGTCAACGTCACCGCCACGTCACCGCGCCGTCTGCCGGCGGGGAATTTGATCCGATGGTGTGTACACGCCATCGGACCAAACTCCAGATCGGACATATCCGATGGAAACGGTCCGCGGACCGTTTTCATCGGATATGTCCGATCGTGTGTACAAGGCCTCAATGTTTTCTTTCACAAAAATAGATCTTGGAATTAGTCTACACGCATATATTGTGTGCACACGCAAGGTAAGCTTGGAGCAGCGTTGTTTAGCTGCAATGTGGTGATGTTGTGAGATATTAAGAAATTATATTATCATTTTTATTATTATTATTAATAATACATTTTATTATTTATAATTATATAATCATTATAAAATAATAATAATAATAATAATAATAGTACAATGAGAATACATTAAGTATATTATGTCTAATAAAAACCCTAAATTAGACCTACTGGTAATTAAAGTGGAGGTTCCGCCGAATTAGTATTTTTATAAATGTACACTTACCTGTCCAGCGCGCCTGCGATGTCGTCAGCCAAGGACCTTACCGCTGACTACCCTGTCCAAGGAGGCCAAGACATTGCCTTCCATATGCCAGTAGAGAGCCGGATGACTTTCAGAGAAAAAAAATGGCGTTTGGGAACCTGCCACTGAGGTACCGCAGCAGTTGGAGTTCTAGCAATATAGCCAAACTAGCATTCAGATGCTGAGCATGTGGATGGCTGGGACCGAACCAAATTTATTTTGACGGTTTAGCAACTGGGGTAGGGAAATTTGCCTGCTACAATCAGATTTAGGTGTACCCCTAGCAGATTGCCCGAAAGTGCTTGGGACACCTATTTCCCTAATTCTACACCTTCATTCCTCTCAATGCAGGTTTCTGAGAGGACTGAAGGTATAGTGGGTTTGGAGATCCCAGCTGATGAGGAGCAAGGAGAGGTCCGCCTTGTTCTTTGGTGTGGGTCTTTTAAGTACTGTTGCCAATGGACTGCATGGGAGGTCGACATATGTCTGGTCAAGCATGTGGTTCCCAAGCGGCTGCTGTTTTGGCCACGCTTGATACACTTCAGATATATGTTGCCAACAGCAATGGTGCGATCTGCTGCCCACGTCTCAAAAAAGGGCCACACCAAAGAACTTTTCAAAATACGTGAGGAATCAGCAGCGCCTTGCACATGCGTAGCTCTGCAGTGTGATGCAGTCGGGTGGCTGCCCTTAAGCTGGCCCCTGCAGGGCATCCTGCCTTGTTGGAGATGTGCCTGCTCCTCCTCTCTTCTATCAGGCACCCACATAGAGTCAGTGGCCTCATAATCCCCTCCCTCCTCGTCACTGGAGCAAACTTGGCAGTATGCTGCAGCTAGGGGAACATGACTGACAATTTCTTGTCCTTCTTGGGCACCCCCTCTCTCTGGGCTCACTGTTACTGGTCCCTTAAACTGGGTACCATTATCGGATACAGTGGATATAGATATATACAAGACTGTATATATACATATATATATATATATATATATATATATTAAATGCACTGCAGCTCATTGAGTCACCTGCCTGCCTGACAGTATATTAGAAAAAGTATACTAGGAACAAGCCTGTATATATATATATATATATATATATATATATATACAAGCCTGGATGTGTATATAGACTATATACACTACAGTTTACTGGATAATCTGCCTGCCTGTCCAATCTAAATGACACTCTCTCTCGTTTAACGCCAGCAACACACTACACAGGGCTGATGTGCAGGCAGCCTTATATAGTGTGTGGGGCGTGGACTTAACCCTGCCTTTGGCCAATTATGGCTCTCTTTGCTGACGGCGCTGTGATTGGCCGAAGAATCTGGGTCATAGTGCATGCATGCGATGTCGCAGTGCATTATGGGGCTTGACGCGCCAATATCCCATAATGTTCGAATTTCGACGAACGGGTGAACAGCCAATGTTCAAGTCGAACATAAAGATCATCCCTAATTTGATACATTAAATAAAACACACGCTTTATACATATAGATTAGATTGCTTAGGGACACTTTTAACATATTTAACATACATTTTGACATTTAACATGGACAAACAGGAGTTTGATTGTAAGCTCTACAAGCAGGGCCCCCTATTCCTTCTGTATTGAACTGTTTTGTAATTGTACTGTCCCCCTTTGTATTGTAAAGTGCTGTGTAAACTGTTGCCACTATATGAATCCTGTATAATAATAATCAGACATTGGAAAATATGTCTGTTGTTTAAATGTCTATGTAAACAGTTTACTAACTCACCTGAGGATAACAATGACACAGATTTAACAATTAAACCAGAGGAAGACCACCTGGGATTCTAACCTATAAAACTGAACAGTCTTTGCAGTATCTTCTGATTTTCTGTCCTCCACGTTTTTTTTCATCATTTTCATTATTTCCTGTAGTTAAGCCAGAAAACATTCACATGAGTAATTTGATTTGTATATGTCTTTGGAGCAGATTTTTAGGTTTGCTCTCCAGCAATCAGATTTGGTTTATATTTCAGGTGAAGGGATCAGGCACACATGCACTGAAGGCCAGTTTCATGCATAGCTTAATTAAAGCTGTCGTGCAATAGATTGGCAGAAAAGGACAACTCTTTTGTTGGCTGATTTGAATCCCAGCTGTTTAAAATGTAACATTCCTGAAGTGTGAAAGCCTTTCCCCTAAGCAACAACAGCTGGGACAGCTCCTGCTCTCTCTTCATTTACTTTCCCGAAGTTCATACATTCTTAGAAAAAAATAAAAAGACAGGCATCAAATCATGGCAACGTTCCACAAGACTTCTTTCTCCACTGGTGTAAAGGAAAATGCCCATACCACAATCAGTCTGTCAAAAATACACGGGTGTTACATGCAATCTTTCTACAGATAAAAATAGATTCTATTTGTCATGCATTAGTCATGAGAAGAATTGTATTGAATACTTACTCATTTTTATCACAAAGAAACTGAATGATATAATAATAATAATATATGAGCTGTCTTAATGCAAACAAACATGGTTTGGAGATCTCTAGGGCTTCCAATCATACTAACACTCACTTGCTTTTTATTATAAATGTTTCTGATGCAGAATAATGTTATAGGAGACATTCACTGAGCATGTAGCATGCACCCTATATGAATTATCTCCTAACATCAAGATATATAGTATATTGTTTACAACTTTTAGAGATTTTTATTATTTGGGTTAACAACCTTGGTGGCACAGTAGGTAATAAAGAGTGATGGTTGTAGGGTGTCCATTTAAAAAAAAAAAACAATATGACAGACCTGAGATACTGAGATCTAATCAGGTAATTAAGGGATTCCCTTTATTATCTGTACATACTGTATGTTCCAGCATCTCTGTGACTGATGACTGTTGAGTAATGAAATTTTTTCTCCATAAAAAAAGGAAATGCTTTGTGTGTTCAGCCAACAGTAATATGTCAGTTGAGTTATGAAATAAGTTGCAGCAGGCTGCACAATTTAATCACTTACCGACCTGCCACAGTAATTATACTGTGGCAGGGAGGTATGTGCAGGCACAATCATGTACGTAATTGTGCCATCTCTGGGTTAGGGGCACGCAGCGCGCCCCTCCTGCGACAGATGTGTCCACCGGACACAGCGGATTACAATTATAGGTAATCAGTCATCGTGTATTGTTTGATCGTAATGATTGGTCACTGCAATCACATGACAACAATGTAAACAACCAGTAATGACTTTAGGGGACATTTCTATTGTCCGGGCATTTTTGGGACTCAGGAAATAAGCTAGGCCGTCATTAATCAATTTTCAAATATACAGTATTTACCATAGTTTGTAAACTCTATAATTTTCATACAACCCGATAATTATATACGCATAAAAAATTGCATGATTGTGCTATTGCCAGTTTAAGTAGCACAGTGCTGAATAGCAAAAAATGGCCTGGTTATGAAGGTTGTAAAACCTTCTGGAGTTCAAGTGGTTAAAGTAAAGGACTGTTAGGTAGATATAAAAAAAACTCCCTTTCAATCCAGTTCTCTAATCATAACAATTCTTAAAATGTGTTCTCAAAAAGTGTTTTAATCTAGCTGTATCATACTCCTGAAATTCCTTGCACTGTACATTTTAGATCTGGGAACATTTGAGAAGCACTGTAAGCTTTGGCCCTATTGCAAGGGTCCTCTTTCAAAACAAAGGGCCAGTTCATTCATTGGGAGTCTAGAACCTTTGACAGTGGAAGTAAAAAATGCCTCAGCATCATTGGTCATTGGGAGAAAGCAATACCCCAGGCTCAGTGGTCAGTGGGAGCAAAATGTTTCCCAGGGTATACAGTGCCTTGAAAATGTATTCATACCCCTTGAAATCTTCCACATTTGGTCATGTTACAACCAAAAAGGTAAATGTATTTTAACTGTTAATTAAGATGTTTCTTGATTGTTACATTTTCATTATAGGTTCTAATTTCCCATCATTATGAAGAAAAGCACTCCACCTCAAACAGATAATTAAGTTTAAAGTGAGCACTAGAATCATGAACTATCCACTGGCTTTTTACATCTCTTGGAGATTCCACTGGTTAGATTTCCATGCAGCACTCATATGATCTCCCATAACTGAAAGTGTGGGGTATTTATCAAGCGTTGATGCGTGATGAAGCAACAAAGCAGCAGGAGAAAATGGCAAAATGGCAAATTCTCTTTAACCACATTTACGTCGGCAGAATGGCACAGCTGGGCACATGCATGTACAGGTACGTCCTCTTTAAGTGACCAGCCGAGGGTTACGGCGCGCGCCCACAGACCCGATCGCCGCTGGAGTCCCGCGATCGGTCCCCAAAGCTGAAAAACGGGGAGAGCTGTGTGTAAACACAGCTTCCCCGTTCTTCACTGTGGCGCCGTCATCGATTGTGTGATCCCTTTTATAGGGAAATACAATCGATGACGTCACACCTACAGCTACACCCCCCTACAGTTAGAAACACAGATAAGGTCATACATAACCCCTTGTGGTTAACTCCCAATTGTCATAACTGCAATTGTCATTTTCACAATAAACAATGCATTTTTTGCTGTGAAAATGACAATGGTCCCAAAAATGTGTCAAATGTGTCAAAATTGTCCGAAGTGTCCGTCGCACGACCGCGGAATTGTCTGTTAAAGCGACACAGTGCCGAAATCGCAAAAACTGTCCGGGTCCTTTAGCTGCTTAAAGGTCCGGGTCTTAAGTGGTTAAGAGCTGAGCATAGGTTGAAGATTGGTGTATAGCTGCACACATTTTAATTCACGTGTTTTAGCACAGAAAGTGTTGTTATAAAAAATAGGATTTTTTAATACAGCTTACCTGTAAAATCCTTTCCTTGGAAATACATCACGGGACACAGAGCCTTAATCACTTAATGGGTTATGTTGCCACCACAGGTGATTGGACACTGGCAAACCCAATTAAAATTGAGTTCCTCCCCTATATAACCCCTCCCAAATAAAGAGTACCACAGTTTTGTAGCAAAGCAATAAGTGATAGTAACGCTAACTCCGAAGAGGGGTGGGAGCTCTGTGTCCCGTGATGTATTTCCAAGAAAAGGATTTTACAGGTAAGCTTTATTAAAAAATCCTATTTTCTTGATCATACATCACAGGACACAGAGCATTAATTACTTAATGGAATGTCCCATAGCAATGCTAAAATTAGAGGGGAGGGAGACACAGATCAGAATAAGACCACTATCGAGCCGGAGGATTTATACTGCTGCCTGCAGCATACTACGCCCAAAGGCGGCATCCTTGTAACCTCTCACATCTACCTGATAGAATTTGGTAAATGTATGGACCGAAGACCAAGTAGCAGCCTTACAGATCTGAGCCATGGAGGCCTTGTGATGCACTGCCCATGAAGCACCAACTGCTCTAGTCGAGTGCACTTTCACCTGAAAAGGAAGGATCTTCTTTTCTAAATCATAGGCCTGAATAATGCCTTGCAATAGACAATCAGTCTTCCTTATCTGAGAGTGTAGACTCTCTTCCTCCACAGACTGCGGATCTGGAAAAAAAGACGGTAGAACTATATCTTGGTTCAGATAAAAACCTGAAACCACCTTGGGTAAGAAATTCGGGTGAGGCCGTAGCACCACCCTGTCTTCATGAATAATCATATACGGTTCTTTACACAAAAGAGCTGCCAATTCCGCTATTCTTCTAGCCAAGGATATGGCTTCAAGAAAAAACGGTTTCTGTGTCAACAGACTTATGTCCTGTACACACAATCGGTTCATCTGATGAAAATGGTCTGATGGATTTTTTCATCACATATCCGATGAAGCTGACTTTCATCAGTCTTGCCTACACACCATCAGTTAAAAAAACGATCGTGTCAGAACGCGGTGATGTAAAACACAACGACGTGCTGAGAAAAATGAACTTCAATGCTTCTGAGCATGCGTTGACTTGATTCTGAGCATGCAGGGATTTTTAACCGATGGACGTGCCCACAGACGATCGTTTTTTTCTATAGTTTTTTTAACCATCAGATAATTTTAAAACAAGTTCCTAGTTTTTTCACCAATGGATAAAAAACCGATGGGGCCCACACACCGTCCATCAGACCGTTTTCATCAGACGAACCGATTGTGTGTACACGACATTAGAGAAACCTGGTGTATAGGTTCAAAAGATAGCTTCTGTAAAACAGACAATACTAAATTCAAATCCCATGGACACACGGGAGACTTAATCGTCGGATTTAACCACAGTGCACCCTGAACAAAGGCCCTAACTAGGGAATGAGAAGCAAGCGGTTTTTGAAAAAATATATCGACAAAGCTGAGACTTGATAGTGCTCAAGGCCAACCTCATGGCAAACTTCCTAGGATGCCACTTTCTGGGTTCACACCAAGAAACATATGCCTTCCAGATTCTGTAGTAGATGAGCCTGGAGGCCGGATTTCTAGCATTAACCAGGGTGGATAGGACTGGTCCTGAGAGCCCACGTTTTTTTCTTTAGAATGTGGGTCTCAACAGCCAAACCGTCAAATTTAGACTTTGTAAGGCAGGATGGAAAATATTCCATCCTGCCTTACAAAGTCTAAATTTGACGGTTTGGACCCTGTGATAATAGGTGTGGGCGTGATGGAAGAATCCAAAGTCTTACTACTGCCATCCTTACGACTTCTGCGTACTGGGCCAAGTCGCAGCGACCAAAATCACAGACTTTCCTTCCTTCTTGACCCTCTGAAGAAATCGTGGGAGGAGCGAAACTGGAGGGAATGCATAAATCAGGGAATACCTATCCCATGAGATTGTCAGGGCATTTGAGCTTTGAGCATAGGGATCTCTTGTTCTTGACACAAAACTGTCCAACTTTGCGTTGAACCTGGAAGCCAACAGGTCCACATCTGGGGTTCCCCATTTCTGTCATATGATTTGAAACATGTCAGGGTGTAGAGACCATTCTCCTGGACTCAGTTGCTGGCGGCTTAAAAAATCCGCCTGCCAATTTTCTACCCCTGGAATGAAGACCGCAGATAGTCGAGGAATATGCCTTTCAGCCCAGGCCAAGATGTGATTCACCTCTTTTTGGGTATCCAGACTTCTGGTGCCTCCTTGGTGATTGATATAGGCTACAGCCGTAGCATTGGCGGACTGAACCCAAACAGGCCAGCCTTGCAGTTTGCAAGACCAAACTTTGAGGGCCAAATGAATATCCTGTATCTCCAGAATGTTGATGGGTGGGAGCTTTTTGGCCCCGGACCACTTTCCCTTGGCAGATGCTTCTTCTAGCACTGTCCCCCAGCCTAGAAGGCTGGCATCTGTGGTTACCACTTTCCAGGTAACTGGAGTGAAGGATTTCCCTTCCGACAGATTATAGGGGAGCAACCACCAATTGAGGCTCTGGCGAACCCCTGGAGATAAGACCATAGGAAGATCCAGGGCCTGAACATCCTTGTTCCAAGCTGACAGAATCCTGCCCTGTAACAGTCTTGAGTGAAACTGGGCGTAAGGGACAGCCTTGAATGAGGCTACCATCTTTCCCAACAATCTCATGCAAATACGGATTTTTAGGCCTTTGCTTTGGCTTCACCACTCGGACCAAGTCTCCTATGGCTTTTGCCTATGGCTTGGGAAGGAAAACCTTGCTTAGGGATGTGTCTATAACCATGCCCAAGTACTTTAGTCTTTTTTGAGGCTGCAAGGAAGATTTCTCCAAATTGAGGACCCAGCCTAGGTACTCTAAATATTCCACTGTGCTGTGCACATTGTGGCCCAAGCGAGCGGTGGACTGATCTATGATCAACAAATCGTCATGGTAGGCTGTTATCGCTATGCCTCGTGCCCTTAGTCTTGTCAGGGCCGGGTCCAGTACATTTGTGAACACTCGAGGTGCTGTAGCCAGCCCAAAAGGAAACAAACTGAAAGTGGCGCTTAGAAATCTTTGGTAAATGGGAAATATTGGCACATGCAGATATGCATCTTTGATGTCTATTGATGCCAGGAATTCTCCTCCCTGAAGGGTGGAAACAACTGAACGAACAGACTCCACGCAGAAGGAGTGGATGTTCAGAAACTGATTCAGACTCTTTAGCTCTAGGATAGGTCCATAGGCGTGCGCAGCCTATTGCATTAGGGTGTGCACCTCAAACCAAAAGGTCAAAAACACGTGCGTCTGTGTGTGTATATATACGTTAAGAATTTCAATTGATCAGGATGCTGGTATGGGTTATGGTAATGATTAGGACGCTAATATGAGGGTATGGCAGTGATCAGGATGCTGATATGGCATTGATCATGGCACTGGTGTGGGGTATAGATATGGGGTATGGTGGTGATCAGGATGTTGGTATGGGGCATAACGGTGATCAGGATGTTGGTACGGTGTATAGCGGTTATCAAGATGCTGGTATGACAATGATCAGGGTGCTGGTGTGGTGATCATGAAATTGGCTGCGTTTTATGGCACAGTGCTGGCAATTTATGTGTAAAGTGGCTGTGTTTGATGGGCACAGTGGCTACGTTTGATGCACCAAAGACATACACACACACACATATATACATACACACACTTTTTTGCCAGGGTTCATATAGTTTAAATTATATATATATTGTAGTAGTGTGGTACCCCAGGGGTGTGGTGACCCAGGGTTCTCAACCGGTCGGGTTGAGGGGCTCCAGCGTATTTACTGGTTTCAGAGGAAACTGGCATTTCAGTTCCCTCAATTTGTAATAAAGTACACTTTGGGACCTGGAGCCCGGGGATTTCAAAGAGATCTGGGTGGGATGAAATCCCCAGTCCTGGGTCCAGATTTTCAAATAGATCAGCACACTGATTGTGCAGGTGTGTGTGGTCCTGATAGGAGATTCAGGACCAGCATTCTGGGCTCCACCCTCCCGAGGAGTCCAGGCATGCAAGGGAGAGTGCAGGTGTGCACTGAACAAGCTGGAGTGCAGGCTGCACTGTAAGACCAGAGACCTGAGTCTGAGGTGGCTGACAGGAGCCAGGAGGCTGGTGGTACCGTTCTGTGTGGACAGTGAAAACCCCCCCTGCGTGGGAAACCTATGTTTGGACTTTTGTTTATTTTTGCCTTTTCAATAAAAGTGGGCCAACAAGCCCTTAAACATAGTTCTGGACTGGCGTGAATCACTTAAAATCGCACATCCCACTTGAGCTAAACACCCCCAATATTACAATATATATATATATATATATATATATATATATATATACACACACACACACTAATATACTGTATATTAAAACTATATGAACCCTGGCTTGTCAGCAAAAACATATGTAATTAGGATTCTCATAGTTTTGATTTGCACATGATTTTATATATATATATATATATATATATATATATATATATATATATATATATATATATATATATATATATATATATATATATATATATATATATATATTTTTTTTTTACACAATAAAACAAATAAATAAAAAAAATAGCCAAAAAATAGCCAACCAATTGATGCACTTTACACTGGTTTGTCACTATATACAGTATGTATGTGTGTAATATGTTTATAGTGACAAGCCAGTGTGAAGTTCATCAATTGGTTGGCTATTTTTTTTGTGTGCATCTGCTGCCCTGCTCAGTGCTGTGTCTCTCTCTCTCTCTCTCTCTCTCTCACTCTCACTCATGACTCATCTCTCACACCTCGATCTAGTTAGCAGGCTTCCCTGCTCAGTGCTGTCACTCCCTCACTTACTCACCTCATCTAGCAGGCTACAGTGCTGTCTCTCCCTCACCTCGATCTAGCAGGCTACAGTGCTGTCACTCCCTCACCTCGATCTAGCAGGCTACAGTGCTGTCACTCCCTCACCTCGATCTAGCAGGCTACAGTGCTGTCACTCCCTCACCTCGATCTAGCAGGCTACAGTGCTGTCACTCCCTCACCTCGATCTAGCAGGCTACAGTGCTGTCACTCCCTCACCTCGATCTAGCAGGCTACAGTGCTGTCACTCCCTCACCTCGATCTAGCAGGCTACAGTGCTGTCACTCCCTCACCTTTATGTATTTATCCAGATCATCTCCAAAAAGGGGAACGCTGCCAAGTATTTCTTGCAGGAAACCAACCCAAGTGAGATGCCTGCTGAACAGAGTCCATAATCACATCAATCACAAAGCAGAAGGCCTTAAGAAGGCTTTCATAACCCTCAATCTCCTCAGAAGGGAGGAGGTTACCCACTTGACCACTGGGCACTTAAACCCCCTTCCTAACCAGACCAATTTTCAGCTTTCGGTGCTCTCACAATTTGAATGACAATTACTCAGTCATACAACATTGTACCCATTTGAAATTTTTGTCCTTTTTTTTCCACACAAATAGAGCTTTCTTTTGGTGGTATTTGATCACCTCTGGGTTTTTTATTTTTTGCGCTATAAAAGAAAAACGACTGAAAATTCTGTAAAAAAAAAAAAACTTGTTTCTGTCATATTAGCAGGTTATTTCTCACACACAGCATACGCATACCACAAATTACACCCCAAAACACATTCTGCTATTCCTCCCGAGTATGGCGATACCCCATGTGTGGGACTTTTACACAGCGTGGCCCATACAGAGGCCCAACATGCAGGGAGCGCCACCAGGCGTTCTGGAACACCCAGACCAATTCTGACATTTCTCTCCTACATGCAAAAATCATCATTTATTTGCTAGAAAATTACATAGAACCCCAAAACATTATATATGCTTTTTTAGCAAAGACCCTAGAGAATACAATGGCGTCCGTTACAACTTTTTATCTCGCACGGTATTTTCGCAGAAATTTATTGAACGCATGTTTTTTAAAAAACTGTTTTGTGCTTAAAACAAAACAAAACAGTAAAGTTAGCCCAATTTTTTTTCATAATATGAAAGATGAAGTTACGCCGAGTAAAAA
Organism: Rana kukunoris; assembly: GCA_029574335.1. Taxonomy (NCBI): domain Eukaryota; kingdom Metazoa; phylum Chordata; class Amphibia; order Anura; family Ranidae; genus Rana; species Rana kukunoris. The sequence continues at coordinate 168,237,776 of CM056053.1, read as the reverse complement.
GATACCCAACATGTCACACTTCAAAATTGCGCACACTCGTGGAATGGCGCCAAACTTCGCTACTTAAAAATCCCCATAGGCGGTATTGCAGAGTATCGCGCAGGGTATTGCAGAGTATTGGGGTATTGCAAAGTATCATGCAGGGTATTGGGGTATTGTCGAGTATTGGGGTATTGCCGAGTATTGGGGTATTGCCGAGTACTGGGGTATTGCCGAGTACTGGGGTATTGCCGAGTATTGGGGTATTGCCGAGTACTGGGGTATTGCCGAGTACTGGGGTATTGCCGAGTATTGGGGTATTGCCGAGTACTGGGGTATTGCCGAGTATTGGGGTATTGCCGAGTACTGGGGTATTGCCGAGTATTGGGGTATTGCCGAGTATTGGGGTATTGCCGAGTACTGGGGTATTGCCGAGTACTGGGGTATTGCCGAGTACTGGGGTATTGTTGAGTACTGGGGTATTGTTGAGTACTGGGGTATTGTTGGGGATTGTTGGGTACTGGGGGATTGTTGGGTACTGGGGGATTGTTGGGTACCGGGGGATTGTTGGGTACTGGGGGATTGCTGGGTACTGGGGGGATTGCTGGGTACTGGGGGGATTGCAGAGCTGGGATGTTTTGAGGGATGGCTGGATCTGTGACTGCATTTGTCACAGATCCAGCCACAGCTCAGCTGCTGACACCCCACTCCCCCCCCCCCACTCTCCTCGCACACTGTACAGAAAGGAGAGGGAGGAGAGGGAGGAACCGGCGTCATCAAATGACGCCGGTTTGTTTACAAGTGATCGCGCTGTCATTTGACGGCGCGATCACGTGGTAAACGGCCGCGATCAGCGGCAATTTACCGTGATCCGTGATGCGCCGGGTCTTCTAGACCCGGCGAGCACGGACACTTTCGCCAATGCGTCCCAGGGGACGCGCAATCGCGAAAGTGAAGGACGACGTCCCAGGGACGTCGTCCCAAGATAACCCCGCCGCGCCGTAGCAGTAAAATGCTTATGGCGTGGTGGGAAAGTGGTTAATCATCTGCTTCATTTCTTCCTTGAGGAACTGACATACACCAATGGCTGCAACAGCAGGTTGTACTACAGGCCTAGCCATGGCAGAGGAGGCTTTTAATAGGGACTCCAGCTTTTTATCAGTTGGATCCTTGAAACCCTCCGCATCGTCTAAGGCCCCATACACACGAGCAGACAGATTTGTTCAAATTTGTCCGTCTGACAGATTTGAACAAATCTGTCTGCTGGGATTTTGGTTTGCTCGCGTGTACACACGAGCAAACCAAAATCCCCGCCAGCAGAGAGCGCGCTGACGTGTCAGTGACGTGGCGGTGACGTTGACGCCGCCACGTCACCGCACCAGGAAGTAAAACACTTCCGCGCATGCGCCGAATCCATTCGGCGGCGGTGCGGCGGCGGTGCGGGACGACATGTCTGCTGGTAAGTGTACTAACCAGCAGACATGTCGGGCGGACGGATTCCCACCCGATAGATTTCAAAGCATGCTTTGAAATCTGTCGGGTGGCCAAATCCGTCGGCTCGGCCGTACACACGATCGAATCTGTCTGCTGAAACGGTCCAGCGGACCGCTTCCAGCGGACAGATTTGATCGTGTGTACGAGGCCTAAAGGACAAGTCAGGTTTTTGTTTGCACAAGAAATAGCTGCATCAATAGCAGGTACCCCCCATTTCTTGGGGAAACCTTCCTCCATAGGATAAAGGAGGGAAAACTGTCTAAGAGGAGAAAACAGTTTGTCTGGGTGAACCCAGTCATCATGCATCAGTTTATCCATCAAGGGATGAACTGGAAAGGCACAAGCAGCCTGCAGGGATTTCCACAGGAGGCAATTTCTCAACCTCTGAGTCCTCAGACCGCACATGATCCTCATCTCCTGAGAGGCCTTTGATATCAGCCTGAGGTATGGATCCGGTTATAGGTCCTAGGTCTCCGCAGCCAGACCATTAAAAGAGCATTTTTCTTCTTAGCACATGTTGAACGTGACCAACTACCTTAATACTCACAAAAAAACTGAGGTACTCTTCATTTGGGAGGGGTTCTATAGGGGAGGAACTCAATTTGAATTGGGTTTTCCAGTGTCCAATAACCTGTGGTGACTAAATAACCCATTAAGTAACTAAAGCTCTGTGTCCCGTGATGTATGATCAAGAAATCAGTTTACTAGCAGGGAGGACATTTACCCCTTGACATAGTATTTAAAGTGGAGTTCCAGCCTTTTTTTTATGTTTATTAAAAGTCAGAAGCTACAAAAAGCATAGCTGCTGGCTTTTAATAAACATACACTTACCTTCTCCACTGTCCAGCGACGCGACATCCGGAGCCTCGCTCCTCTCCCCCCCTCTCCGCCAGCCCCTCCATTCCAATTGTGTGCACCTGGCCGTGACAGCTTTCGGCTTCACGGCCGGGCACTCACTGTGCATGCGCGAGCGGTGCTGCGGTGAGTGGACCTGGGACCTGTCATGTGTCCCAGGTGATCGCCTACAGGGAGGGACCGTCAAAAGGAGATATGACGTATCGCCTAAGCGGTCCCTGGGCAGAAGGAGGAAGTGGGACAGGAAGTCCTACTCTTAATGAAGCCCCCACTCCCCCCCAAAAAAATGACATGCCAAATGTGGCATGTAAGGGGGTGAGGAGTGGTTTAAGCGGAAGTTCTAATTTTGGGTGTAACTCTGCTTTAATATGTGTTGTTTTAATGCATTAGTAGTCATTATTTAACATTTGTCTTACTGAGGCCTTCTGTGAATTTTTCTCAACTTGGTATAGAATAGGAAGCCAGGTGATAACAATAAAAAGGGCAATGTGAAAATAGTTGGAATGTCATGGATGTGTGCATTTCGAACAAACGGAAGAAAACATTCATCTTATCACAGTTCAAAATCTGGAACAACCTGTTCTGGTTTAGAATTTGGGAATAGTTCATTAAACAACATTACAAATCCATTACATCATAATATGTAATGCATTTATATACCTACAATCCCAGCAATACAAAAGAGGGATATGAACTAAGAAAATGCATAGAAATAAGTTATAGTAACCATACTTAATGCTGCATAAGCCTATTAGGAATAGCAGAAAATGTGTTGAGATTATCAATGTAAGCCTTCTGTATGAAAACAATTACTAAGGCTACTGGGGCTTAGCAGGCAATATAAAATGTATGATCTTACTTTCAGTGTGACAGTTTGCTTCCCACTACACTGCTGCAGCCCCCTGAAATCTCCCCACTTCCAGGTAGATGGACTTTTATACTAAGGTGTGGCACCTGGACTTTGTCATAGTCTTTCTTATCCAGCCAAAGTGAGATTAATACCCTTCACTAGACACAGCCTTTGTTCAGTTCACTGACTGCTTAGATGGCACACAAACACAAACATCCAAAAAGCTAAATCTGTATGTATAATAAGGAAATCCCACTGCCCTGTTTATTTTAATGTGGTGTTTTCTCCCATCGGAGCCGCTGGAAATTTGCCTAGGTTCTTCCCCAGTGGATTGCCTCTCAGCCAGGCACACAATATCAGCCACACTTTTTCTCACTTACCAGTCTACGGGTGTTTTTTTTTTTTTTTTTAGGAGATATTGAGGGAATAGAGTGGGATACTCCAAAAACAGGTTGAGAACAGTGAATTTAAAATTAAGTTGTTTGCCTCCTTCCAACTTCAATGATACCAGACTAGATCTTCAGATGACAGGTCCTCAGTCAGCTCTCTAGCTTCAGCATCCAGGCAAGCACATAGCGGCATTGCCCTGGAGAGTAGCAGCCTTTAAGGCTGGACCAGCATGGAAATACCTTGAGGTCAGTGTGCTCACAAACTATATACAGTCTCCCAACATGCCTTCAAGGCCCAGCTCCCTGGGATTGGCCAGGGCAGTATTAATATCCATGCTGCCATCTGCATAGCTCCATGCCTATGATCCAGAAAGTTCTTACAGCTTTTATAGAAAGCAGAGGGAGTAAACAGACTAGCAGCAGCTGAGAAAACTGAGAAGACTTTACTAGTAAAAAGGAAGCTGCCCTGTATAATCTTGACATGGAAATATGGCTATACGCTGTGCGTAAACCATATTTCTTGTGCTATTAAGTAGGGATGAGCTCCGCGTTCGAGTCGAACGTATGTTCGACTCAAACATTGTCCGTTCGTACGTTAGACGAAATTCGAACAAAACGGGTCGTTCGCGCCAAATTCGAGTGACGCGCAACGGCCCATAATTCACTGCGGCATTGCGCGCTGATGATTGGCCAAGCATGCTGTATGTCCCGCATGCTTGGCCAATCACAGCACGCAAAAAATGAAGAGCCATAATTGGCCAAAGCCTGGGTGGCTTTTGCCAATTATGGCTTAGGGCTTTAGCACAAGCCCCACACTATAAAAGGCCGCCTGCTGGGCAGCCTCGTGTAGTGTGTTCCGGCTTGTTAATGAGAGAAGTCCTATAGAGAGAGATAGAGAGACAGTGTCTTTTCTACCAGATAGATAGAGCAGGCAGGCTAGTCAGTTTAGCTTAATTTACAGTGTGTAACGGGTTGTATTGCCTGTGTGCTGTTTAGTTTACACCTAAACGTACTCAGTGTTTACTGCACGTTTGCTGTTTAATAGCACCTAAATGCATTTGCTGTTACTGCACGTGTGCTGTTTAATAGCAACTAAACACATTTGCTGTAACTGCATGTGTGCTGTTTAATAGCACCTAAACGCATTTGCTGTAACTGCACGTGTGCTGTTTAATAGCACCTAAACGCATTTGCTGTAACTGCACGTGTGCTGTTTAATAGCACCTAAAAGCATTTGCTGTAGCTGCACGTGTGCTGTTTAATAGAACCTAAACGCATTTGCTGTAACTGCACGTGTGCTGTTTAATAGCACCTAAACGCATTTGCTGTTACTGCACGTGTGTTGTTTAATAGCACCTAAACGCATTTGCTGTAACTGCACGTGTGCTGTTTAATAGCACCTAAACGCATTTTCTGTTACTGCACATTTGCTGTTTAATAGCACCTAAACGCATTTTCTGTTACTGCACATTTGCTGTTTAATAGCACCTAAACGTATTTGCTGTTACTGCACGTTTGCTGTTTAATAGCACTTAAACGCATTTGCTGTAACTGCACATGTGCTGTATAATAGCACCTAAACGCATTACCTGTTACTGCACGTGTGTTGTTTAATAGCACCTAAACGCATTTTCTGTAACTGCATGTTTGCTGTTTAATAGCACCTAAACTCAGTTGCTGTTACTCCACTTGCACTTGTATATTTTTCACTTAAACCTACTTGGAGTTTACTGCACTTGTCCTCTCCAGTTTGTACCTAAAGGTACGAGGTGTGTGTACTGATTTTGTCCTGTGCAGGCCATTAAAATGTCTGGAAGGACAACAAAGAGAGGCAGAGAGTCACGAGGGTAAGCAGGTCTTGCATCCAGAAGCAACGCCGGTGGTGAACACGGTGCATCGCTTGTCCTTCTTTTCGGGAGCTGGCCGTGTTGAGCCTCAACATGCAGAGAAATTTGTAGAGTGGATGACCAATCCTTCCTCATCCTCCTCATCCTCTCTCACCCAGGCTGAGCTTAGTTTGTCTGGAAAAGCAGCTGCAAAGGCGTCCTCTTCCCTCTGCACAATGGCATCACACAATCCCTCCCTAGTCCCACCATGTTCTCCTGAGGAGTCCCCTGAGCTGTTTCAACACAGTGTTGGGTACATGCTGCATGAAGATGCGCACCGTTTTGAAGGCTCCGATGATAGAACACAGATAGAGGAAGGTATTGATGTGAGCCCAGAGAGAGGGGGTGCCCGAGAGGGACAGCAATCTGGCAGTGATGTTCCCCCAGCTGGAGCATACTGCCAGGTTTTCGACAGTGATGAGGAGGAAGGGGATGATGAGGTCACTGACTCTACGTGGGTGCCTGATAGGAGAGAGGAGGAGGAAGAGGAGGAGGAGGACGAGTCACAGGCACATCTCGAAAGAGGCAGGATGCCCTCCAGGGGCCAACTTAAGGGCAGCACACCAACTGCATTACATTGCAGAGCTACGCCTGTGCGAGGCGCTGCTGTGTCTTAACGTTACTGCAAAAGTTCTTTGGTGTGGGCCTTTTTTGAGACATGTGCATCAGATCGCACCGTTGCTATTTGCAACATATGTCTCAAGCGTATCTCACGTGGCCAAAACATCACCTGCTTGGGCACCACATGTTTGACCAGACATATGTCGACCTGCCATGCAGTTCGTTGGCAAGCATACCAGAAAGACCCACACCAATGAACCAAGCGGGCCTCCCCTTACCCCTCATCAGCTGGGACCTCCAACCCCACTAGACCCTCAGTCCTCTCTGAAGCCTGCACTGATAGGACTGAAGGTGTGGAAATAGGTGTGTCACAACCTAGTAGTACTTGCGGGCAATCTACTGATAGTACCAGACAAATTTTCTGCTGCTGCAGCGCCAAAAGAAGTACTCTCCCAGCCATCCACATGCCCAGCGGTTGAATGCTAGCTTAGCGAAATTGCTAGCACTTCAACTGCTACCTTTTCAGTTGGTAGATTCTGTCCCCTTTGGCTGACAGACCTCCAAAGGGAATACGACCTGCCCAAGAACCGTCTAATCTGTGACATGCCCACCAGATGGAACTATACATTGGCCATGCTGCAGCGGCTGCACACGCAGCAGAGAGCCATCAATGAGTATCTGTGCCAATATGGCAGCAGAACTGGGTCAGGGGAGCTTGTTTTTTTCCCCATGCCAGTGGGCCTTGATCAGGGATGCATGCACTGTCCTGTCACCATTTGTGGAGGCCACGAGGATGGTGAGCAGTGACAGTGCATGCATCAGTGAGACTGTCCCTCTTATTCACATAAAGGGATGATTTTTTTCTCCTCTTAAAGGCAAAATTACTATTTTTTTTCTAAAGAGACACTTATGTAAACGGTGTTCAAGCTACACATGTGAGGTATCCCTGCGACCATTCGAGTGAGAGCAATAATTCTAGCACTAGACCTAGAAAAAATTTAAAGCATCGACTATGGAAGTTTTTAATTATCATAGTTTATTGCCATTCTATGAGTGTGCACAATTTTAAAGCATGACATGTTAGGTAACTATTTACTTGGCGTAACATCCTCTTTCACATTATACCAAAAAATTGGGCTAATTTTACTGTTTTATTTATTTTTTATTCAAAAAAAAATATTTTTTCCCCCAAAATTGCGCTTGTAAGACTGATGCGTGAATACAGCATGACATTAAATATTGCAACAATTGCCATTTAATTCTCTAGGGTCTCTGCTAAAAACAAATATATAATGATTGATGGTTCTGAGTTTGTAGGGTTCAATATTGAGTTGGCCTATCCTTTGCAGCTATACCAGCTTCAACTCTTCTGGGAAGACTGTCCACAAGGTTTATTAGAGTGTGTCTATGGGAATGTTTGACCATTCTTCCAGAAGTACATTAGTGAGGTCAGAAACTGATGTGGATGAGAAGGGCTGGCTCGCAGTCTCTGCTATAATTCATCAAGTTGAGGATTATTTGGTGAATGGGGGACTATGGTGTGTGGTTGTTTTTCAGGGGTTGGGCTTGGCCCCTAAGTTCCAGTGAAGGGAACTCTTTAGGCATCAGCATACTAAGAAATTTTGAACAATTTCACGCTCCCAACATTGTGGGAACAGTTTTATGGATGGCCCCATCCTGTTCCAACATGACTATACACCAGTGCACAAACAAGGTCCATAAAGACAAGGATGAGCGAGCTTGGGGTGGAGAGACTTGACTGGCCTGCAGAGAGTCCTGACCTCAACCCAATCGAGTACCCTTGGGATGAATTAGATCGGAGACTGGGAGTCAGGCCTTCTTGTTCACATCAGTGCCTGACCTCACCAATTCGCTTCTGGAAGAATGGACAAACATTCTCTAAGCCTGGCCTCCGACGATCATAGAGATGACTGGTGACCATCTGGTCACCAGTCATCTCTATGCCTCCCATCCGGCGCCGGCAGATCATTTCTCCGGGTCTCCGATGGCACGGGAGAGCCCGGAGAAGCACCGGATGGTGGCGGGAGGGGGGGCGTCCCCTCCCGTCGCCTATAAGAACGGTCAATGGGTGGAACTGCCGCTATGATCGTTCTTATGGTGCACAGGATCATCGGCTGAAGAGATGGATATCTGAATGATGCCTGTAGCTGCAGGCATCTTTCAGATATCCCCACTGAAAGTCCAGGATGTCATATGACGTCCTTGGGCGGAAAGTGGTTAAAGGGGTTGTAAAGGTAAAAAAAAAATCCTAAATAGCTTCCTTTACTTCAGTGCAGTCCTCCTTCACTCACCTCGTGCTTCAATTTTGCTTTTAAATGTCCTTATTTCTTCTGAGAAATCCTCACTTCCTGTTCTGCTGTCTGTAACTCCACACAGTAATGCAAGGCTTTCTCCCTGGTGTGGAGTATCGTGCTCGCCCCCTCCCTTGGACTACAGGAGAGTCAGGACGCTCCCTAAGATGCAGATAGAGAAAGGAGTTGTGTGTTAGTGGGAGTCCTGACTCTCCTGTATTCCAGGGGAGGGGGCGAGCATGACACTCCACACCAGGGAGAAAGCCTTGCATTACTGTGTGGAGTTACAGACAGAAGAACAGGAAGTGAGGATTTCTCAGAAGAAATAAGAACATTTAAAAGCAAAATCAAAGGATGAGGTAAGTGAAGGAGGACTGCACTAAGGTAAAGGAAGCTATTTAGGATTTTTTTTTATTTTACAACCCCTTTAAGGCACTTAAATAAATTAATAATACATTTAATCACAACTTCCAGTGGAATTCAAAGTCTCATATATAAAGATATAAAAGTATGTTATTATAAATTATTTTACTTTGTTATTCATTGCTCCAGTCATAATTTGTGTAAGAATTTTCTTTGCAAAAGTTTGTATGTGTTTCAACTGAGTATTTACTTGATTTCTAGGAGTTGCCATTCAGTTCCATTGATGATGTATCAGTTACTATTTCTATAACTATGTTGCATATTACTGTATGGGTATCCCAATTTGTATTCTTGGTATTTTGGTCCATTTTTACAACCTTTAGAAATCAACGTTGAAATATGCTTTTCTTTAGAGGAGTTTGGAATCTTTAACACCAGTTACATTCTTCTGTAGTTTGTATTTTAAATTCAGTTCAAAATTAGCCACCATTTGGTCTACTTTTAGACACATTCATGTAGCATTTCACTTTAAACAAAGTCTGTGTGCCATTTAAAGATTTATGAAAAAGTGTTAAAAAGAGATTACTCTCATCTTTGAAGTTTTTGACATTCATGTAACTAGTGACTATAGTAAAACAGAGCATATGTAGAGAATTTTTCTCATTAAAAATATAATTTGAAACAGAGGCAAGCCCTGCTATGCTGGAAACCGGTAGAGAACCTTGAGCCAAATATCTCAGTATTCCAGGTGTAACACAAATACGTGTTATTTGTAGTGTGCGCACGCGTTTTGGAACGTTTTACGTACCAAAAAAATTTCCTTTTTTATTCTATTCCTTTGCCATGTATGTTATGCTCTCTCTCCAAATGAGGGAGAAACGATTTGAATGGAATTCAGGACAAAAACAGTCTACCGATGTATAAGAAGCAAAAAATATGTGTGAGCAGAACATTAAAAGAAAAGCTCAACAAGAACGTCCACACAATGGTGCACAGCTGTGTGTGTACTCATAACTGTTCAAGCCTTTTAGCATTAAATTGTGCATGCAGGTGTGGATACCTTTTTATCCATACGCAAATTCTGAGATGAAAGTCAACCTGCTGGAGAACTAAAAGCCAATAACAGAGCATACTCCTATAACCTACAGATGCCAGGCATCCAGTCACAGTGGGGTTTATTTACTAAAAGCTAAAGGGGGGGGAAATCAGGCTCACTTCTGTATAGAAACCAATCAGCTTCTAACCTTAGCTGGTTCAATTAAGCTTTGGCAATAAAACCTGGAAGCTGATTTCTTTGCAGAAGTGAGCCTGATTTTGCACTCTCCAGCTTTAGTAAACCTCAGTGTTTTAACAGTAGCAGTTAAAGGGGTTGTAAAGGAAATAATTTTTTTCCCTAAATAGCTTCCTTTACCTTAGTGCAGTCCTCCTTCACTTACCTCATCCTTTGATTTTGCTTTTAAATGTCATTATTTCTCCTGAGAAATGCTCACTTCCTGTTCTTCTGTCTGTAACTCCACACAGTAATGTGAGGCTTTCTCCCTGGTGTGGAGAAGGCCTCTTGAGGGGGGAGGGGGCGAGCAGGCAAGTCAGGACACTCTCTACTTTGCAGATAGAGGAAGGAGCTGTGTTTTAGTTGTTGTCCTGATACTCCTGCTCGCCCCCTCCCCCCTCAAGAGGCTTTCTCCACACCAGGAAGAAAGCCTCGCATTACTGTGTGGAGAAGGCCTCTTGAGGGGGGAGGGGGCGAGCAGGCAAGTCAGGACACTCTCTACTTTGCAGATAGAGGAAGGAGCTGTATGTTAGTGGGCGTCCTGATACTCCTGCTCGCCCCCTCCCCCCTCAAGAGGCTTTCTTCACACCAGGAAGAAAGCCTCGCATTATTGTGTGTAGTTACAGACAGAAAAACAGGAAGTGAGCATTTCTCAGAAAAAATAAGGACATTTAAAAGCAAAATGGAAGGATGAGGTAAAGTGAAGGAGGACTGCACTAAGGTAAGGGAAGCTATTTAGGGAAAAAAAATATTTCCTTTACAACCCCTTTAACTGCTACTGTTAAAACACTGAGGTTTACTAAAGCTGGAGAGTGCAAAATCAGGCTCACTTCTGCAAAGAAATCAGCTTCCAGGTTTTATTGCCAAAGCTTAATTGAACCAGCTAAGGTTAGAAGCTTATTGGTTTCTATACATTAGTAAATAAACCCCACCGTGACTGGATGCATGACATCTGTAGGTTATAGGAGTATGCTCTGCACTAAGGTAAAGGAAGCTATTTAGGGGGGGAAAAAATCCTTTACAACCCCTTTAAGGCTGGATGGTTACTATTTATGGGGTTAGAAGAACCATTCAGGGGAATTCAATAAAGTCTTAACCTCATTAGCGGTAACCCCATCCCGAGTGTGGCTCGGGGTGAATTTTCCATACCAAAAGCAGTAACCCCCGAGCCTCACTTGGGATCGCATTGCAGGATTCAGGCGAAGTTACTTACCTTGTCCCCTGAATCCTGCGATGTCTCACCACTGTGTCTGCGAGCAGTGTGTCCTCCGCTTAATTCATCACAGTGCCGAACTCCTTTCCCTGCGAGTGTCGCAATGCACGGGGATGAAGCACGGCGCCAAATTAAAAAACGTAAAAAAACAGTATATATACAGTACACTGTAATCTTACATATTACATTACTGTATAAAATTATTTCACATCCCTTTTGTCCCTAGTGATTTGTCCAGTATCCTGCATGCAGTTTTTTATTATATATACTGTTTTTTCTACCTGGAAACTGGAGATTGTCCATAGCAACCAAAAAGTGTCCCTTTACATCAAAAGTGGTTTTAGACTAGCTAGAAAACAGTGATAATAAAATAGAATCAATTGCAGAATTGAGTGATAGCGATTTGTGGGGAAATTCGTCAGCGTAATGACAGCGACAATTCTGCAACTGAGCAAATTTCAGTGTTTTTGATTTGATTACATTATTGAATAATTGTTATTATTATTATTATTATTATTATTATTATATTATTATTTGTTATAATTATTTATAGTTATGGCTGATGGTCAGCAAGTCTCGTACTCCCACACTTGAAGTACCACCACTGCGCCTTAAGAAAAAACAACTGACTAACCTGCTGCCACTTTAATGATATAGAAATGTGATTGTAGTTTAAACCTCTAAACTCAACAGTGAAAAAATAGGTGGTACTAAATTGCACTTATGTGTATGGATTTCCAACCAAGTGCAAAAAATAACTAAAACTAAAAAAAATAAACACAGCTTCATACACGCTACACTTTGCTGGCTTTGAAGTGATGTGATGTGAGTGTAATGGTTAAAGTTTTTCACACAGCGTTTTATTAAACTGGTTTTACAATATTACACTAGTTGGAGCACTTTTTATTTACACGTCAAATCCAGTGACAACACACTGGACTAGATGTCAGAAGAAGCTCCACTCGGAACTCTTCAAAACCACTTTAAGGAAAAAAATAGAAACAACTCCGCCGCATCAAACGGCCGTTGAAACATTGGAAGCCATAAACTCGGCCATGCTACAGTCAGCCGACTTGGTAGCGCCGAAGCGACGAACCCGCATCCGGAAAACCAACCGCAGCTGGTTTAGCAACCAACTGTCGTTACTGAAGCAAGAACGCAGAAGGGCCGAATCTGCCTGGAAAAGATGTTCTTCAGAGCTAAACCTATCCATCTACAAGGCGACTACAAGAAAATACCACAAAGGAATTTTCCAAGCCAAGAAAAATTATTTTTCGGAGGCTATCAACGGCGCCCTAAACCGCCCCCGCGAACTCTTCAAGATGGTCACCCAGACCATGAAGCCAGGATGCATTGAAACCCCCAGCTCGGACACACAAGAATTTTGCAATGAACTATCGGTTTACTTCATTAATAAAATCGAGGTGATCCGTGAAAGCATTCAGCAAAACAATTCCCCCCTCAGCCCCCCTGCAGCCTCTCACACAACACCCATAGTAATTCTTCTATATCAGGTAAGTTCGCCCTGGAACCCATCTCCATCGAGACCACTAAGAATGTCATTTGTACTCTGCGTAATAGCACAGCGCCAAATGACGTTATCCCCACTAAACTGCTGAAGGAATGCGCCGACATTCTGGCTCCTCCCATCACGCAGCTTATCAACCAGTCTTTCTTGGAAGGCATAGTGCCCTCACAGTTGAAAGAGGGTGTAATCCAACCCATCCTGAAGAAACCCTCCCTGGACCCCAAGGATCCACTCCACCGCCGTCCCATAACTAGCCTCAACGTACTCTCAAAGATAATGGAAAAAGTAGTGGTACAACAGCTGCAACAGCATCTAGATACCCACAAGCTACTTGACCCATTGCAATCAGGCTTCCGTCCCGGACACGGGACAGAAACAGCATTACTGAAAGTATGGGACGATGTTCTCAAGGCCGCAGACGAAGGAGAATCTTGTCTTCTAGTTCTGTTGGACCTAAGTGCCGCTTTCGACACTGTAGACCACAATCTGTTACTGACTCGGCTTGCTGAAGTAGCCAGAGTCGCAGAAGGCGATCTATCTTGGTTCTCCTCTTTTCTGGAAAACCGATCGCAAACAGTGAAGTTAGGACCTTTCACGTCTGACAAACGCACAGTAACATGCGGAGTCCCTCAAGGATCGCCTCTGTCACCAGTGCTGTTTAACATATATCTTCGTCCTCTCTTTGAGATTATCAGCAGCCAAAAACTGCTCTACCACTCATATGCAGATGACACACAACTCTATTTCCGCATCTGCAACAGACAGGATCACCACCTCAATCTAGAGACATGTCTCTCTTTGATAGAGGACTGGATGACAAAGAGTTATCTTAAACTCAATGGAGCGAAAACAGAACTTCTCCTGTTTCACGCCAAGCGTATGAATCAACTTTCAACAGCATGGACCCCCCCGCCCATTCTGGGCAAGCTCATCACCCCTAGCGCCAAAGTCAAAAGCCTAGGGGTCATTTTTGACTCCTTTATGACAATGGACGCACAAATAGGGTCAGTAGTCAGCGGATCTCACCATCTGCTGCGCCTACTACGCAGACTCACTCCGTTCATCCCTAAAGAAGATTTAGCGGTCGTGGTGGGAGCAATTGTTAACTCCAGACTGGATTATGCAAATGCCCTTTACCTCGGCCTCCCCAAGTACCAAATCGCTCGTCTGCAAGTCGTTCAGAATACGGCCGCCAGACTGGTGACTGGGAAAAAACCCTGGGAATCCATCTCACCTTCACTGAGAGCACTTCATTGGCTGCCAGTCAAAGACAGAATCGCTTTTAAAGCTCTCTGTCTTACACATAGATGTGTCCATGGGAATGCCCCCCTTTATTTATGCGAAATAATAAAAGCGCATAATCCCAATCGCGTTTTGCGATCCACGAATCAGAACCTGCTCCAGGTTCCGAAAGCCAACTTCAAGTCCAAGGGAGAAAGGAGATTCGCGATCCAAGGTCCCAAACTATGGAACGCTTTACCAACCAGCATTCGGTTGGAGGAGAACCACCTAGCATTTAGGAAAAAGGTCAAGACTTTTCTCTTTTGATATCAAAGGAGACAGGAACAACAAGCGCCCAGAGGCGATTCAGTTCGCATGTGCCGCGCTATACAAGTTTTCATTCATTCATTCATTCATTCACGTGGAGAGATCCTATTTGAATGCATGTGGCTGGATAATGGAGATCAGCTAACCCAGTCTGTGTGGTTTAAAGCGATTTTTACCAAGCATGAGAGTGTAAAACCTCATACACACGACTGTTTTCCTTGACAAAATCCATCAAGAAACTTGGTGGCAGAGCTTTATTGCCGAGGAAAACGGTCGTGTGTATGTTTTTCATCGAGAAAACGTGTTGTGGTTCTCGACGAGAAAAAAGAGAACAAGTTCTTTTTTTTCTCGTCGGGAGTCTCAAATTCCTTGTCGTGGTTCTTGTCGGGCTGGTTTACGACACGTTCGTGTTTATGCTTAGAAACTCACGCATGCTCAGAATAAAGTATGAGATGGAAGCGCACCTTCGGTAAAAGTAGCGTTTGTAATGGAGATAGCACATTCGTCACATGACATGTGTGGCAGATTCAGGTCGTTTTTAATAGTGTCACTTACACAAAGTGGTGCTATTAATGCACCAAATTCATAAATAATTATCTGCAGGTCATAGATAATAGAGGCAATTAAGACCAACTCTGTCAAGGGCATCTTCCCTACAACCCTGGGTGATGGTTGTGGGAGTCTGCAGGTGGGGGCTTATCATAATCTGGAAGCCCCCTTTAATAATTGGGACCCCAGATCCCACCCCCCCCCCCCATGTGATTGAGTATGAGCTACATAGTACCCCATCCCATTCACCAAAAAAGCACAAAAGGTAAATAAAAACACAGGTTTTTGACAATTCCTTTATTTAAAAAAAAAAGTCCCCCTGAAGTGGTTCCATCATCAATCACAACACCCGCTGCACCGCCAGTTCTGACACTTCATTACTGGATATGAATAATAACAATAGTTTTGCCCTTTGTTACACTTTTGAGTCCTTTGAGACGTTCTTTTTGGTAAAGTAATTGCTATATCTTGGCACATGTGTGCTTTTTGAATATGGAAAATAGCCATTGAGTGCTATTTACTAAAAATGAAGCACAGAGAATCAGGTGCAGCTGGTCATACCAACCAATCAGCTTCTACATTCAGCTTGTTCTTCGAAAGTTGGACAATAACACCCAGTAGCTGATTGGTTACTAGGCCCAGCTGCGTAAGATTGTATGTGTTTTAGTACATCTCCACCCTTGTCATTCTAGACAATGTTGAGCCTAGTTCTTTAAAACTAAACATCTTAACGATGAAGAGATTTTTAGTAGTGTGTATTAACCTGGCTGGCGGTATTCCCGAGTGCGGCTCGGGGTGAGATTTTTGTGCTACGATCGGTAACCCTGAGCCACACTCGGGTTTGCCTCACTGGATGCAGGAAGAGGTTACTTACCTTGTCCCCAGGATCCAGCGATGTATTTCCACAGTGCACGGCAGCCGGATCTTCCGCCCGATGCACTGTGTTCCCCTGATTCCCTTCTCTGCGAGTGGCGCAAAGCAGGGGGGCAAAACGGCGACAAATTCAAACAGTGAAAAGTAGAAACAAAGTAAAACACACTGATACTATTGGATTACAATAAAAAATAAAATACAGGGATCTCAGATTGCCCCCCAGTGCTTTCTCCAGTGCCCTTGTCTGCAGATTTACTGTACTTTGTGTTGGTAAACTGCACAGTGACCATGGCATCAAAAAAGCGTGCCTCTACCTCAAATCGCAATGCGACCTGCTGGAAAACAGTGACAGCGATATAGAATCGCTTGCAGAGGAGTTGAGTGACCGCGACGGGTCAGAAAGTTCGTCATCAGAAGCAGAAAGTGATTTGAGCGATGATCCTGTGACTGTGCCCAGCGACTTGCAGACTTGGTGTTCAATTGATTGCGGTACAGAGCATGTAGCGCCACAAAGATTTCCGTTTACAGGAGCATATGGGATCAAAGTGGATGTTGAGGATGACAATCTCTTGGCATACCTCCAACTTTTTTTGACGGATGAAGTGATCGCCAAAATTGTTTTGGAGACAAAACGCTACCAGGAGCAACAAGCTGCTACCCATCAGTGATTTTCAAGGCGCAGAAAATAGGAACCAGTAACCAGCAATGACATCTGGAAGTTTCTTGGCCTTATAATTTTACAGGGAGTGGTGAGGAAACCCCTGCAAAATGGTACTGGACAACCAACAAATTATTGGCCACACCTTTTTTGGAACCGTCATGTCGGAGTATACATTTTCACTGATCATTTGCACTTTGCAAATAATGAGGACTTTGATGGGAGTTCTCATCCAGCTCCAAAGCTGAAAAATTATGGGAGATTTACCAGCTTATTTTGCATAATTTCCAGCATACCTATATTCCAGAGAGAGACATTACTATTGATGAAAGTCTCATGGCTTACAAAGGTAGACTCAGATACAGTTCATCGCATCAAAGTGCGCTCGATTTGGCATAAAGTCATTTATGCTGTGTGAATCCGGCTCTGGGTACATCTGGAACTCAGTCCTGTACACCGGGAAAGGGCCAAATTCTGCCAGTGATTCAGCAGTTTTGGAATTGCAACTGCTTCAGTTCGTTCCTTAATAGAGCCATTGCTGAACCAGGGCTACTGTGTCACCACAGACACTTTTTATACCTCCCCAGAACCTGTATGAGTTCCTTCTCCTGAATAAGACAGACGCATATGGGACCATGAGGCCTAACCGGCGTGACATGCCGTCAACCTTTGCCAACAAAAAGCTTGGGGCAGGAGAAGTAGCTGCATGGCAGAAAGGGAAAATGATGGCACTTAAGTGGCAGGACAAAAAAGATGTGTGCCTTATGAGTACAGTTCATAAAACCTCAACCGTAATGGTACATACCAGAGGTGAAAAGGATGTTATGAAGCCACAGGTTGTGTTGGACTAAAACCACACTATGGGAGGTGTGGACAGAGCTGAGCAGGCCATGAACTTTTATCCAGCGATGAGGAAGCAACAAAAAAATACTATAAAATATAATATTTATAAAAACAGTGCCTCTGGAATTCCTTCATTCTGATGAAAAAAAAAAAGTGACAGGCCTATGGTCCATGCAGACTTTGTGTGGAAGGTTGCAGAACTAATCTTTCTGAAGCACCAAATGCCAACGGCGGTAAATCGATCTGGACGCTGGGCTGCTGGTGTTGTGAACCCTGAACAACTGACTGGTTGTCACTTTATGGACCACATTCCACCCACTGAAAAAAAACAGCACCCACAAGAATGTGTATGGTTTGCTGCTCCAAGCGCAATGACAACAGAAGAAAAATCCGTAAAGAAACGAGTTTCTATTGTCCCGACTGTGACGTTGGACTTTGTGCTGTAACTTGCTTTAAAAATTTTAATACCCGAGACGTTTACTGACTAATAATATTGCACCCTTGTTTGACCCCCAAAAAAATCTGATTTTTTGAATATATATTTACTAGAATGTATTAAATACAAAGTATTGTTATTATTAAAATATTATTTGTTATTGTAACGGTCACCACCGCTTACGACCTTCCATCCAACCACGACAAGCTTATCTGACACACTCCGACAATACTGCATACACGATCCATATCCTTTCCCAGAATAAGACGAGACAGAGCTCTGTACTTGCTTCCAAAGATATGACAATTTATTGGTATTTTCTCAGCTTCTTATACAGTCTCAAGCATAATGCAGTTAGTCACAGGACAATGTAGTCTCCACCCCCCTTCACACCATGGGGGGCTTCAATCACACTCTAAAAGGCATTCAGGTAAGCTAACCATGTAGACTTGTCGGCACCGTATCTTCAATAGTGTTCAATTAACCTTGAATAGTAACACAGACATCTAGTTGAATAAGTTATTTAGACAGCTTTATCACACAATGGCAGATTCTTGTGAGAGTGGGTGCAATCAACACCTTCAACGGAATGTCTTTACAGTGAATAGCCAACACCTTAAGATATTTCAATAGCATATTATACAAAGGTATGACTCACTCTGGTCTTGTAGACCTGAATTAACACCTTTCAAAAGCATGTGTGCCCAGATTGAATAGTTAACGGCTTTTGATATTTAAAGACATCCTGCAAACATGAATTATTATTAATGTCCCTTATTAATGTCTTCTGTAATATATGAATTATGATTCTTTGTCACCCTATGGCCCTAGTGGACATAAGGTGACCCTAGACATAGGAATATCTCAGTCTGTCATGGGCCATTCCGTTACATCTCTCCCCTTTCGGTGGGAGACGGACACAGGTGGTAACCCCAAACGGGTTGACTCCGAAGTCCATCAGTAGTTCCAGTCCTCCAATGCTGGGCTCCATACTGTTTCCCAAATAAATGGCTCCAAACTGAGCATTACTCACCCCGCCAACCTCTGCCTCTCTCAGAGAACACGCCAGAAATTCTAAATCTTCCTGTGACCAGTGGACTCACCGAGATATTTAATTTTTCCTCTCTGTGCTCCATTATGTCCTCCAAGCGCCATTCCCGATCATCCCCAAAGTCGGGATCACTGGACATCCTCCAATACAACAATCCCAGGCCATCATAGTCATAGCCTTCTGTGGGGCTGTCATCCGCTGACCATGGGCACTCTTGGGCTACATACCACCGGAGGGCTCTGTAGCTCTAATCCAGCTGCATCTCTGCCCGAATCAGCCTGCTCAACTCTGCTATCCACTCCTGCTTCGGTTGTTCCCCCAACAACAGCATTCTTACGTCATACTGCGGCCAGTACCTTGCATAGATGGAGGGCAGGACCTTTCCTTGGTGTTGCTGCTCCAGAGCTAACGCTTCCTTCCAGAGTTGGCACCGAATCACATCCGACCATCCCAACAGGACCTCCTCTGATACTGGTCCTCTATGCTGTATCCGCATCTCTTGTAACCTTCTTTGGAATTCCTCTTCCATGGAGACTGGTATCTGCACCTCTCCTCTCTCTTCAGCTGCTGCAGCACTTCTTCGCTGTCGCAAGGTGGCATCCACAGCTGCTATAACCCGGTCTATGATCTCCGGCGGAGGATTAGGACCATATTGTGCCAGTCCATGTTTAACAGCCCGATCAAAAAATTCTTCCTTGGGTGTCCTGTCTGTTACGCTGGGCCTCTTAGCTCTATTCATTTCGACAAGTTCTGCGATAATGTCCCTTTTCTTACAGTTGCTGGCCGGTCTGCCTCGGCTCTCCAGTAAGTCCATGAGGGAAGAGAGCTTCATCCGTTCATACAGCGTCTCCATTGTCATGTGTCCTTGTAGCCGTCTTTCTGAAGATGGAATCATCCCACCGCTGCCAACCAAATGTAACTGTCACCACCGCTTATGACCTTCCATCCAACCACGACAAGCTTATCTGACACACTCCGACAATATTGCATACACGATCCATATCCTTTCCCAGAATAAGACGAGACAGAGCTCCGTACTTGCTTCCAAAGATATGACAATTTATTGGTATTTTCTCAGCTTCTTATACAGTCTCAAGCATAATGCAGTTAGTCACAGGACAATGTAGTCTCCACCCCCCTTCACACCATGGGGGGCTTCAATCACACTCTAAAAGGCATTCAGGTAAGCTAATCATGTAGACTTGTCGGCATCTTCAATAGTGTTCAATTAACCTTGAATAGTAACACAGACATCTAGTTGAATAAGTTATTTAGACAGCTTTATCACACAATGGCAGGGTCTTGTGAGAGTGGGTGCAATCAACACCTTCAACGGAATGTCTTTACAGTGAATAGCCAACACCTTAAGATATTTCAATAGCATATTATACAAAGGTATGACTCACTCTGGTCTTGTAGACCTGAATTAACACCTTTCAAAAGCATGTGTGCCCAGATTGAATAGTTAACGGCTTTTGATATTTGAAGACATCCTGCAAACATGAATTATTATTAATGTCCCTTATTAATGTCTTCTGTAATATATGAATTATGATTCTTTGTCACCCTATGGCCCTAGTGGACATAAGGTGACCCTAGACATAGGAATATCTCAGTCTGTCACGGGCCATACCGTTACAGTTATTATTTATTATATTATAATTTATGATTTTGTGTTTCAAACTTTATCATGGTCTACTAGACTCTGGTTTGGAAAGATTTAGGTGAGTTATTCCTAAGAATTACAGGCCTGAAATCAAAAACGTCATATTTCCATGCAAAATAATGGTACCGCTTTCAGCACCTAAAATCTGAAAGAATCATACCGCCAGGGAGGTTAAAGTAGGGTGAGACACCTACATTCTTTTGATATATATCTCATGATTTAAATACAGTGGATTTGCACAGTTCTGGTCTAACAGTGGTTGTTTGGCCCAATAATAATGTTGTTAGTTAACATATTGGTTTTATGTTATTTTTATTTGTTTTAATGAAGGTTTTTGTAAGTAAACACACAAGATTGGGTTTGTGTGGTGTAAATGTTCACCTAAAAAATATCTCCAAAGGTCTTGATGTAGAATAAATGCATTGCCAGTACATGTCACATATGTTCAAATAAGGGCTTAGTGCTTCCACAAAACCTGCTAAATTGAGCAGCTTGTGTAGAAATGAGAGGGTCCTAGACATTTTGATATGGGGCCGCTTCCTGTGTTCCTTTGTAACAATCACAGCCTTCTCACTAAAAACAGAGTAAGCTACCTGGTAAAATGTACAGAGTAATGCTGTGTAAACACGATCGGAATTTCCAATAGGAAAAGTCCGACTGACTTTTTCCATAGGAAATTTCGACCATGTGAATGCCCCATCGGAGAAATTCCATCCATGAATTCCATCAGAGTTTAAATATAGAACATGTTCTATTCTACTCCGATAGAATTAGTCGGAATTCCAATGAGCTTTTGGTCGGGCAAAAGCCTGATCGTGTGTACGCGGTATTAGAGTTGATACTTGAAAAACAGGAAGCTTGTAGGAAGCGCTGAGTTCGTTCTGTGAATGGAGCCCCATGTCGTTTTAGGCATTACTGATAGATGAGATAACATTTGATAACATTTGATTTATTAGGCAAAGATATGTTTCAAATTTTGTTAACCAAACTTTTAAGGAAAACTTGTATTTTATTATTAAGGTTATTTTAACTTATATTTCTAAATATTATTTTATTATTTGGATGTATCAACTGAATTATCATTTCCCCTAATATTCTGAGGTATCCTAACAGTTGCTGAGTTTCATTGGCAAACTGGCTGCAGGAAGATTTTGAACCAAAAGCGTCATTCACAGATGGTGAGTGAGCATTTTTTATACACAAGGCGGTCACATCTGCATTGTTGAGGTGCAGGATAGAAGAATCTGATCATTTCAGTAGCATTTATTGAAGTGGGGATGCACACAAAATTTTACCATATGGACTTACAGTAAGTAAAATAAGTATTTTCACAACATGTCTGTAACAACCTATGCAATCTATACATACAAAGAAACCAAAACAAATAAGTTCAGAAATTAGGATAATAAAATAGAATGACGCAGGAAATAAAGTTTTAAACATGCTAACTGAAATGTATTTAATACTTTGTACAAAATCCTTTGTTGATAATGACAGCTTCAAGACTCCTCTTGTATGGAGAAACTAGTGGCATGAATTACTCAGGTGTGGTTTTGGCTTATTCCACACAAACAGTCTTCAAATCTTGAAGGTTCCGTGGGTCTCTTCTATAAACTATGATCTTTAGTTCTTTACATACATTTTCTATTTGGTTAAGTCAGGTGATTTGCTGGACCATTTTAGCAGCTTAATTTTCTTTCTTTGAAGCCAACTGGGAGTTTTCTTTGGCTTTGTGTTTGGGATCATTGTGCCAGATTCACAGAGCCATTACGCCGGCGTTACAGGAGATGCGCGGCGTAAGTCTAAATGTGCGCATGCGTTTCGATGCGCCGCATCCCCAAAACGAGATACTCAAGAAATCTACTTTTTTTGGACCGGCGTAATTTCGATAGACCGGCGTATCCATCCGCGCAAAACTGCGCTAGACACACCATTGATATGCTATTCAAATATGCAAATTAGGGAGTTACGGGGATCCACAAAAGAACGTTGGTGCAGTGCAGGCTACGCGCTGTGCACAACAGCTGCACGTCCTGTCTAAATTAACACCATATAAAAGGTGGAATAAAATTAGACAATTCGTCTACATGTCAGCTAAAGCAATACTGTTAGTGAGGAGCTGAGCAGTCACACTTGCTGGACAACAAACTGTATGCCAACAGGCCAGGGGCATCCATGCTTATAGCTATACTACTGACTTTAGATGAGCAAAGAAGGAGGAGGGCACGGAGGAGGGCACAGGAGAGGATTTTTATTTTTTTCCAAAAACTTTTTCTTTGCTTTTATAAACATTTTTACAAAAAATATACATACATATATACATCAGTACATAACATACATACAAATTACAAACACGGTCTCACTATCTTTCAATAGCCCTTTAAAACCTTGATGGATATAATAATCTAATACAATATTCTTCTCTGATACAAGCCCCTCACTCTTCACTTGATATATCACACACGCATAGACATCTTTGGCATGAGTGATTCTGAGGTGTCTCGCATCTTCAGATTCACCCCTCATGCCATCCAGGAATTAACCACAACCCTGCATGTCCTCCATCACCGGCCCAACACATGACACCACCCATGACACCCATGACAGCTACATATACAATCCTAGCCCCATCCCCACAGATTTCGAACAGAACATGTATGGGGACAGCTGGCTGGTTGGTGAGTGACATGGGTGGCAGGCATGACTGTCCCCCCCATGATGCTGAAATCACAAGGGGCACATGCACTACTAACATCCTCCTGTCTTATCCCTTCAGGGTGACTCTGCATATGCACTGGGACCCCATCTCATGACTCCTATACGGAACCCCCCATGGTACCCCGTTGTATTCCCCAAACTTTGTATGCCAGATCATCGGTGCATGTAGCATGCTGCACAACTTCACAGTGAGAAAGGGCCTGGATGAGCTGATGAGTGATGAGCTGACCCCTGAACCAGACAATCCCCCCTTAACCAAGGCTACCCTGTCTTCTGAGGGAAGAGCAGCCAGGAGCCAGCTCACATTAGGCATCTTTGCACATTAAACACACACATTAATCATGGCACAATGAGAATGCATGCATGCACACCACTGTGGTCCCTAGCACAGACACATCACATCCTCATCACATTGGATTGGCACAAGCCCACCATGCAGGACTTGTGAGCAGCAACGCCATGCCACGGCTCCAATTATGTCACTGTACATTCATACACCATTCACACGGACCTGGGGATCACTTCTCCACCACAAATGAGGGTGACACCCCTTTTCCAGCAGGAATGTCACCCCCACATAACAAAATCATTCACAAACAGAAAAACAAACGCTAATAAACAACAGAACAAAAGCACCTTGCTGTATAGGAAGGCATACAAAGGGATGTACTTTTGCAAAGGAAGGGCGTTTGTCTCTGTCTATTTAAGCTGTCTGCGTAGTTCACTAAGTTGCCTGGGTCCACTTCCAATTTCACTGATTGCGTCGTTCCCGAGTTGTGAGCATGCGCACAGAGGTGCTGACCATGGTCTGCTTCATGCGCGATCAGGCCGGCCCTTCATTTGCATGGGGTCACGGCTCATTTCAATGTAACACGCCAACGTCCTTCCCAATTTGAATTACTCCGCCTTACGCCTCGGAATTTACGTTACACCGGCGCAAATTTCTGCGCAAATACTACGAGGATACAGTGATTGCGCCTCTACATTGCGCAGGTCTAACGTAAAGAAGGTGCGCTACGCTGGTCAAAATATGCGCCAATGTACGTGAATATGGCCCATTGTCTTTCTGAAATATCCACCCTCGTTAAATTTTCATCATCCTGGTAGATGGCAGCAGAATGTCTCAGTACATTTTTTCATTCCTTCCTTCAATGAATGACATGAAGTTTGCCAGTACCGTATGCTGAAAAACAGCCCCAAACCATGAGGTCCCCACCTCCAAACTGTTGGTGTAGTGTTTAGGGGTGATGCACAGTGCAATTTGACCTCCAAACATGGTGTGTATTATGGCATCCAAAGAGTTACATTTTGGTCTCATCTGACCAGACTATATTCTCCCAGTATTTCACAGGCTTGTCTAAATGTGCAGCAAACTTTAAACAAACTACAACATTCTTTTTTTTTTTTTTAGCAATGGAGTCTTGCATGGTGAGCATGTTCAATACCTATTTTACCTGTTGTATGTTGATATTTGGACACTTTAATAATTTATTATTAAGTCTATTTGGGTTTATATTTTGTTATTTTTGGGGGGATTTTTTTTACTGTATTGTGTAAATTACCACTTTTTTTTATTATTATTTTAAGTTCTTTATTAATGCAGAACTTAAGTAAAAAAATAAAAAATAAATTGCAAACAGAAAGGCTCTTTATTGCAGGGACATGTAATGTATTTTTTGTAATAAAATACACTTACCTTCCTGTTCGTAATCCTTGGTAGATTGTATACTGAGCTGAGCATGCTGAGTGCTGGGATGAATGAACTCCTGCACAGGAGTGACATCATCCCACTTTGCCACTCAGAAGAAGCCAGAGAGAAGATGCTGGCACCAGCAAGGTACCTCCCAGGCATCGGACTATTGGAGCAGAGGTAAGTATTACTGCCTTTAAATCAAAAGGAAACTTATGCACCACTTCTATAACGTGATAATGAAAAGCCTAAACAACTGCTGACACTAATCACAGTCATACATGTGTATCAATACATCAAACAATCAACCGTACAACGCTTAAAACTAAACACACTAAACTGCATATATGGTGAAAATATATAAGTATTCTGATGATAGCACAAATATCACTTCATATGTGAAACCAATACTAATCATGTAGTGCATAAACACTTAAAACTTGGTAAAACAATAAAAAACTGAATTCATATAAACATACAATAAAAAATGAATATAGAAGAAATTAGTCCATAAAGTCCCCACAATTTAGGTGCTTCGTAATAAGTCCTCAAAATGAATCCACTCCTCTGTGTTGAAAAAAGATCCAGGATGTGTATCACCACAGGTGCTCCCCCCCTGCAGGTGTATTCTTACCTGGATCAGTGACCACTACAACTACGGTAAGTAGAATCAGAAACAGCTTTCTAGCCTCGCCATGGGTTATAACAAGTCTCCTGAGCTCCTCTCCACTCCTTTCTCCCAGGTGGCCAGTGATTGCCAATGATAAATAGTAGAGAAAAAAACTGATAGTGCTTATATCGTTTAAAAAGCATTTATTTGCATACAAAGCTATGACAAGGTGCTCAAATTTTTCTGGTGCTACAAGCGCACCTGTCTGTAAACAGCAAAGTTAAAATCTATGTTTGGGAATCCCCTCTCCAATTCACACAAGCCCCGCCGGAACTTCTCATGGAAATGACTAACTCTGCGCTAATTCCTGGTACCGTGATCGTCTTTGTCCCTCCCCAACACATGTCGATACAGGGTTACATGTCTTTCTCAGGGGGATTTTAGGATTACCATTGACAATCACTGGCTACCTGGGAGCAAGGAGTGGAGAGGAGCTCTGGAGTTGTCTTTTTATAGCCAATGGTGAGGCTAGAAAGCTGTTTGTGATCCTACTTAGCTGTAGTGGTCACACGGATTCAGGTGAGAATACTCCTTCAGGGGGGGGAAGCACCTGTGGTGATACACATACCGTGTTTCCCTGAAAATAAGACCGGGTCTTATATTAATTTTGGTTACAAAAATCAGACTAGGGCTTATATTCAGGGGATGTCTTATTTATTTATGGAATGTACAATAATCTACATTTATTCAAATACAGTCATGTCATCATGACGATCTTAAAGTGGTTGTAACCCCAAAAATAAAAAAATATATCCTGATCCTTTAAAGCATGATAGCCAGCACAGTGACCCGCCGTAGCTCTTCTTCCCCACTCTGAACACTGCAGAGGAAGGGGTCGCTGACGTGGTAGAGGAGAAGATCTCTGGCCGGTTTCATGAGCGCTCAGCGGCACTGTAAGTGAGGTATTTTCCAAAATAAAGTTACAAAAGGAGACACACTGCACATTATATAATCTTTTTACAAAATGGATTGCATGTTTTTTATGACGACTTTAACTAGGGCTTATTTTCGGGGTAGGGCTTATATTGCAGCAATCCCTGAAAATAACGCTAGGTCTTATTTTCGGGTAGGGCTTATTTTTTGAGCACAGAGGAGAGGATTCATTTCCAGCACTTATTATTATTAAGTGGTTATGCACTGTATTATTAGTAGTGTTGCTCACGAATATTCGCATTGTGAATATTCGTAACGAATATTGCATATTCGAGTATTCGCGAATAAATCGAATATCGCGGTGAATATTCGATATTGCGAAAATTCTTATTTTTTCAAATTTATTTTTAAAACAGATCACATCCTAGTGATCTCCATCAACGTCTAAAAGCATTGCTGGTATGATTAGAGACCCTGGGCCGAGTAGCTGAGGCGATCCTTTTATGTTGCCGAATATTCGCAATGCGAATATTCGTATTACGAATATTCGCGAATACTTTCTCTGCCCTTCTGTGTTTTGTGTATAAAAAAACAAAAAACAAAAAAAAATGAGCTTTAGTTTAGTCATATAAGTTTGTGTAAGTAGAGTTAGTGTTTAGTGCATATTAGTTTAGTAATACAGGAAATGATCTCCGTTTTCGCGTGTTGACGAGAATTTCGCAATCAATTTCGCATTCGCATTAGCGAAATTTCGCATTAGCGAAATTTCGCAACATTTTTTTTTGATAAAATATCACGAATATTCGATATTAACGAATATTTCACAAATATTCTTCTATATATTCGTGAAATATCGCGAAATCGAATATGGCGTATTCCGCTCAACACTAATTATTAGCATTGGTTTCACATATGAAGTGATATTTGTGGTATCATCTGAATTACTATATATCTTCACCATATATGCACTTTAGTGTGTTTAGTTTTAAGGGTTGCACAGTTGATTACTGCCTTTAGTTCTGCTTTAGACAATAAATAAATGCAAAAAATGTCCCACTATGTAAAAACATCATCAATGCTGTCATCCAGCAATGCAGATCCTCATCAATCATGGCACCAGCCAAAAAAAAACACAGCGACACATCCAATCCTACTGCTCACTTGCTGGAAACAACTTCTCCCAGACATCGCAGATTGTAAGCAAAGGGGTGGGATTTCCCAAGTGATATCAATGTTCAAATATAGACATTGTCCATATTTGATGAGTGACATCATTGGGGAATTCCCACGACATCACAGGTCATGCCAATATTTGGTTAATGATGTCAACTGGGAGACGCCACCCCTTTGTTTACAAGAATAAGGACTCTTGCCCGTTGTGTGGAAACAGTGGCCTCTCTGGATAGGTCCGTTACACCCCCTTGCTGATTTAGAACTCTCCTATCAGAAAAGTTCATGCTCCCTGCTGAGTAGAGCGATATGGTTTTGACTGAACAGGGGACATCTGCAGGAAAAACAATGCTTCTACACAGAGAGCAAGGGTCCATATCTGTAGCATGCTGACATTAGACAGGTTGTGGCTGCTTACTAAAAAAGACAAACTTTAACATTTTAAACACCTTGGGCCAGATTCACAGAGCCCTTACTCCTGTCTAACTCGCGTTAGACTGGAGTACTTTCAAATTACGCGCGTTTTTTCACTACTCTGAAACCTCAAACCATGAAAATACAGCTGCGGGGTTCAATCCGACTGGCTTACGTGTTCGTACGCCTTCGGATCTACGCTGCAATAAATTTGCGGCCGCTGGGTGGAGTTCCCGTCGTTTTCCGCGTCGGGGTATGCAAATGAGCTTTTGCAGACGAACCACGACGTTACGAACGTCAATCGCAATCTCTTACGGCATCTTTAGTCATCTTTTTGCTGCGTAAAATTATACCAGCTTTTTGCTGGTCTAATATTAGACAGCCCATGTTAAGTATGGCCGTCGTTCCCGCGTCGAATGTCAACGTCTTTTTTTATTTTTTACGTAAGTCGCCCAGGAATAGGAATGTCCGTAAACGACGCTACTCAAACAACGAATGACGTAACGACGTTATTTCGCGCAATGCACGGCGGGAAATTTCTGAACGGAGCATGCGCAGTTCGATCGCCGCGAGGACGCGCCTAATTTAAATGCTTCTCGCCCCCTAAACGCGTATTTCGATTACGCGGCGAGAAATACACTACGCCGCCGTACCGTAAGGGACAAAATCTACCAGAATTCGGCGTATAGCCTGGTAAAATACGGCGGCGTAGTGTATCTCTGAAACTCTGCGCCAATGTAATTGTATCTGAATCTGGCCCCTTTTGTTTTGATGCATCTGGGATATATTTAGTTGATTTAAACTAAAAATTATAATTAGTGCAGTTATTTATTGCAATCTAATTACTGTAGAGACAGGGACCAAAGACACTTACGGATATAAGTTGAAAGTTTTATAACTTTATAAAAGTAAGTATGAAGTCTCTTCTATTACAGGAGTTTTATATTTTTTATTTTTATTTAAGTGACAAATTTGTTTTAAATAATGAGATGCGACAGGATAAAGTAAAAAAATATTTTGTGTGATTAAATTGTCTTAACTAGTGTACAAATGCTTTCTTGGCCTCCAATTTATGGTTACACCTTCAATATCATCTTACTCTTTGGCTCTGCACCAGTAATTGTCAGCAGTGATGTAGATTAAGTTGAACAGTTCACAAATGCTCAGACTTGCTAAGGGAAATAGGCGGAAATAATATGACATTTCTGAAATCTCAAGCAATAGTTTTAGCATAGACAGTTACGCACACAGCAGAGAAATCCTTGGTGAACTCTGCATTTAAAAACATCTATGTTTTTTTCTGCTGTTTTCTTACTTTTCACTATCAGTCACAAAGTGCTTTGGCACATTGTAGCACTTACTTTTTTTTCACAGTATTATTGGCCCTAAGCAAACAGATATATGATGGGCCTAGTGATACCTGTCTGTGAATTCATGACTAGTGCTGGGATCTGATAAGATGCTTGATCCATGCTAGTTTGCTGACAGAGTTGCATATGGGGTACTTCTGATCGTATACTATTCCATATGTGAATGATCATAACAGGAGAAAATCTCCATGTATAATAAGATACCTCTGAGCACATGACATTTTTATTATCACTATAGACAAACATGGACCTGTGTCAAAGGTTTCACAGAGATTTAGGAAAGTAGATCATAGCTGGATAGGGTTGCATGGAGAGAAAGAGAATCATTGTCTTATGTCCTAGCCTACTTTGAGCACAAATGATAATTGTTATCATGCACTTTTTTTTCTTTTTGACAACCAGTAACCCCCATATTTCAGATAACCTTTAAAGTGGAATCAAACTCAAATGGTAAATATTTATTATGTTTTAGGGAATACCTACAATTTTTAACTAATGCTTGTCCCCGAAGAAGCTACTGAGTTAGCCGGGTTCTTCTGTCCTGCTCCAGCAATGACCTGCCCATACTTACTAATATACCTTGTGAGTTTTAATTAGCTTTAATACAACCCAAACATAACACAGTAACAGTAAATGCCATAGCAATGTATACTGTACATAACTAAGGGATAGTGGACTTCATTCATAGAATCAGATTGCATGCGGTACGTAGGTATCCGGACACATTTTCCCTAAATATTGCATACAATCCTGTAACTATCAATAATGATACAGTTTTGCAGTATTTACCACAAACTGCTAAAAACACTAAATACTATATGAACAGGCGTTAATCTCCATTTATCACACCTTAATAAGCAGGGCATGACATTTTCTAAAAAGGGTGCCTAATCACAATCTAATGAGCATTGGGCTAGTCTAACCTATTTTGCCAGCTAGGCATTACATTGCTCTCCCTACATCCCTAATGGAGCTAATTTGAGGTTTGTTGGAGTTTCAGGCCATTCTAAGGAGGGCGAGGGGAAAAGAAGCATACTTGTCATGCGTTCACGTTCCTTTAAGCAGTGCACCTTGCTGGATCATTTCCATGAAGAGAAAGTGCTCTCTAAATTTCAATTTAAAGATCTCATTATGCTTTTCTTTGGGGAATTGAGACCTTTTCTGCAGTCCCCCACACTGCGTAGTCATGTCATACCACCCATGACACAGTTACTGGTACTGTCCTGCACTTTCTGGGTAAGGCCACCTATCAGATGGTAGCAGGAGAGGTGGTGTGGGTATCACAGCCATCTTTCTCAGGTTTGCTTGCTAAGGCCCTGTAGGGTTTCTGGCAAATTGCCCTCAAATATATCTACCTGCCTAACACACATCAGGAGTGGGATCAGATTATGAACAAATTCTATGCTGTAGCTGGGATTCCCAATGTCATGAGTCTTTTTTTTGCCCCTCTCATAAAGTACACATCTACTATAACAGGAAGCTCTGTTACCATTTTGACACTGACAGAATAACCGGAGGCTGGATTCTTGGTAAGACACTTTTTATCACAGACACTTTTTATTATTTTGTCTCAATGCATGCCACATATATCATACATGTTCATATGTTACACTCCTGTGTTCACACCTTACACCTTGCACACCACATATACACAGCACAGCCTTGGTTTCTAAAGAAATGGCTACACCAGATCCTCAACCTGGTGTAACCATTTCTAACGAAAGGCTCTTTACATATGGCCGAAAAGGCCTTCACATTACAATCATGTTCAGAAATGAAAAGCAAGATGTAGGGAAGTAATGTTCATTTTATTATTCACTCATCATGATATACCATTGCTATTAAAAAAATTGTATTTTCAAACAGTTGTAGGTGATTCTGACGATCTGTCCTGGCTGCTAACACCACTCTTGAGGTGCTCAACATCTGCAGAATATTCCTGGTGGAAACTCTCACTCTGCGGTTGCTCATAAACAAGTTGCTTTTGGTCCAAATTGTGTGTGCAATATATAGTACGCACACGTCGTATGTTCATGGGTGGATTGGGGTGGATTGGGTGATCCCAGCATTAACATCCACTGAACTTTTGCTTTGGAAACTTGAAGACGGTGGCAGAAGATTGACTACTTAAACACTGACATCGGGCTGCTGTTGTTGAGACTGCTGATGTCATCATTCTGGTCAGATGCAGAGAAGCCTAGACCTTGAACATCTGCTTCCACAGAAAATAGTAGGATGTTTGCTTCCCCTGTGGGGTCATCTGCAAGAGAACAGAGACTGATTAAGTCAAAGTTGGTCCATGTCCTCCCCTTCTTGAATCACCCCAGTCCATGATACATCCAGCAGACAAAACTTGCTCCATGGTCATCTCTAGGCAAAGTTTGCCAAAAGAGCATGCTGCAGGAGATGGGGTCCTTCTGGCAAGATGTAATAGGGCTGCAAGGGAGAATGTAGCATCAAAATTGAACATGCATTTAGAATATCTGCAAACACAATGAACTTTCCTCTCTTGTTGTGCAAAGTATCAAAACTTTTGGCCAGCCTGTAACTGTCTCTTCATGGATGTAAGGCACCAGTGTTTTTTCACAGTCAAACTACACAGCAGAAGCTTGTATTGCGCCATCAGTTTTTTGCCTAGAAGAAAAGAGATAAGCAATAAAGCAAACAAGCTAAACATCTAATGTACAGTAGAAAAGATTAAATGCCATTTACTTGACCAATTCCAGACATTTGTAGTCATTCTTTCTAACAGCAGTGCACACAGACTAACCTTTGCTGCCTGATCAATGCCATTTTCCTCTCGATGTTGCCCTTGATGTCTTAGTATCTCTTTTTCACAATATCTTCCCTTTGGGGTGCTACTCCCACTGCATTTACAGCTCTGTTAATGATTGTCCATTGTTTTCTCTACCAAGCTTGATCACTCCTAAGCATGTGGGTACACAACCACTTGTCAAACACAGAAGCCAAATGCTTGACCGACACCACATTCTCTGCATAAGTGAAATTCAAATTTTGTTGTCGATCATCTGAACGTTTTCTCTTGTTAAGGGTACTGGCTATCTTCATGCAAGCATCACTGCTGTTAGTTGAGGGTTCCTCCACACAGGGCATTTAAGTTTGGACTGCAGCCTCAAGATCAACTTCTGCACTGCTCTATACGTTGTTGACTTGGGTCAGAGTTAAATGTCTTTTATTCTCTCTTGAGCAGTAGGCCTCTGGGACACCTCTTCTTTGTTACTTGCCAAGATGGTGGTAACTTGCGAATGATAGATCTGCTGAGAGATTTACAGGACATTAAAAACATGGTTTATTTATTTGACTTTAACATTCTAATGCCGCGTACACACGGCAGAGAAACTCGACGAGCGGAACACATCGTTCCGCCCGTCGAGGTTCTCTGCCGGCCGTCAGATTCGGCGACCCGCCCGTCGGGAAAGGCAACCAGCCATTCATCCCGACGGACCGTCGTGCAAATAGAGAACCTGTTCTCTATTTGCTCGACGGGTTTCCCGACGGGCGGGGCTCGTTGAGAGCGTACACACGGCCGAGGTTCTCGGCAGAATGCGGCTCCCAGCGAGGTTCTCGCTGGTTTCTGCCGAGAACCTCGGCCGTGTGTACGAGGCTTCAGACTAACCTTGCTTTTGCTTCTTCAATATGAGGTAAACTTGCTGGGTGACCTGTGGATTCCATGATGGCTTGTTTCTGGGACAATGTTTTCTTTGGGGCACTATGAAAAAAAGAGATGCTGTTAAGTTGCTGATTACTTCACTTTACATGTGACATGTAAGAATATTTTAATACAAACACTTTATTTATTGAAGAAAAAGCAGTACAAAATAACCATTGTAGTGGTGGTGTCGGACTGCAACCCACACAAATAGGCATAAGAAGAAGACATATTGGCACTATTTTAGCATACAAAGATATAATAAGATGTTTTACCAAACATCTTAGGTAGACATTGGTGCCCTATAGAGGTGTGGCAAAAAAAAACATGTGAACCTAACTAGATAAACTTAAAAAAAGATGGTCATAGAAAAATAGGAGAGACATAATGAACTAGTAGATGAGGTTGCATTCAGTATAAAATGTCAGGATTATCCCTGAATCCCTAGAACACGACCCGACAGCCCAATTGGGGCCCGATATAAATATGTCTAGAAACCGCCGTATGTTGTGCATCCTGACCACTTTCTATGGAAAACTTGCATAGTATCTAATATAGTGTGGTGGGTTTGGTTCAATAATTTAATGGATTCCGTTCTTTGGAGGACTTGGGTCCAAGGAACCGTGGGAGAACGCCAGTTCAAGGCTATAGGCCATACGATAGCACCAAACAGGGTGTTAATTAACCTTTGGTTCGTTGGAGGGATATTCGGGATAGGGGTGAAGTGTAAGCACATTGGAGCAGTCAATGTGATCATAGACCTCGATACCTGTACTACATTAGAAGGTGCCTGATCCCATAAAGGTATTAGTTGGGGGCAACTCCAGAAAGTATGAAGTAATGTGCCTGTGGACTGGCATCCCCTAAAGCAAGAGTGAAGGACCAGAGGATAACATTTGTAAACTTTATCGGGGGTGAGGTACCACCTCGTGTGTAGTTTCAGCACTGTTTCCTTGAGAGACATAGAGCATGAACATTTATGCATACATTTATGACCACTCCTCTGAGGAAAATTCTTGTTCTATGTCTGATTCCCAATAGGCCATAGCATTAGACTTGTCTGGAATCTGCATGTCATTGAGGTTTCTATACAACAAGGAAATGTTTTTTTTATTTTTTTTTAATCTTTAGGTCCTTTGGACACAGACCGCAGATTTTTTCAATACGAAACAGTTTGTCATAACCTGTCTAGAGAGAAAGCCATTGGCACTCTCGCATGAAGGTGTTGAGTCCTTATGGGGGGAGCCGAGACAGCCGCAGAGGGACCCCAGAAGACCAGGTTCTGGGCCACTCTGTGCAAAACGAGCTGCACAGTGGAGGTAAGTATAACATGTTTGTTATTAAAAAAATATATATATATATCTTTAGTGATCCTTTAAGATTCCATGTAGTTTATGGTTCTATCCTTTTCCTATTCTAAACCATATCAAACAAATGCACAGCAAACATGTTGGGGTATGCTTCAGTCCAAACAAATGGGGAAGTAAGGTTGAACATTAACACTGGGCAGTTTTGAGCAAACAGGAGGGACACAGCAGCAGTCTACAGCTAAAAAGGATATAAGCATGCAGAAATTAGGCGCCTTATACAGAACAAACATTTGCCCCAAGCAAGGTAGGCACCACATATGAGGCAGATACAACAGATAAAAACATATGCCACAAGCCAAACATGAAAGTACATGTGCTAAGACAAATGAGGCTGTTGGAAGGCTTACCATGTGCTCCACCAAATCCAGAATGTTTGGCTTCTCTTCTGCTGAGCTCTCCTCTGCCATTGCTCACTTCTGCCAGGGCCCTGAGGAGTGTGCACTGGAAAAGAAGCGATGCCCGCTGGACATGGCAACACCTGGGGTAAATTACCACACACCTACAGTAAATGACTGCACTATCTCATGTGGAAAATACCGCAAAACATGGCCAAATACAGCATACAGTATTTTAGTAGCTTTTTTTTGAGAATGCCCAATTTTTTTTTTTTAAAAGGTGAAGGTTATTTTTTACCATATTTTTTAAGGAGCTCGATGACGCTTTATGAATGGAGTCTGGTATCTGGCTACATTGCTGGCCAGTAGTATCGAACACAATCCTACCAGCATTGGGGCCCCTGTTTGTAGTCCTTCTGATGCTCTCCTCACATTAAAGGCTTTAAATTCTCCATTTTCTTCCCAGTCCTCTGTCTTTTTTGGGAGTCGTAGTCCCCCCTCACAGTGCACCTGAGTCTGGCCACCATAAGTAACTCCACTTTTCAGCAGCCCACTCTGTCCAGATTCTACTGGGTGGGGTTTTTCCCTCTCTTTGTGATTCCACAGCCAGCATCTCCTTAACCCCCCTGGCGGTATTCCCGAGTCTGACTCGGGGTTACATTTTCATGCTGCGATCGGTAACCCCGAGTCAGACTCGGGCTCGCCTCGCTGAGTGCACAGACAGGGTTTACTTACCTTGTTCCTGGATCCAGCGATGCCAACACGCTGTGTGAGCGAGCGGGTGCTCGCTCGATTCACACAGTGTCCCCGCATGCCGTCGATCTCCGTTCCCTGTTACGTTACGACGCACGGGGGTGGAGAAACGGCGCCATATTCAAAAAAGTAAACAAACACATTACATACAATACAATGTAATCTTATAGATTACAGTACTGTATGTAAAAAATACACATCCCCTTGCCCCTAGTGGTCTGCCCAGTGCCCTACATGTCCTTTTATATAATAAAAAGTGTTCTTTCTCCCTGCAAACTGTAGATTGTCCATAGCAACCAAAAGTGTCCCTTTATGTCAAAAATGGTTTTAGATCAGCTAAAAAACAGCGATAATAAATTATAATCACTTGCAGAATTTAGCGATAGCGATTTGTGGGGAAATTCATCATAAAAAAAAATTACAGCGACAATTCTGCAACTGAGCAAATTTCAGTGATTTTGATTTCATTACATTATTGAATAATTTTTACTATAATTATATTATTATTTGTTATAATTATTTATAATTATTTATTATATAATATTTTATATATATATATATTTTTTTTAAATGTCATACCCGGGATGCCTATTAGACATTTGTTTGGTCAGATTTAAGTGAGTTATTTCTAATGCTGCGTACACACGATCACTTTTTGTGATGAAAAAAAATGACATTTTTAAAAATGTCATTTAAAATGATCGTGTGTGGGCAAAATGTAATTTTATGTCTTCTGAAAAACGACCAAAAAAAAATTCGAACATGCTCGAATTTTTTATGTCATTTTTCAAAATGTAATTTTTTGTGTCATAAAAAATGATCGTGTGTGGGCAAAACTACGTAAAAAATGACGTTTTAAACCCGCACATGCCCAGAAGCAAGTTAGGAGATGGGAGGTAAAACTACCATTCATAATGGAGTAAGCACATTCATCACGCTGTAACAGACAAAAAAGCAGGAATCGTCTTTTACTAACAAGTAACCTGCGATCGGTAACCCCGAGTCAGACTCGGGCTCGCCTCACTGAGTGCACAGACATGGTTTACTTACCTTGTTCCTGGATCCAGCGATGCCAACACGCTGTGTGAGCGAGCGGGTGCTCGCTCGATTCACACAGTGTCCCCGCGTGCCGTCGATCTCCGTTCCCTGCGACGTTACGACGCACGGGGGTGGAGAAACGGCGCCATATTCAAAAAAGTAAACAAACACATTACATACAATACAATGTAATCTTATAGATTACAGTACTGTATGTAAAAAATACACATCCCCTTGCCCCTAGTGGTCTGCCCAGTGCCCTACATGTCCTTTTATATAATAAAAAGTGTTCTTTCTCCCTGCAAACTGTAGATTGTCCATAGCAACCAAAAGTGTCCCTTTATGTCAAAAATGGTTTTAGATCAGCTAAAAAACAGCGATAATAAATTATAATCGCTTGCAGAATTTAGCGATAGCGATTTGTGGGGAAATTCGTCATAAAAAAAAATTACAGCGACAATTCTGCAACTGAGCAAATTTCAGTGATTTTGATTTCATTACATTATTGAATAATTTTTACTATAATTATATTATTATTTGTTATAATTATTTATTATATAATAATTTATATATATATATATATTTTTTTTTAAATGTCATACCCAGGATGCCTATTAGACTTTTGTTTGGTCAGATTTAAGTGAGTTATTTCTAATGCTGCGTACACACGATCACTTTTTGTGATGAAAAAAAATGACATTTTTCAAAATGTCATTTAAAATGATCGTGTGTGGGCAAAATGTAATGCTCGAACATGCTCGAATTTTTTATGTCATTTTTCAAAATGTCATTTTTTGTGTCATAAAAAATGATCGTGTGTGGGCAAAACTACGTAAAAAATGACGTTTTAAACCCGCACATGCCCAGAAGCAAGTTAGGAGATGGGAGGTAAAACTACCATTCATAATGGAGTAAGCACATTCATCACGCTGTAACAGACAAAAAAGCAGGAATCGTCTTTTACTAACAAGTAACCAGCTAAAAGCAGCCTCAAGGCAAATAGAACTTCCCCTTTAGAGTGCCGTCGTTTTGTTCATCATTTTCCAAAAATGATGGTGTGTACGCAACGTCATCTTTGAAAAATGATGAAAAATTACATTTTTTTTCATCACAAAAAGTGATCGTGTGTACGAGGCATAAGAATTACAAGCCTACAGTATAAAACGCCAAATTTCCTTGCAAATAATGGTACCGCTTTCAGCACCTAAAATCTGAAAGAATCATAACGCCAGGGAGGTTAAAGGGGTTACTGCTGCACAATTCAGGCTTCCAAGAAACCATTCCAGCTGCTGCTGTTGGCATGGGCTACTGGGGAGTGTAGTTACCCATGACTAAGGCCCACTGTTTGGGAGGGACTACAAATCCCAGAAGGACAGGGGGAGGGAGAAGGTGTACTTAAATAGAAAATGATAACTTGAGTCCTGTCTGGGGAGAGATCACCACAAAGGTTGCAGAGAGAGAGAGAGAGAGTGCACAAGCTGGTTCTGTTAAGGGTTTGCTGTTGTTGTAGGACCTGTATTATGTAAAGGAGAGTAGGGAAAAAGATCAAAGGCTGCTGTTGCCCTGGGCTGCCACTGTTTACTTGGACTGTGCTGTTGTGACTAGTGTTGGACAAGCAGTTCCACTGGAGCATTGTTTTATGCTGAACATTGGCTGTTCGGCCCGTTCGTTCAACACCCGAATTTGCAGGGTGTTCGACGGGTGTTCACCTGCCGAACACCCTGCAGTGCACTGAGCACAGCACAGTGCATTTTGTGCCCTTGTTGGGCAATGCTTATTCCAATCAGGGTGCAGTATAAGCTGATTGTTAAGTAGTGAGGCCAGGAAGCTGACCACAGCATTCTTAACAACTGATAAGTAATCAGCTGTCAATGGGTTTCCCCGCTGACAGCTGAATAAAAAATGAAAAAAAATTGCCTGTTAAAAAAAATAAAAACACAGTGTGGGTCCCCCAAAATCCATACCAGACCCTTATCTGGGCATGCAGCCTGGCAGGTCAGGAAAGGGGGGGATGAGTGAACACCCCCCCCCCCCTCCTGAACTACACCAGGCCACATGCCCTCAACATGGGGGATCAGTGCTGTGGTTTTGATGATGTTGATGGGTACAAAAGCCTTATTTCCACAACTGTGGCCAGTGGTTGTGGGGGTCTGTGGGCAAAGGGGCTAATAAGAATCTGTAAGCCTTCTTTACCAAGTTGGCTCCCAGATTTTATCTTTTAATAAACTAATTGACAAATATTGTGTTTTTATTACTTTTTGACACTTTTTTGGTGAATGGGTAGGGGTACTATGTTCCCTATACTCATTCACATTGGATTCCGATAAGCACCCTACCAGCAGTTGTCCGGGTGAGGCCCTTGTCCTTATCAACATGGGGACAAGGTGTTTTGGGATGGGGGGGCAGAGTCCTCCCTGCAAGGTGTTTTGGAGGACCCCATGTCATTTCTTTCTTTATTAACTTTCAATAGCCGAGTAGCATCAATTGCAACAGTGAGTCACTTTAAATGTGATTTGACTTGTATTGTATTTTTTGCTGCAGAATGTGCCACTTTACAGACAGACCCCCAAGGCACTATATTTAAATTCATTTTTCATTTTTATTGCTGCACTTTAGGCATCATTAAAATAGCTGCTCCAAAAAGAAAACAATAATTTAAAGAAAAAAAATGCATTGATAAATGTCCCCCAGGGCAGTACCTGGACCCCATACCCCCTTTATGGCCAATTACTTGCATATAAGCCTTCAAAATGGGGACTTTTGATTTTTCCTGTTCAGCTTCCATAGACTTCAATGGTGTTCATTGTTCGGGTTAGAACTTTTCCCCATGTTCGGGAGTTCTGCTGAGAACCGAATAGGGGGGTTTTCGGCCCATCTCTAGTTGTGATCCCTGTAGTCTGCTGTCTGTGTGGGGACATGGCTACTAAGAATCCTTGTTTGGAATCCAGTTACCACATGCTTGATCCACTGAGCAACTACATTTGATCTGCTTATCAGGTAAGATACTACAGCCGATCCAGTGAGGCATTGCGGCTATGATCCAGGGACAGACTGCAGTTGTATTCCAGTGAGAGTAAGTGACTGCACTTAATCCTTGAGGAGATGATTGCCTAAAATTGCTAATGGATTCCAGATTAAGAAGGGGACCTTTCACTGGCTTTGTGAGATTACTAGAGACCCAGAGACTAACCACAGTGGCAAGAGGTCTTTTGTCTACTTACTTTGCCATTTGCTTTTTCTGTGGAAAGATAGCTTTCACTTTGGGTTTAGTTCAATGATTTCTTTTTGAAGCATCCAAGGTAACATTTAGGATTTTTAAGGAGTCTGTGAAGGAGCTCCCCTCCATCCATTAAAGGCCCCAACACCAACAGGAAAGAATTTAATACTACTGGCCAGTAGCTTATTTGGGTCTTGTGGTAATTCTGATTATCCATATTACAAATATGTACATTTACAATTTTTTTGTGTAAATGTGTATATACCTATCTGTATTATGCATATATTGCCCTGGCATTTATGGTCTCTATTATTGGTTTGTATTGCTGCTGTGGTTGTTATGTTTCTTAAAAAAGCACATTGAAACCCACAAGGTGTGTTAGTGAGCCTTAAATCAGTTCTCGGCAGGTCATTGTTGCAGCAGGACAGCTCAATCTGATCAACATAGAGAATCCTTTGATGATCAACAATTAATTGCCTAAGCATTACCCTAAAAAAGTCTACTTTTTGTTTTTAATTCCTCCTGATCCTGAACCAAAAACAACAAAAAAATGCTCACCTCAGGAGATTTGGAGTGAGATTTACCGGTGGTGACCAGTGCTTTGCCCTCTGCTTGCCGTTTTTGAACAGGTTTCAGAGTTCGCCCACTTTAAAAAAATAAATAAAAAATGATGGTTCTTTGTGGAAGTCTTGTATGTCAAATATGAATTCTCATAAATTGTCACAAAGCAGAAACACACATACATGTTATTTTCAAAATGTGCTTTCTGTTCACTGTCAGCCTAAAGCTAACTGGAATTCCTCAAGGCATCACCACCTTTCTGAATGATTTTGACAGCTCTGATTCAGCATCCTCAGCATTTATTTCTAAATTTTTCATCCCTTTATACATGTGATGTCTCCAAGGTTATCCAATCAAGCAGACACAAAAAAAAATGTAGTTGGGATTAGGAATTACTGTATATGTGAGTTAAATTGCAATGAGCACAGGTTCCTTTTGTCTTTTAAGTAAATTGTATTTGTTTAAATTGAAACATTCATGTTGTGCATGATTAATAATTTCTAGTTTAGTGTTAAGCAAAAAGGAATTTTAGGTATTGTTTTTGTCGCATCTAGCCTCTTTGCATGCAAACTTGAAGCCTGGATTA
The DNA here is from genome assembly GCA_029574335.1 of Rana kukunoris. Taxonomy (NCBI): domain Eukaryota; kingdom Metazoa; phylum Chordata; class Amphibia; order Anura; family Ranidae; genus Rana; species Rana kukunoris. The sequence continues at coordinate 168,197,017 of CM056053.1, read as the reverse complement.
AACACTTACAGATGTTCTTTTCAATCTAAGAAAAACTTTCACATAACCTCAGTCCTGTCTGTTGTATAATTTGTACTCATTGGTTTGGCTATTAAATGGATGCTGTGTTTTTTTACATTTCCAAAAAGTAAATTTAAGGCTTAGAGAAAATAGTGTTGGAAGATAAACATATGTTAATATTAGTTGACTGTGGAGACTGATTAGGATTTGAAGTTTAAAAGTGCTATGTGAAAAATATAGGAGATGTTAACATATGCTTTATATTATTGGACACTTGGATACTAGTTCTTGCCAGCAGAATAGAATAGAATAGAATTCCTCTGCATCCTCCTATTAATAATTGTGAATAACCCACAAAAACTGAAAATGTTCACATATGAAGTATATGAAGCTAGAGAAATTAGCAGTTTTCTAGCTGGGTTACGTGGTAAAATGTGAGAATCTAAACAAGGTAAAACATGTGAAATTCCAAAGCATATTAGGTTTGTTTAATTTAAGCTATAGAAAATGGTTTGAAGGTATCACAACAGAGTGGCACTGTGCATACCCAGGTAAATATGTGCCACGTCCCTTAATTGGAAATAGTAACATAAAAATTGATACTGGACTTTATAGGCACTGAGGTACACAATATTACAATTAAAATTGTTTTTTATTACAAATTAAAAGGCTTTGCAAAGTAGAGATAGCCTAAATACTAATACAGCTCACAACCCGTACACCAAGGAGTGCAATTCTGAATAATCGTGACCTTGCTGAAACAACAGTAAATATTATATGAGGTTTGATGTGAGTTGATCATACTGTGCATTATCTTGGCTCTATATGTTTCGCATATATATATAGACACACTTCTTCAGAAGGTTAGGCATACTTTAGTGTAAACATCACATAGGAGTTGGCAACAAGGTGTATAACAATATAAATGAGTATCCAGGATATGGCGGATGTGGCAGATCCCTATCATCAAATATACAATGGGTCCATATAGTTTGGAAGCAAATGTTTTACACTCAAACGATGGTTATATAAATAACACAATATAGCAGGATGGACTAGGTATGAGAAAGTCTCTAAAAAGAGATATATTTCTCAAAAGCTGCAGCAAAGTGGTAGCAGTATATTGTGATTGAGGTTGTAGGACTACTCAATGACATCTGAAGCTCCAGATATCCCAATACCATGTCTGCGTGATCTCTGGAGTGGCGGATGTCATTGGGCAGTCCTACACCCTTGTTCACGATATACTTCTACCCCTTTGCTGCATTCATGTGTATAGACACGTAACATGTAGAGCAGAGCTATTGCACAGTATGATCAACTCACACCAAGACTAATAGAATATTTACTGTTGTTCCAGTAAGGTCATCGTCATGATTATTCAGGATTACACTCCTTGGTCTATAGGTTGTGTGCTGTATTAGTATCTAGGCCAGTGATGGCAAACCTTTTTGAGCCCGAGTGCCCAAACCGCGACGCAAAAACAACTTATTTCTTTCAAAGTGCCAACACGGAATTAAACCTGCCAGCGTCTCTGTACAGAGGATGAGCCCTAAGAGACCAAAAGTGTAAGATTCTGCCAGATTCGCTCAGAATGCAACATACACTGACCTACCTGACACATGCACTCACCTACCTGACACATGCACTCACCTACCTGACACATGCAATGACACCAATAATGAGGCACAATGTTTCCCAAAGACACTAATAATGAGGCCAAATAACAGCAACTATAATGAGGCACAATGAGGTGGGGGAAATGTTTCCCAATGACACCAATAATGACGCCTTTTTTTAAATAATTCCTGTCTCACCTTGTTCCGAGTCCAGTAGCTCATTCCCGCACGTCTATTCCTCATGCTCTCTCCGCATGTTCTCCCAGTAGCGTCCAACACGTCAGCGCTGATTTGTTTGGGCGGTGTGGATGAGACAGCTTTTTTAATTGGATTAGCGTTCTCACACAAGCACGCACGTCACCTCCGTGCGCCTATTCCGTGTCACGCCCACTCGGACACGTCACCGCTAGCCCAGAGAACTGTGGGAGACATAGTTTGTGGGTGCGGTGTGGCGATTCGATGGTTTTTCTGTGTAATTTCTCGATTTTCATGGAGTGCCCACAGAAATGGCTCGGTGTGCCGGCAGTGGCACGCGTGCCACGCGTTCGACATCACTGATCTAAGCTATCTCTACTTTGCAAAGCCTTTTAACCACTTATGAACCGGGTCACGCACTTTTACGTCGGCAGAATGGCACGGACAGGCAAAGCAACATATATATATATATATATATATATATACATCACTTTAAATTTGCCGCCGTGTGGGCACACTCCCGCCCCTGCCGCAAGTGTGTCACAGAGTTTTAGAATGGGGGATGCCTGTGTAAACAAGCATCTCCCTGTTCTGCCTAGTGACAGGACACTGATTGTCTGCTCCCTCTCATCGAGAGCAGCGATGAGTGTTGTGTCACAGTAAGCCATGCCCCCTAACAGTTATAATCACTCCCTAGGACACACTTAACCCCTTCCTAGCCCCCTAGTGGTTAACCCCTTTACTGCCAGTCACATTTACACAGTAATCCGTGCATTTTTATAGCACTGATCGCTGTATAAATGTGAATGTCCCAAAATAGCACCAAAAGTGTCCGATGTGTCCGCAATAATGTCGCAGTCATGATAAAATTGCTGATCGCCGCCATTACTAGTAAAAAAAAAATATTAATAAAAATGCCATAAAACTATCCCCTATTTTGTAGACGCTATAATGCCGCATACACACGACCGTTTTTCATGCAGAGAATGCTATTTTTTAAATTGGTCATTAAAACCGATCATGTGTAGGCTCCAGAGCATTTTTCTCGACGTGAAAAATGGCCATTAAAAATGTAGAACATGCTCTAATTTGTCATGTGTAGGCTTTATTGACGGGAAATCGTTTTAAGGAATTCCCTCTGTGGTCTGTTCTCTCTGCGATTGGTGGTTTTCCTTCGTGGAGTAGAAAAAAAAAGCCATATAATCTGTGTCTCGGTTCACCCAACCTGAGAAAGCATGATATCACTAACTGTGTTCCCCATGGGAGTTGTTGAGTGTGCCTTATCTGTTATGTTGACCGAAAGTGGGAGAATATCTGGTCCGTCATGCTGAGTAAGCAGCCTTGGAGAAAGTGTTCCTGTAAAAACTTCAATCAGAATGTGAGGCCGATACTTTAACAATACTTGAAAAATTCTTCTTCTTCATTCTGAGCAAAACAATGTTTCAATAAATAATGTAGACAAGTTGCTGAAACTACAGTTGTGTGGACTTTGATCATGCCTTACTCACAGTAAACAGCTGGTCTGAAAGTTATGTGAATACTTCAGTAGGGGAACAGGAGGTGACACAGCAGCATACAGAGAAGTAAACAGTGCAGAGAAGGTCAGGATCACAAAAAGAGCAGAAGGCCCAATACAGTTAGATGGGTGGCACACTATCTGTCGGGATTGGTTCAGGCAAAACAGAAGAGGCCCATAGCCCACTGGGTTACTCTCCCATAGAGAGGGCAGCACATAAAGTTGGGAACACTAAAGCCCTGTACACACGCTCGGTTTTCACGGCTTTAAAAAGTCCACAGTGAAAACCGAGGGGAAAGCCGAGAACCGCCAGGAAAACTGCCATGGAGCTTTGGCTGAGAATCCCGGCTGTGTGTATGCTCCATGGGCACAGCCTCGCAGTGTTTCCCATAGAGTATTAGTAAATCTGGCAGAAAAAAAGCAGCTGGGAATCCAGATGGGAAAATAGAGAGCATGTTCTCTATTTTGCCGTCTGTTTTCCTGACGGGGAAAACTGTGAGGAAGCATACACACGTCTGGTTTTCCCGGCCAAAAGCTCTCCTGGCAGTTTTCCCAACTAGCCACAGGATTAATTTGGAGAGTAAACTCTCCTGTTTTTATGGTGTTGCTCCATGACTGGCTGAACCAGTGAAATGTTTCTATGTTACTTCTCCTTTGTGATGGTTAGCTGGATGGTTCTGTGGAGCACTCTGGTAGTTCATTGATTATTCCTGTCAGATTGTAATTGCTTGCCCGTATGGAATGTACAGGCACACAGATATACTGATGGATCTGCAGAAGACCTGCATGGCAACAGCGATCTGTTGATCGATGGTGCCATGCTTTACAGGCTAAATAAAAAAAAAATTGTATTTATTTTATTTATTTTTTAAAATTAACTTATCCTTTAAGATTGGGAATTGATAGAATAATTTCAAGTTAGAGGTAGGAGCTTGTCAGCTATATACAAATCCACCACCTGTAGCATCCTCTACATAAAGGCCCCTTTCACACTGGGGCGGGGGAGGCGTTGGCGGTAGAGCATCCCTATTTTAAGCTGCTCTTTGCCGTCAATTTCGCGGCACTATTCGGCCACTAGCGGGGCGTTTTTACCCCTGATAGCAGCTGAGAAAGGGTTAAAACCACTGCAGAGGCACTTTGCCGGCGGTATAGCTGTGGTGCCCATTTCAATCGGCAGGAGCGGTGGAGGAGCGGTATACACACCGCTCCTTCACCACTCCAAAGATGCTGCTAGCAGGACTTTTTTACCATCCTGCTAGCGCGCCACTCCAGTGTGAAAGCCCTCAGGGGTTTCACACTGGAGAGACAGCAGCGGCTGTTTCAGGTCGCTTTGCAGGTGCTATTTTTAGTGTTATAGTGCCTGTCAAGAAGGCCAACTGCATATTTGAATCATTTTACTAACCACTGCTAGGGATGTCCTATTTCAGAGCAAATGGAACTCTCAAGCCCTGTACACACACTTGTTTTTCTCGGCGGTAAAAAGTCTGAGGCCCCGTACACACGACCAAGCTCGCTGGGAGACATATTCTGGCGAGAAGCTCGATCGTGTGTATACTTCCGACGAGCGTCCCGTCGGGAAGCTCGTCGAGCCAAAAAAGAGAGCACGCTCTCTTTTTCCTCGTTGTTCAATGAGGACTTTGGCTCAACAAGCTTTTCCGACCGCTCATCGGGAACCTCGTCGGGCGGAACGATGGGTTTAGCCCGACGAGGTTCTGGTACGTGTGTACGTGGCCTGAGGGTATAGCCGAGAACCCAGCAGGAAAATTGCAATGGAGCTTTGGCCGGGAATCCCAACTGTGTGTATGATCCATCGGCACTGCCTCACAGTGTTTCCCATAGGTAAGTAGTAGATCTGGCGAAAAAAAAAAAACGCTGGGAATCCTGATGGGAAAATAGAGAGCAAGTTCTCTATTTTCCCGTCAGGATTCCTGTCTGTTTTCCTGACAGGAAAACTGCGAGGAAGCATACGCACGTCCGGTTTTCCCGGCCAAAAGCCCTCCTGGCAGTTTTCCTGCCGGGAAAAACGGCCGTGTGTACGAGGCTTTAAAGTTGAAAAGAGACATATTTAATAAGAATAGTGCACACCAAATCTGTTGAATCCGTGCCCAGTAACCAATCAGCTAGGTTTTATTGACAAAGCTTAATTGAACAAGCTGAAGTTAGAAGCTGGTTGATTACTATGTACAGCTGCATTAGATGCTGTGTGCACCATTTTTAGTAAATCTCCCCCCATTTTGTGAAAATGTAAAAAATGTGAAAAATTAAATAAATGCTTAGACTTATTGGGTTTTGTTTTGATTTAATACTATGTTAAAAATGGAATAAACTGCTCAGTTTGTTTCTAAATGGGGAAAAAACATGACTCTTATTGCTAGACTAGACCCCAGACTGTAAATTTCGATGTAAAATGTACCAAGTAGGTGGCATGGCTGATTTAAGAGACCACGAGTGTAGTCATTACAAAATGACTTGTTGATTTATACTGTAGTCAGTGAAGACTTTCTATTAGCTTCTTGGGCTATAAATTCATGTCACGAGAGCTCACATGTATTATATTACCCATTTTCCTTCACTATCATGTTCTAGATTGGGAAATGGTTTATTTGGTCAACACAAGAGATCCCCCAATAAGCCTACCTGATGTTTCAAATGTCCATACATGCGTTATTTACTATATATATTTTATTTTATTTTTTAACCACTTAAGACCCGGACCAAAATGCAGGCAAAGGACCTTGCCCCTTTTTGCGATTCGGCACTGCGTCGCTTTAACTGACAATTGCGCGGTCGTGCGACGTGGCTCCCAAACAAAATTGGCGTCCTTTTTTCCCCACAAATAGAGCTTTCTTTTGGTGGTATTTGATCACCTCTGCGGTTTTTATTTTTTGCGCTATAAACAAAAATAGAGCGACAATTTTAAAAAAAATTCAATATTTTTTACTTTTTGCTATAATAAAAATCCCCCAAAAATATATAAAAAACATTTTTTTTCCTCAGTTTAGGCCGATACGTATTCTTCTACCTATTTTTGGTAAAAAAAATCACAATAAGCATTTATCGGTTGGTTTTCGCCAAATTTATAGCGTTTACAAAATAAGGGATAGTTTTATTGCATTTTTATTATTATTTTTTTTTTTACTACTAATAGCGGCGATCAGCGATTTTTTTCGTGACTGCGACATTATGGCGGACACTTCGGACAATTTTGACACATTTTTGGGACAATTGTCATTTTCACAGAAAAAAATGCATTTAAATTTGCATTGTTTACTGTGGAAATGACAGTTGCAGTTTGGGAGTTAACCACAGGTGGCGCTGTAGGGGATGTGTGGCTATGTGTGTTGTTTACTACTGTAGGGGGGTGTGGCTGTAGGTGTGACGTCATCGATCGCGTCCCCCTATCACAGGGATGACGCGATCGATGCTGCAGCCACAGAGAAGCACGGGGAAGCCGTGTGTACACACGGCTCTCCCCGTTCTTCCGCTCCAGGGACGGATCGCCGCACTGCAGCGGCGATCGGGTCCGCGAATCCCGCGGTCCCGGTCCTGGAGCTTCGGACCGGGTCGCGGGAGCGCGCCCGCAGGCGCGCGCCCGCGACCCACGGCTGGGTACTAAAATCAACGTATATATACGTTGATGTGCCCAGCCGTGCCATTCTGCCGACGTAAATGTGCAGTAGGCGGTCCTTAAGTGGTTAAACTAGCAGTGACTACATTTAAGTCAGAAAATGCATAAAACCAAATCACGTAAAAGTAATTAAAAAGATATTAAATTAGTTAGCCATTTAAACTTATTTTCTACTCCCTAATGTGCTTGTTGATTTGTTTTGAATGATAACTGTACTTTTATTACAGTTATCATTTTAATGACCTGTCCTCCAAAGTTTTGCTTACCTAATTGCCACTTTGCAGATTGCTGGAAAGGCTATCAACAGTTGTGAGGTGATATAATTGTCCTCTACATTGAAAAGAAGATTTTCAGTGGCTACTCTGTGGCTCTGAGCAGGTTGCAGAGCAAAGATGTGGCAGGAATAAGGACAGGTAGGTATATTACTTTGGGGGCTATGAGGGGAGAGGTGAAGGGTTAGTTAAAGAAGCACCATAGAACAAAATATTGTATTCTAGTTACCGTACAGTCCGTGGTTAATACATGTAATAATAGTGTTTAATAAATACTTTTGTATTTCACATGACTTTATTTATATTTTTTTCACAATTGACATGCTGTCCATTATAAGAGACTATTTCAGAAGTTGGGACAAATATACCAGTGTTGAGCGTGCTTACAATGTTAAGCTTTTATACATATGGTATAAATGTTTTGTTGCTTAGTTAACCATTTAAGTACTACCCCTTCATTACCGGGCCATGTTTTAGTTTTAAGTGGTGTGATAGTTTGACCAACATTCACTCTGTCATGCAATACTGTACTCAAATGCATTTTTGTATATTATTTCTAGGTACTGCTTTATTTTATTGGTATTTAATAACCATTTTATTTATTTTGTTTTGTTTTACTACACCCCAAGATGATTAAATTTTTGCCATAACTGGAAATGCAAAAGCATGCTGGTATTTGGCTGGTTAAAGCATGGAGCTTTGTAATACTTCACAAGAAACAGCAGTACCCTTAATGTAGACGTCATACACAGAAGCAGGAGGAGGTGAACAGGTTAAGGTACAGGTCACATATAATAGGAGGATGGAGATGAGGACGTTAACCACTTCAGCCCTGGAAGATTTGGCTGCTCAATGACCAGGCCATTTTTTGCGATACGGCATTGCGTCACTTTAACTGACAATTGTGCGGCCGAAACAAAATTTCCTTTTTTTACCCACCAGGAGAGACTTCTTTTGGTGGTATTTTTTTTTGTTTAATAAATGTTTATTGAAAATATCAAAAGAATAACAAAGAGCAGGTGACCACATTAAAGACATCAAGAAAGTGAGCTACAGCAGTCCTCACAAAATAGGCAACAATATAATATCACATAACAACTCGAGCTACAGCTCACAAGACAGGAATAGTTCCAAGGGGCTTTACACCTGTAGGAAGATGAAGGGGTAGAGGGAAGGAAGGAAAGGCAAATATGAGAAGGAAAAGAAAAGAAGAAATAAAGAAAGGGGCGGGAGAGGGAAGGGAGGGGGGGGAGGGAACTCTCCTCCGTCGACAACAGATAACTTAATACATTTCAATGTAGGAAAACAAAAATCATCATATAGGTTGAGCCATAATGTTAGAATAGTCAGAACCGAATTTAAAGATGAACCAGTCAGACCATATTTTTTGCGATAGCTCCGATTTATTCTTGAGGGAGAGCGTAAGGTCCTCCATATAGCAAATGTGATCAACCACTGTCAGCCATTGACGTAAGGAGGGCACTGCAGGTTGTTTCCAGAACAGGGGGATCAGGGATTTGGCTGTGTTGAGTAAGTGCGGAGACGTCGACTTTTTGTATGAGCTGACTGGTTCATCCGTACAATGTAGCAACACAACTCGGGGATCGCTCGGGGTTTCAAATCCCTGGATTACTTTCATCCAATGAAGGACTGAGGTCCAGAAAGGTCAGATGCGTGGGCAGAACCACCAAATGTGAGCGTGAGTAGCCCTCTCACCGCATCCGCGCCAACACAGCGGAGAAACCATGGGAAAAATAGTATGTAGCACCGCCGGTGTGAGGTGGCACCTAGAAAGCAGTTTATAGTTGGCCTCGGCCGACCTTGAAGATATGGAAGAGGTATGGGCCAAGCCCAGTATCTTAGATACCTGTAAGTCCGTGAACACCGTATCAAGGTCTTTTTCCCATCCAGCGATAAAGTGGGGTCTGTCTGTAGTAGAGAGTGACTGTAAGGCTTTGTAAAAATAAGAAAGAGGCCTCCTAATCGGTTGATCCTCAGATAGTGCTATCTCAACTACAGTCAAATCCGAGAGTGACCGGAGCGGACGTGGCAGTTTGCGCACAAAAGCAGACAATTGGAGGTACTTCCAGTTATCCATGGGGGTGCAGGGAGAGGAGCCCATTATGACGGACAGTGGAGCAATGCCCGACCGAGTGGTCACTTGATGTAACATAGTGGCACTCCCCAGGGCCCACTGACCTCCGGAGGAGGACATATTCCCTGGCATGAAGAAATCATGGCCCGACAGAGGCATCAACGGGGAGTTGGGTAGCCAGTTATGAGCTTTACAAAGGGAATCCCACACCATCAGCGTGGAGAGGCTTTTGGTGGTATTTGATCATCTCTGCGGATTTATTTTTTACGCTATAAACCAAAAAATAGCGACAATTTTGAATTTTGGGTCCATAAATGCACTATAAAAATGCACTGAATATTGGCACCCTTAATTAATCCACCACCACCCAAGAAAAAGGACTTTCACCTTGAGACGGAATGTGCCTGGGACATTTATCACCAAATACGTGGGTCTGGGATATTCACATGTACCTATTGGGCATCAGTAGAGCCAAATGTGCCAGGACTGGGTACCGATAGCGCTACAATAAGATTATAGGAGGCTGATATACGAACAAGAACTCAAACTCAGATATTTGACAAACCGAGCCCTTGAGACATAAAATAAGCTGTGAGGTGATACAACTTTCCGGGAGCTTCCAAAAACATTCAGAAGAGCTTCATAAAAATGCACAATTCCAAAATTGCATTTACTCATATAGTGTAAAGCTTGTGTACAGATATAAAAAACACAGTGAACAAAAAACAAAACCAACATCTTCCATCATATATAATAAATATGAAATAACAAACTGTGTATGTTTGTAAATTTGTGTTATGTTAAATGCTTAAATAGTACAAAGCTTCATTATCATAATATAAATATTTATGTGTGAACTAATCCCCATGGCCCAGTTTTCCAATGACCATATCCCATTTGCTGGCACTGTTAAGAAAAAAACTCAACTGTTAGTTGGAATTTGAACTGGGAAACAGCCAAAAGCATATCACGATTATAGAGTATTAAAAACATGTGCACCCATTTTGTGTTACCACTAGGATATTTTACTACAGTGCACTAAAGTAAAATAAAACACATTATTAAAAAGGTCCAGGGATAATAATATTTACCAAATTCATGATTTCCATCTGGTATACAAAAAATTTAAGCAATATAATGTTCACATATTTAATATGCAGAATAACATATTTATTCAATTAAGGGCCAAATAAAACAGAAGGAATAACCAAACAGTTCAGGTTTTAATAGATAGTGCCTGTTCACCATGATTAATTCCATTTGAAAATTCTTTATTTTCCATGTGTTTGTATTTTCTAGAACAATTCACCTAGACTGCTCATTTTATACAACCATATTTTCAAAATAAATTTACAGAACTTTTTAAATGAATGGAAAATCTGTTTCGTTTGAAATCTGTACCATGGTAAAACAGAGCTTCGTAGTAACCTTCAAACAATGTAAACTTTTACATTTTTTCTGTTTGGGTTAAGCACAAGCTCTGTGAATCCTTGCCAAATCTGTGGAGTTTTGGTGTAGAAATTTTGTGCTGCAAGATATTCGTTTAAAATAGTTAGCTTTTAGCAACCACACAGCTTAATGTTTAATAAGGTACAGTATCTCACAAAAGTGAGTACACCCCTCATATTTTTGTAAATATTTTATTATATCTTTTCATGTGACAACACTGAAGAAATCAAAATTTGCTACAATGTAAAGTAGTGAGTGTACAGCTTGTTTAACCTTTTAAGCCCCGGACCAAATGCCCAAAGGCGTTTTTACAATTCGGCACAGCGTCGCTTTAACAGACAATTGCGTGGTCGTGCGACGTGGCTCCCAAACAAAATTTGCGTCCTTTACTTCCCACAAATAGAGCTTTCTTTTGATGGAATTTGATTGCCTCTGCAATTTTTATTTTTTGCGCTATAAACAAAAATAAAGCGTCATTTTTAAAAAAAAATCAATATTTTTTACTTTTTGTTATAAGAAAAATTGAATAAATTAAATTTTAGTCAAACATTATTATTTTTATTGAAGGTTTGTAATAATACAAGGTAAGGCAAACATTGGTCAGATTCAGGTATAAGGCAAAAAGAAATCGTATCCACAAAAGCATGAAAGAGTATATCTAGCAAGTACAAATTAAGGCGTCTGTAGCTTCTGCTCCATTCTCCCCCCGCGCCCCAAATGGGACCATGCTGCGCAGGAGGTGTCTGTTTAGTCAAACATTTAAGCCAAAATGTATTCAGCCACATGTCTTTAGTAAAAAAAAAAACGCAATATAAAAAAAAAAATTAACTACCTAGCGGCAACAGTGACACTAATACAGCGATCAGAAAACCGATCGCTTAGTGACACTGGCAATAGGGGGTGAAAGGGTTAACTAGGGAGGTGATCAAGGGGTTAAACCTTTATATGGGGGGGGGTTAGGGCTACCCTGGACCTAACACTAACTGCCTGTCACAGTAACTGTCACACTGACACTAAATGCAGTGATCAGTAATTATATGATCACTGCAATCAGTGACACTGTGACAGGGGGCCGGGGGGGGGGTGATTAGTAGGGGTTAAGTGTGCCTATGTGTGTGGTGTCAGTGTAGTGTTGGTGCGACTTACTTCTGATGTCTTCTCTCCTCTCGTCGGATTGAAAATACCGCCGAGAGGAGAGCTGACATCACTTCCTCTGCCAGTGTTTACATTACACAGGCAGAGGAAGTGTGGGGTGGGGGGATGCCGGATTGGCTGGGAGGGATCACGAGGGGGCGGGCAGAAACTAACAGACGCCCCCTCATCCCGGATCGCTCCCAAAGGTAAGACGCCCGCCGCATGTAGCGGGGGGGTCCCGATCGGACCCCCGACCCGCAAGGAGGCAGGGACATACATGTACGCACATCTGCCTGTACGTGCCATTCTGTGGACGTACATATACATGCGGCGGGGGTTAAGCGGTTAACAGTGTAAATTTGCTTCCCCCTCAAAATAACCCAACACACAGCCATAAATGTCTAAACTTCTGGCTAAAAAACTGAGTACACCCCTTAGTAAAAATTTCCAAATTGGGCCCAATTTGCCATTTTGCCTCCCCGGTGTCATGTGACTCGTTAGTGTTACAAGGTCTCACATGTGAATGGGGAGCAGGTGTGTTAAATTTGGTCTTATCGCTCTCATTCTCTCATACTGGTCACTGAAAGTTCAGCATGGCACCTCATGTCAAAGAACTCTTTGAGGATCTGAAAAAAAGAATTGTTGCTCTCTCTACATAAAGATGGCCTAGGCTATAGAAAGATTGCTAAGATGCTGAAACTGAGCTGCAGCACAGTGGTTAAGACTATACAGCGGTTTAACAGGACAGTTTCCACTCGCCTCACCATGGTCCAGTAAAGAAGTTTGACTGCACATGCTCAGCCTAATATCCAGAGGGAGTCTTTGGGAAATAGACATATAAGTGCTGTCAGTATTTCTTAAGAGGTTGGAGGGGTAGGGTGTCAGACTTTCAGTGCTCAGACCATACGCCACACACTGCATCAAATTGGTCTGCATGGCTGTCATTCCAGAAGGAAGCCTCTTCTAAAGACGATGCACAAGAAAGCCTGCAAACAGTTTGCTGAAAACAAGCAGACTAAGGACATGGATTACTGGAACCATGTCCTGTGGTCTGATGAGACCGAGATAAACTTATTTGGTTCAGATGGTGTGAAGCGTGTGTGGCGGCAACCAGGTGAGGAGTACAAAGACAAGTGTGTCTTACCTACAGTCAAGCATGGTGGTGGGAGTGTCATGGTCTGGGACTGCATGAGTGCTGCTGGCACTGGGGAGCTACAGTTCATTGAGGGAACCATGAATGGCAAAATGTACTGTGACATACTGAAGCAGAGCATGATCCTCTCTGGGACTGGGCCGCAAGGCAGTATTCCAACATAACAACCAAAACACCCCTCTAAGACGACCACTGCCTTGCTAAAGAAGCTGACCTAAACCCTATTAAACATATGTGGGGCATCCTTATACAAGCTGTACACTCACTACTTTACATGGTAGCAAAGTATAATTTCTTCACTGTTGTCACATGAAAATATATAACAAAATATTTACAAAAACATGAGGGGTGTGCTCACTTTTGTGAGATACTGTAAATATCGTATTTCAATTCCAATTTTAATTCGAGATTTTCCTAGCATGTGACGGAAAATATTGATTATATGAAGACAGGAGGCGAGTATCTTATGCATTATCTTTCTTTAATAAATGCTCATAGCAGAACAATTCTTAAAATAGTTTAAAACCAAAATCGATAGAAAAAAGAAAAAACTACGTTTCCCAGCAGTCTTAGTTTGTGGCCACTCCCCTTCTGCCTCTATATAAGGACTGCTGACCCTCAGAACTTCCTCTTTCTTTTGCGAAATCCAACGGTAAACGGAACTTGGTCTCCGACGCACTTCCACATCCGAATCTGCGGTCCTTCCGTTTGTTCCTCCATTCGGAGAAAGTATCTTGACTGGCGTAGATAAGTCCCAACGAGGACCAACAACCATGAATCGTAGCCAACAGGGCGTCCGAACGGCTTAAAACAATCCTGAGATGCAGGTCGTCAATATCCAGCGGAATCGGATGTTATCAGTATCCTGAAACAAGACAGATGTATATAATAGGGATGGGTAGGGAGGGAAGATACTCGCCTCCTGTCTTCATATAATCAATATTTTCCGTCACATGCTAGGAAAATCTCGAATTATACTTCAGACAGGAGGCTCATATCTTATGCAAGTTCAAAGCTTAGCATCAGCAATACATGTCACATTCAAAAGAGAGATATACAATATATATATATATATACACCACAATGAATATAATTACAAGATCGTCATGGCCACATGTTCCTCTGGTCTGAAGTAAAAGGAGCGAAAGACGGTCTCAGAGGACCAATCGGCCGCGAGAAGTAGGTCCGACAAGGAACCCCCTGCTTTGATCACCTTGGAAGCCATGGCTCCTCTGGATGAATGAGCCCCAAACTGGGATATGTCTATGCCCGCCATGGCCATAGTTGATCTAACCCATCTAGCTAGGGTAGCGGAAGTTACTGGGCGATGGGGTGCGATGTAAGAGAGTAGGAGTTGGGACGATTCCGGAGAACGCAAGTCCGTCGTGTGAGACTCGTAGGTTTGTAAACACCGAACCACACAAAGTCGTGGGTGTTCGGTGAAGAAAGGGTAAAATATTGACGTCAGGTCAGTCTTGGTTCTGCGGACCACCGAGAATTGTACACCTTGCGGGGAAAATTGACGTCTGGAGACCTCTAAAGCTTTTACGTCTGAGACGCGTTTAATTGAGACCAAGCATAAGAGGACAGTAAGTTTAAATGACAGAAGTTTGAGAGATAACGACTCGTTATCGTCCCAATCAGAAAACATGGTAAGGATTTTGGAGACGTCCCAGGTTGTTTGATACCTAGGGCGAGGGGGGCGTTTGAATTTTATCCCTCGCATTAGTTTGCAGACTACTGGATGTTTGCCCACTGGCAGTGAGTCCACCAAACCATGGTGGGCTGAGATGGCGGATCTATATACATTGATAGAGCGATATGCCTTACCGGAATCGAACGCATCCGCAAGAAAGTTAACGACAAGCGTTATAGGTGCTTGAAAAGGATCAGCCTGCCGTTGAAGACACCAACGCACCCAGATTCCCCAGGCCGATCTATATGCCGATCGAGTCCCGGGGGCCCAGGCCATGGCGAGGAGACTTCTAGCTGATTGTGAAAGGTCTTCGCCAACACCGATGACCCCGATATCAGGCAGGCCAGAAGGGTCAGAGAGACATCCAATACCAAAGGATGTACCGTCTTGGACTGGTGTTGTAGAATGTGCGGAACCGAGGGAAGCACCCGGGGGTGGTCTATGACCATCTCCAGGAGAAGTGGAAACCATGGTTGCGTCGGCCACCAGGGTGCGATCAGTACCACTGTCGCGTTCTGGGTAGCGATCTGCAACAAGGTCTTGGGGATCATTGCGAAGGGTGGAAACGCATAGTGTGTCTCCCCGTTCCACCATTGGCGGAATGCGTCCACCGCCTTGGCCCCCGGGTCTGGTCTCCAGCTGAAATAGCGGGGTAGTTGATGGTTGAGGCGGGAGGCGAACAAGTCCACCCCTAGGGGCCCCCAGAGTTGGTTGATTTGGGCAAACGTGGAACGGTCCAAACCCCACTCGCTGGAGTCCGATAGATATCGGGAATTCCAGTCTGCAACGATATTGGAAACACCCGGTATGTACTCCGCTATCGGAACAATGTTGCGATCCATGCAAAACTGCCAAATGTCTTTGGCGAGATTCGCCAGAATCTTGGATCTGGTGCCGCCTAGGCGGTTGATGTATTGAACCGCCGCGATATTGTCCATGCGTATTAACACGCAGCAGTCGGAGTATTCCGAAAGGAAACTCCGGACTGCGAACAAAGCCGCTAGGAGTTCTAAGGCGTTGATGTGCAATATGGACTCTTGGCCGGACCAAAACCCTCCTGTCGACGTCTCGCCCAAGCGAGCTCCCCAACCTTTCCGACTCGCGTCGGATTCCAGAATAACGTCTGGTTGTGGGTTGAAAATTGACTTGCCATTCCAATCGGTGGCATGTCTCAGCCACCATTGTAGTTCCATTTCATGTTCCGTGGACAGTGGAATAACGTCTGCGTAACGAAGACCCTGCCGAAGGTGCAGTATCTTCAGACGTTGAAGTGCCCTGTAGTGGAGGGGGGCCGGGAAAATGGCTTGAATAGAGGCTGCTAAAAGACCCACTATCCTGGCCAGAATCCGGAGTGATACGCCTTGTTTGCGTAGCACTGATCTGATCTCCTTGCGGATCAGCGTGAGCTTCGCTTTGGGAAGGCGGAGGATCGCCCGATTGGTGTCCACCAAGAAGCCCAGGAATTCTAACTCTTGAGTCGGGATCAAAATAGATTTCTCTAGATTGATGAGAAAACCTAACCCTTCTAACAGATTCACCGTCCAGGACATATGAGCTCGGATTAGTGATTTGGAGTGTGCCATGATGAGGATGTCGTCCAGATAGATTATGAGACGTACACCTCTGCTCCGTAAGGTCGCCACGACCGGTTTCAACAGCTTGGTGAAACACCACGGGGCCGATGACAGTCCGAATGGTAGGCATGTAAACTGCCACGCGCGTCCCCCCCACAGGAAGCGCAGTAGATGTCGTGAGCCCGGGTTCATGGGAACCGTGAGGTAGGCGTCTTTTAGGTCTACCTTCACTAACCAATCTCCTGGTTGGAGAAGATCCCTGAGGCAATGAATCCCCTCCATTTTGAAGTGGCGATACACCACGTGTTGGTTTAACTCTCGTAAGTTTATCACAGGACGGAAGCCGCCCCCTTTCTTCTTTACCAGGAAAAGGTTGCTGGTGAACCCCGGGGAGTTTGGATCGACTTCTATGACGGCCTGTTTGGATATGAGGTCCCGTAATTCGTTGTCTATCAACATTGCGTTTTGTGTGTTGAGATAAATGGGTGCCGGTATGACGCCCAGTAGAGGGGGGGATAAGAGTTCTATGTGAAAACCTCGGATGGTATTTAGTACCCACGGGTCTGCCGTAATCGCAGGCCAGGCGTGGGTAAAAAATCTCAGTCGTCCCCCCACAGGCTTGTGACAACAAGTGGTAACATTTGGACTCACCGGTAAACGGGCGTGATCGAGGGTCTCCTCTGCTCCCTCGTCCTCTCCATGGCCTCCCTCGGGGTGGAAAGAAGGGCGCCGGTTGAGCCACTGCGGCGTATGAGGTATGGGTCGGAGCATAGTGAGATGTCGTTGTCCTGTTAAATGGCCTGTATGATTGGCTACGGCCGGCAGAGCGGCCTCTACCTCTGCCGGGCCGGGCAAAAATCTTGGCATTGCCCGCTCGTTTGAGAGAAGATTGGGCCTTGTCTAGGCTATTGAATAGCCCCACAAATTTGTTTATATCCCTGACTAGGGAATCACCGAACAGCAATCCCTCAGCACTCGGGCCCGTTTCTGTTTCGGCTAAATGAGCCAATTGTGGATCAAGGCGCATCAGGATGGAACGCCTACGTTCCGTAGAACAGGTTGAGTTGGCATTTCCAAGAAGGCATATGGCCCTCTGAGCCCAACCACGGAGTTGGGTTACATCAATAACCGTGTCTGAAACCACCGCCTGTTCGGAGAGGTTCAAGATTTTTGTGAGTGGGCCGAGGAGGTCCAATAAGCGGTCTTGAATGTTCCGAAAGGAACGGTCGACGCCTTTTTTGGAAAATTTCCCGGATTTAATCAAATATTTGGTTAGGATAGGATCAATTTCTGGGGTATGAACCACTTTTTTAGGAATGTGAGGGCGTGGACATTCTGCTCGCAACTTATTGCGGTTTGCTTTATCCAAGGGCTTACGTGCCCAAAATTCAACATATTGGGCCACGTGAGGTAACGGGGCCCAATCACCCGAGCGGGGATGAGAAATGGCATCCGGGTGAAAAAGCGGTTCGCCAAGGGCGTCCGTTAAAGTATTGCCCTGATCATCAGGGTTGGCGTCGAGGGGGAGCGCCAATGACCCAGCATCCGCTCTGTCGTCCTCATCGGACCCAGAATCCTCATATTGAGATGAATCGGCCGATGAAGTATCGTCCGAATCGAGGACGAACGAATTTGGTTTCGTCCGTCTCGAAGGTGCTTGCCTCTGAGTTGACTCCCTGAGGCCCAGGGGTTGAAAAGGGTCCGAGGGATGCGTGGGGTGGCATTCCGGGGAAGGTAATGCCTCAAACATATTGTTTACTTCCCCTGCCGGGGAGTCAGTATGCAGTGCCACATGTTTCCTTTTCTGGGAGGATTTACCCCTCTTCACTTGTGGCTCATCAAATATGGCCAGCGGTGAAGGGGTGTTATGGATTGGAGCTTGTGATCCTGAGGGGAGAGAAACTGCAGCCATGGCAGCTTGGACGGACCGAGTGACTAACTCCTGGATTTGAGCAGCGCTCAGAAATCCAGTTGCTCCTTGTGGCATGCTATCTCCCTTTGTGGGAGAACCATTTCCTTCAGCCATATGTTATGGTGTTTGAATGCTATATGGGGACAGCTATCTGCGCTCACCTTCTCCCTCACACATCCGCAGTGGTTCTGTTGTTGCGGTGTGAGGGAAGGGGAAAAAACGCTCGTTCCTTACGAAATCCCGCGAGATTACGGCCTCGGGACCTTCCCATTGGCCGGCGTAATCTCGCGAGATCGCGGCAACGCGATCTCGGCGACAAAGAAGGAATTGCGAGTTTGTCTGACTCCCTCGCTGCGCGCGAATGAGGTAAAATGGCGGCCGGCCTCTCAGGTAGAAGAGGGAGCCGGAAATGAGGGGAACAATTATATCAGGTCAGAGGGCAAGACCCTCACCCAAAGCGTGTGCGCTGTCTCAAAAGCAATTGTATAGGAGAAAACAACAATAATAATAATAATAACTTTCAGATAGAGACAGTATAAAGAGAAAAATTACTTATCTGTTCCGTATCTATGAGCAGAAAGAAAGAGGAAGTTCTGAGGGTCAGCAGTCCTTATATAGAGGCAGAAGGGGAGTGGCCACAAACTAAGACTGCTGGGAAACGTAGTTTTTTCTTTTTTCTATCGATTTTGGTTTTAAACTATTTTAAGAATTGTTCTGCTATGAGCATTTATTAAAGAAAGATAATGCATAAGATATGAGCCTCCTGTCTGAAGTATAATTTAGAGTTATTGCAGCATCATTTTTAGGGCTAGGCCAGAGTTTTAGTTAAATTCAAGCATTAATAAGTTATCAATTAAGTTTATGTAATGTAATATGTGTTTGCTTACCTCTAAAAAAAATACAATCTGTAAAGCTGCATTTGTGTAGATAAGCATTTCCGGTTACAAAGTGACAACACCTTTTTGCTGTGTCTCATGGGGAAGCAGCATTACTACCTTATGGTGCACAAATCCATGTTCTATCAATGGGGAAAGCACATGATTAGAGCCTAAAGCTCTAATTGGCTTCAAAAAAGGGTGGGCTCGGGACACAGAGCACTGCTCCCTGAGCCCACCCATGTGTGTGACAATAGCTAATTAATATTCTCTATTGTCTTCCTGCTTCTCCTCCTGGCCAATCAGGAAGCGGGTCCTAAGACCCGAGAGGAGAAGTAACAATATTGGCCGGCGAGGAGGAGGCACAGGGGGAGGCCACCAAAGCTGCCCACAACCTATATGGGGTAAGTGCAGGGCTGGTGGGCAAACAGGCAAGCGATGGGGGAGTGTTTTTTTGATCTCTAGAGCGACAGGGGTGGGGGATTTTGACTGACAGACCAACCAAAAATGTGGAAGTGGGGTCATTGACTGATGGACCGACCGAACGGGGGGTGGCAATTGGTTTGTTTGCCACCCCCCAAAAAATTGAGCACTAGCCACCACTGATCTCAACTATACGAACTTTTAAGCCTTCTGTGGATTTATTGAATTTCATTAAAAAAATCCTTGGGACACTATGATCCACATTAACATAAAATATCTTAGGACACTATAATCTACATCATAGTCCATCAAAGTCCATCAAGTATATATCTCATAAAATAAGGTTGTTGATCCACTACTTTGATTCTATAATATAATACATGGGTAAGTGAGGGTTAACGAGTAAGTCTGCTCCCGATGTCGCCTCTCTTAAAGGATTTCAAAATAATGGGCCAGATTCAGGTACATCTGCGCATTATTGGACCGGCGTAGCGCACCGCCTTTACGTTAGACTTGCGCAATGTAGCCGCGTAATCACCCTATTCTCGTAGCTTTTGCGCAGAAAATTGCGCATGCGTAACGTTATTTCAGAGGCGTAAGGCGGAGTAATACAAATTGGGAAGGACGTGGGCGTGTTACATTGAAATGAGCCGTGACCTAATGCAAATGAAGGGCCGGCCGGCTCGCGCATGCGCGCTTGAAGGAGACCATGGTCAGCTCCGCTGTGCGCATGCTCACAACTCGGGAACGGCGCAATCAGTGAAATTGGAAGTGGACTAGGGCAAATTAGTGAACTACGCAAACATCATAAATAGACAGACACAAACGCACTTCCATTGCAAAAGTACATCCCTTTGTCCCTTCCCATTTAACCAAGTGCTTTTGTCCCGTTGTTCGTTGCGTTGTGTTTTGTATTTGTCAGATTAGTGTACTGTGTGATCAAGTGTTTGTTAGTAGATCTTTGAAAGTGTTTTTTGATAAGTGTTTGAGAGACTGTTTGTTTGATATATTTCTGTTCGTTTGTTTTCTTGCTTAATTTTTGCTGTTTGTTTTTGTGACTGTTTTTTGCTGAGTGCTTGTGTGATTTTTTGGGTGTTAGTTTTCTCTTTGTGTGTGTTCTTGCTTGATTGGTTGTGCTTGTTTTTGTGACTGATTTTTGTTGACTGGGAGTGAGTTTTTGTATGAGTATGACAGAGAGAAAGCGAAAACTAAATTTTACTTTGGGGGAAAAAAGAATTCTTGCCCGGGCCATTATCGATTATGGGCGTTTCCTCCACGGCCCAGACAGTGCCAACACCACCCCGGCCAGGAGGAGGGAGATTTTGGACCTCATCACTGAACAGGTCAATTCAGCGGGGGAGGGGGAGACACGGACACGGTCTGGGATTGACAAAAAGATTAATGACCTCCGGCGTCTGGTCAAACAGAAGCTGGCCAAAATGCTTGCCCATGCCAGGGGCACAGGAGGGGGCCCACCATGCCGTATTAGGCTGACAGCGGAGGAGCGTGCGGTGGCCCTGACCTTTCATCGGCATGAAGTTGAGGGCCTGCCCGGCTTTGACTCAAGCCCGGAGCCCGTGGTGCCAGGTAAGTTTTTTATTAATATCAGGTGTGTCGCATGTGTGGGGGAGGGGGGGAAAGGGAATATGTGGCAAGTGTGTGGATCCTCCAACCTGTGAATGTTTTGTATCATCCACAGATGTGCAGGAGGGTGCAGGGCCATCTGGCCTGACCGCACCATCCCCAGGACAGCAGCCTAATGAGGCCCCCCGACAAGGCCGGAGTCCGCGGAGGAGGAGGAGGTTGAGGAGGAGGAGTTTCATGAGGAGGAGGAGTCCATGTCAGGCACTGGACTTTTGGTTTTTGAGGACTCTTCCCCTCTGGCTGGCAGCAGGCAGCCCTCCCTAAGGGGGAGCCCCCCCCTCCTCCCCCAACATGGCTCCCATCCCAAGGCCCTCCCCTTCTCCCCGGCCACAAGCATCAGCTGGAGGCAGGAAGTCGTCCCAGAAGACCAGGGGGGTGGCCGATCTCCTGCCCACCACTCTGAGAAGGGACCAGTTCCTCCAGACCCGCCATCTGGGACAGGTCAGCCAGACATTGGTGCGGATGGAGGAGAGCCTGTCCTCCATCAAGGATACGCTGGGGAACCTGGACTCCCACTCCCGGGCTTTCACAACCTGCCTTAACGACCTGCAGACTACATCAGCAGGCGTTGGGCAGGATGTGAGAGCCCTCACCCAGACTATCCAGGCCAACACGCCGTGGCCTTGGAGGGCAGGCCGCCATGTGGGCAGAGATCAGGGGCTGCTCCTCCTTCCCCGGTTTTGCCCCTCCCCATGAGTCTCCCCTGAGGAGCCGGGGCCGTGGCCGGGGGCGCCCCAGGCGTGGCTCACGTCAAGGGCAATAATTTTTTTTTCCCCTTTTTTTTTTTTGCTGGAAATTTTTTGATTTTGCTGGTCATTTTTTTTTTGTGTTGTGAATGCTGTTTGAATGTGGGGGTGACATTCCTGCCGGAAAAGGGGTGTCACCCTCAATTTTGGTGGAGTAGGGTTCCCCAGGACCAGGGAGAAGTGATCCCCAGGTCCGTGTGAATGGTGTATGAATGTACAGTGACATAATTGGAGCCTTGGCGTGGCGTTGCTGCTCACAAGTCCTGCATGGTGGACTGGTGCCAATCCAATTTGATGAGGATGTGGGGTGTGTGTGCTAGGGACCACAGTGGTGTGCATGCATGCATTCTCATTGTGCCATGATTAATGTGTGTGTTTAACGTGCAAAGATGCCCAATGTGAGCTGTCTCCTGGCTGCTCTTCCCTCAGAAGATGGGGGACCCTCGGTTAGGGGGGGATTGTCTGGTTCAGGGGTCAGGTCATCACGTAGGTCAATCTGCAGGCCCTTTCTCACTGCGAAGTTGTGCAGCATGCAACATGCACCGATGATATGGCAAACGAAGTTTGGGGAATACAAGAGGGTACCCCCAGACTTATCCAGGCATCGGAAACGTGACTTCAGGAGGCCAAAGGTGCGCTCCACCACTGCACGTGTTTGGGCGTGGGCTTGATTGTATCTTTCCTCTCCTGGGGTTTGGGGGTTCCGGATAGGAGTCATGAGATGGGGTCCCAGTGGATATGCAGAGTCACCTGTAAGGGAAAAGACAGGAGGATGTTAGTAGTGCATGTGCCCCTTGTGATGTGTGCATCATGGGGGGGTACAGTCATGCCTGCCACCCATGTCACTCACCAACCAGCCAGGTGGCCCCATAAACGTTCTGATCGAATTCCATTCAGATGTGGCTTTGATTGTATATGTAGCTGTCATGGCTGGATCCGGGGTGTTTGGCACGGACGTGCCATATGAGGCCTTGGCCATCGACTATCACCTGTACGTTGATGGAATGCCAATGCTTCCAATTGCGGTACATGTGCTCTGTCTCATGGGGGGGCTGGAGTGCCACATGTGTGCAATCAATGGCCCCGATGGTGCGTGGGAATCTGGCAATTCTGTAGAAATCTGTCATTGCCTTCAGCCGCAGCTCCTCAGTGGTGGGTTTGATGATTTGGTTGGCCATGCATCTGAGGATTGCAGGGACAACCTGGTGCACACATCTGCTCATGGAGGATTGTGACATCCCAGCCACCACTCCACTTGTACGCTGAAAAGAGCCACTGGCAAGGACATGGAGTGTTGCCATGACCTTGACCAGTGGCTGCACTGCATGTGAGCGTTGTGTTGGGCTGGTGATGTCCTCCTGCAGGGTTGTGGTTAATTCCAGGATGGCATGAGGGGTGAATCTGAAGATGCGATAGACCTCAGAATCACTCATGCCAAACAGGTCTATGCGTGTGCGGTATATCCTCTCCCGTGCCATCCTCCGTGCCCTCCTCCTTCTTTGCTCATCTAAAGTCAGTAGTATAGCTATGCGCGACGATGCCCCTGGCATGTTGGCATACAGATTGTTGTGCAACACGTGTCACTGCTCAGCTCCTCACTAACGGTGTTGCTTTATCTGACGATGTAGACGATTTTTCTCTTTTTAGACCAGCTTTTATATGGTCTAATTTTAGACAGGACATTTTACTGTTGCGCACACTGCGTAGCCTGCGCTGCCCCAACGTTCTTTTGTGGATCCCCGTAAGTCCCTCATTAGCATATTTGACTAGCAAATCAATGGTCTGTCTAGCGCAGTTTTGCGCGGACGGATGCGCATGTCTAACGAAATTACGCCAGACAAAAAAAAGTAGATTTTTTGCGTATCTCGTTTCGGGGATGCCGTGCATCGAAACGCACACGCACATTTAGACTTACGCACGCGCATCTCCTGTTGCGCAGGCGTAATCGCTCTGTGAATCTGGCCCATTGTTTATAAATGGAGTGTATACAAAAACACATATTTTTTGGTCATTTTTAGTGTTGCTCACGAATATTCGCATTGCGAATATTCGCTACGAATATTGCATATTCGAGTATTCGCAAATAACTCGAATATCGCGGCAAATATTCGCTATTTAGAATATTCGTATTTTTTTCGCAATCAATTTCGCAATCAATTTCGCATTCGAACTAGCGAAATTTCGCATTAGCGAAATTTTGCAATTTTTTTTTTCGTGATATTTTTTTTTTCGTGATATTTTATAAAAAAAAAAAAATAATTGCGAAATTTCGCCAATGCGAAATTTCGTCAATGCGAAATTTCATCAATGCGAAATTTCGCAATTTTTTTTTTCTTTTTAATAAAATATAGCGAATATTCGTAAATATCGAATATTCGTGATATTTTATAAAAAAAAAAAAATAATTGCGAAATTTCGCCAATTCGAAATTTCGCCAATGCGAAATTTCGTCAATGCGAAATTTCGTCAATGCGAAATTTCACAATTTTTTTTTCTTTTTAATAAAATATAGCGAATATTCGTAAATATCGAATATTCGTGATATTTTATCCAAAAAAAAAAATTGCGAAATTTCACATTGGCGAAATTTCGCATTTTTTTATTTTTTTTTTATAAAATATCACGAATATTCGATATTAACGAATATTCGCAAATATTCTTCAAAATATTCGCGAAATATCGCGAAATCGAATATGGCGTATTCCGCTCATCACTAGTCATTTTACCTTTGTTTGTTTTTTTGGTTTTTAGCTACCTCCTGGAAGAAAGGGTTATTTCAGCCAGAAGCTGTGCTTCTTCTATTTAAATGCTAATTAACTTGTCCAGCTGGTTGGAAAGGATTTGTTAAACAGGAAGTGATGTTGGCAGGAAATAGGAGGAGTAAGGAAATCAGATCACACTTCAGCAGCTATGGAAGAGACGCCTGCCATGGAAAGGGTGTTACTGTAGATGGCGGGCTGGGTGTTGGATAATCCTGCAGATGTTCTAACTTTCTTTTGATTTGTCTCAACATGGCCCTATGACCATCTTCCCCATTTCATGCACAGAGAGAAAGAAAAACAGAGCTTATAAGAATATTGTTGAAAAAGGGGGTAGGGTTGGGACTTTAGATGAGGCATATGATAAAAAACTACCACAGGCCTCCATTCCTGTAAATCTATAAAAAAAAAGGGGGGTTGGAACTTTGAATGAGATGCGTTTTTAGCAGTGTGCGATTAAATATATATATGGAATTGTTTTTTTGTTTGTTTTTGTTTGTTTGTTTTTTTGTTTTTTGTTTGTTTTTTTGTTTTTTGTTTTTCCAGTGCTCTTTTTTGCTAGACCAACTATAGGTAGGGGCGGGTTTAGGTTATCATCTGCCCCCTATCTATTGATTGGCACACCTGTGCTCCTTTTTAGGAGAATTTAAAATTCATAGTTAGGAACTGCAGTACACAGAGTGCCTTGACGTTGGCCTGCAGCTACACAGGTATTTGCAAATACATGCAACTAAACCTCTGTTTTTAATTCATACAGTTAGACAGGTTCATTTGGTTTATTGCTTTTTTGGTTGGTAATTTTGAGCCTGGCCATTTTGGAAACATTTTTATATTCCATATATATATTTAATCGCCTACTGCTAAAAACGCATCTCATTCAAAGTCCCAACCCTCCCCCCCTTTTTTATAGCTTATAAGAATATAACTCACATGAAGGAGAGGTACATCCATGTGACATAGGCAGGTGTATGGGGTTTGATAATCCCACGCTGCAACAGCCACCACTACTTGCAAAGTCTGTTCTGGCCAGCTGGATGGTAGGAAGAAGGAAGAGCTCAAAGCGAGGGCTGAAACTCATGCTGGGATGTAGCGTCAAAACACAGATGACGTCACTTGTTTTTTGTTCCCCATTTTATGTGTTGTATCTTAAATTTCTGAAAACCCTTGTGAGAATTTCCACTTAATTACAATTTCAGATGTGGTGACAGAAGCAGTGGAAAAATATTGAGGGGAGAAAATGCAGAAAATGAAGAACAAAGAGGAGGAATGTGGACTTTATACTTACTGCCGACTTGTTTCATTGAAGTGTTGCTCTCAATAAGCTCTGTAGTGCAGATTTATGTGTCTCTATATGAATGTGGTACTGCTTGTGGTACTTACATGACTGCTGCTGCTTCCACAGCTGATATGCTGCAGGTAGAGGCTGCAGACCACAATGAGACTGTTAACAGTAGATACATTAAAAAAGGCCAAACTACAAAGCTCTGTAGACCAGCCCTGGGGATAGCAGTGGCCTGTAGCTGTTGAGCAGAATCTCCAAATGTATTGGGATCCCTGGACAAATCCCATCTGCTGTTCTGCCTCTTCCTCAAAACCTTCATCTTCTCCTATCAGTGGATAGGTCTGCCACCTCATTATCTACCCCCTCCTCATTGCTTAAGTATACTTTTGAGTATGCTCCAGCTGCTGGAACATCACTGTTTTTTTCTGCCTTCTGCCTGATGTTTTTTACCTCTGTGGTCAAGATGCTGTCCTCGTCATCCTAAATATCTACAAGAAGAAATGCTTGCACAAGACCAAGATCGTCTTCCTGCAGCAATTTGCAGGGCTATAGCAAAATTAGCAGAAGATGAGAAGAAGAGGGCATTTTAGCAGTAGCTGTAGACAATGGACTGCTCTTCACAAGGGAGAAGGACGAGGAGGATAGCTGTGCCAACTGCTCAACTATGTCCAGTCCGACTCAGACGCCAGCAAGGTGGAGGTGGAGTACTGGTTTGGGCTGGTATCATCAAAGATGAGCTTGTGGGGCCTTTTCGGGTTGAGGATGGAGTCAAGCTCAACTCCCAGTCCTACTGCCAGTTTCTGGAAGACACCTTCTTCAAGCAGTGGTACAGGAAGAAGTCTGCATCCTTCAAGAAAAACACGATTTTCATGCAGGACAATGCTCCATCACACGCGTCCAAGTAATCCACAGCGTGGCTGGCAAGAAAGGGTATAAAAGAAGAAAAACTAATGACATGGCCTCCTTGTTCACCTGATCTGAACCCCATTGAGAACCTGTGGTCCATCATCAAATGTGAGATTTACAAGGAGGGAAAACAGTACACCTCTCTGAACAGTGTCTGGGAGGCTGTGGTTGCTGCTGCACGCAATGTTGATGGTGAACAGATCAAAACACTGACAGAATCCATGGATGGCAGGCTTTTGAGTGTCCTTGCAAAGAAAGGTGGCTAAATTGGTCACTGATTTGTTTTTGTTTTGTTTTTGAATGTCAGAAATGTATATTTGTGAATGTTGAGATGTTATATTGGTTTCACTGGTAAAAATAAATAATTGAAATGGGTATATATTTGTTTTTTGTTAAGTTGCCTAATAATTATGCACAGTAATAGTCACCTGCACACACAGATATCCCCCTAAAATAGCTAAAACTAAAAACAAACTAAAAACTACTTCCAAAAATATTCAGCTTTGATATTAATGAGTTTTTTGGGTTCATTGAGAACATGGTTGTTGTTCAATAATAAAATTAATCCTCAAAAATACAACTTGCCTAATAATTCTGCACTCCCTGTATAACACATTGAGCAGCTGTGAGCCAAAAGATGAAAATAGTGTTAAGGCTATTGCAACACAATACCTAACTTCAAACAGTGGCATGCCAACTTAAACATTTAACTCTGTACGTATACACTTTAAACCCAATGGGCCAGATTCTCAGAGGCGTTACGACAGAGTATCTCAGATACCCCGTCGTATCGCCTTTTTTTTGTCCTCGTATCTATGCGAGTGATGCTTAGCATCACTTTTGCATAGATACGCTTCTACATCCGACAAGTGTAAAAGCATTACACTTTCGGATCGTAGGTGTAATGACAACTCCGGCCACTAGGTGGCCTTCACGTTGTTTTTTCATTTGCATATGCAAATGAGGCTAGTACGGCGATTCCCGAACGCTTTTACGCCGCCCCGTCGTCGCGTACGTCGTTTACGGACTCGTAAGGTTACCCCAGCTTCTATGTGGAGTAACCTTACGAAGTTCCGTCGGATGCCGTCGGGTGCCGTCGGACGCCATGTTAAGTATGGCGTCGGGTCGGGGGCGTGGCCTAGACGGGCATGTGAGCAGTCGCATTTCACGGAGCTCCCGCTACTGATCCTATAACGATCCTGTTCCCGGCGAATACCGCGGTAGGCGATCGGTCTACTTGAGTCAGCACGCTTCATAAAACTTTGCGGCGGGTGATCGGACGATTGACGAGGATCCGGATGACCCGTAAACCTGAGAAGGGAGCGGCGGCTGAGTCGACCATGGACGTCCAAGATGGCGCGGGGATCTCCCAGCAGCAGAAGGCAGCGCGCGGGTCTGAAAAACACTCGGAGGCTGGAGCCAAGACATCCAAGACTAAGCAGCAGGGGAAAGAACCCCCCAAGGACATGCTTTACTACACTCAAAGGCTGCAAGGTCCTGCTAGTTCCCCGGCTCCCACGCAGCTGACATGGGCACAGAGAGTGCAGGGCCAAGATGGCGATTCTGCCATGGATGACACGCTGCCGCTCGAGAGCTCCTCGGACAATGTGCAGGACATATTTGAGGAACTGCAGGGGGATGCCCCACAGCCCACACTTAGTGAAATCTTGCAGGCGGTGCAGAAATGCACAACCTCGGTCACTGCCTCGGTGGATGGCCTGAAGGTACAATTTGGGGAGTTAACTGAGACAGTGTCCCTCATGCGCCATGACCTCCAGAAGATCAGGGAGAGGACCACGGCTGTGGAGGGCCGTATCAGTGAGATAGAGGACGCGCTCCCACCCCTCACCAGAGACACCAGGTCTGCAATACAGCAGTCCGCGCAGGCCACCGCGAAAACGGACGACATCGAGAACCGTCTGAGAAGGAATAATGTCCGCATAGTGGGCCTCCCTGAGAAGGTGGAAGGTAGGGACCCCACTACATTTATTGAGTCCTGGCTCCACGCTGTTTGCGGTAGAGCGGGCGCACCGCACGCCTCCCAGACCCCTTCCCCCTGGCAGCCCCCCCAGATCCATGCTTGCCAGACTCCTGAACTATCGGGACAGAGAAACCATCCTGAGGCTGGCCAGGGAAAGGGGAACGGTACACTACAATGGAGCCAGAGTGTCATTCTACCCGGACTTCTCAGCAGAGGTACAGCGCCAGAGAGCTAAGTTCGTGGACGTTAAAAAGCGCTTACAGAGGGTCCAGGTTAAATATGCAATGATGTTTCCAGCCAAGCTGCGGGTCACGGTGAGAGGCCAAGCCATGTTCTTTGAGTCTGCTGCGGAGGCCGCAAGGTGGCTAGATCACAATGAACAGGACCTGAGGAGACGTCGAGAAGAAGACAGGGGTGATTGAGGCCCTGAAGGTGCTCCTACATCGTCGCTATGTTCGTCACAGGCGAGTTAAAAAGTTTTTACCTGCATGCCGGAACTTTACCTGATTATGTTTTGTTGGCGTTCCTTAAGAGCTTCGGAAGCTGATTTACACCCCCTCTGGACTCTATGCTACAGGGGGGGCCTGCCCATATGGGCTTTGTGATATATACGAAGACCCCCGGCTGGGGGAGTCAACGTTTGCTATTTGGTGCCCTGTTGGCACAAGGGGATTGCTGAATCCATGCAGGGGGAGATCGTGGAGGAGGCCGACCTCGGCCCCAGAAAGGGCCGAGGTGTGGACACGCACGTCCAGTTGTTATTTTTTGTTAACTATTTTTGATGCAATGCTCACAGAACTACATCACTTGCCGCACTGGTGCTTACTGGGCCCGAATTGGTCCTGGCTAGGGCCTTGCCCACAGGTAATGACCCGGAGGCCTCGAGCCTCGGACAGTAACTATTCTCTAATTCAGCCATGGCCACCACCCCGATAGTGACTTGGAATGTGCGCGGTGTACGGGACCCCTTGAAACGAACTATGATAAGGGCTGGTTTGAAAAAATTCCTTCCTGCTATTGTGGGGTTACAAGAAACCCACCTGACTAAGGACACAGTGGGGTGTCTAGGATTTTCCTGGGTGGGCAAGGCCTATCATTCCACTCACACCTCATATTCAAGGGGGGTGAGTGTGCTGGTTCATGGATCCTTGGCCTACCAGGAAATAGATGCAGTGGTTGACACGCTTGGTAGATATGTTTTTTTATATTGCAAATTATTTACGGTGTCTATGGTACTAGCTTTTGTATATATCCCCCCCCTTTCTCGAGGGAGGTGCTTCAACTCCTGCTGTCCTATCTGGGCAATAAGCCAGATGTCCCTGTAATGGTTATGGGGGACTTTAATGCCTGTATGGATCCGAGGGAGGACAGACACCCGCCAGCCAGGTTACCCCAGTGGAGCAGGGGGACAGCACTGAGCAGACTGCTGGGGGAGGTGGGGTGGCTGGATATCTGGAGGGCGAGATTCCCTATGACCAAGCAGTTTTCATGCTTCTCTAAGACGCATGGATCGCTGTCCCGTATAGATCTGTGTGTGGGGTCCCCTCAGATTCTCCATATGGTTCCCAAGGTGGAGTACCTCCCGCGGGGGGTCTCTGATCATTCTCCGCTGGTGGCTCACCTGGTCACCCGCCCGGTGGCCTCCTTGCCCAGAGCCCCCTGGAAATTGAACGCCTTCTGGTTGAGGCTGTTTACCTCCCATGAACGTGTCGCACGCCAGATAGAACAATACTTCTCAGAAAACTGGGCAGGGGTGGACCGGGCTCTGGGCTGGGATGCTTTCAAGGCATGTCTGCGGGGTACGTTTATTGGGAATATTGCGTCCATAAAACACAACTCGGCTGCTCTCTTAGAGCGAGTGGAAAACCAGGTGAAACAATTGGAACTGGCCTACGTGGTTGACCCCTCGGAGTCCGCGAGGGAGGAATGGATGTCGGCCCAGGACTCCCTGGACCGGCTGAGATCCTCCGCCGCGGAAAAAAAGCGTTTTTTTACTCAGCAGGCGTACTATGAGGAGGGGGAAGAGACGGGCCGCCTGCTGGCTAGGATTGCCCGGTCGCAACAGTTGTCCCCTGCCATAGGAGCGATCCGGGATGCGCAGGGTCGGCTGGTGAATGAGCCGGAGCTGATTCTGACAGAACTGGCTGCTTTTTACTCCGAACTGTACAGGTCACGGGATGATTTCACGGACGGGGAGTTGCAGCACTATATGGATGCTGTAGCTCTCCCGACCTTGAATGATAGGGCAAGGATAGAGATGGAGAAGCCACTGACCCTGGAGGAGTTGGGAGAGGCGGTAGCCTCTTTCCCCACATGTAAAGCCCCGGGAGATGACGGATTGCCCATGGAGGTGTATACTCAATATGGGGGGGTGATACTACCCAAGTTACTCGAGGTGTTTAATGCCTCGCTTGACTCGGGGGTCCTGCCTCCATCCATGAGAGGGCGAATATCATCTTATTACTAAAGGCGGGCAAGGATCCCCTAGATTCCGGGTCGTATAGGCCTATCTCTCTCTTGCAGAGTGACGTCAAGATACTAGCGAAAGTACTGGCCATGCGCGTGAACAAAATTATTCTGTCCATCATACATTCCGACCAGGCAGGATTTATGCCACGTAAATCCACAGCGACGAACCTCCGGCGACTATACTTGAATATGCAGACCCCCTCGGATTCTGTTGGCAATAGGGCACTGTTGTCGCTTGATGCCAATAAGGCCTTCGACAGTGTCGGCTGGCGGTACCTCTGGGCGGTGCTGACTAAATTTGGCTTCGGCCCTAGGGTTCTGAGATGGATCCGGCTCCTATATGCTTCGCCTCAGGTGGCCATTCGTATGGCAGATAGGAGGTCACATGCTTTTGCTCTGGGCAGGGGAACCAGGCAGGGGTGCCCCCTGTCCCCCCTGCTCTTTGCCTTGGCTATCGAGCCTCTTGCGGTCCTGGTGAGGGGCTGCGAGGCGGTCAGGGGGTTCAGATATGGCGACATGCACGAGAAAATCATGTTGTACGCTGACGACATGCTTCTCTTCTTGGAGGACGCGGAGGGGTCCCTGCAGCAGGTCATGGCCATTATCACAGATTTTGGCCGCTTTTCGGGTCTTACAATTAACTGGACCAAATCGGCCCTGATGTTTCTAGACGGGGCGCCCGCGGTGGGGAGTGGCCCTGCATGTCCCGTGCCTGTAGTGCCATCTTTTAAATATCTGGGGGTCTGGATATCCCCCATAGTAACGGATTTCTGTAAATTGAATATGTACCCCCTACTGTCTAAATTCAGAGATAAGATCCAAATTTGGAGTAGACTGAAAATGTCCCTGGCAGGTAAAACCAACCTTATCAAAATGATACTGATGCCTCAGTTGCTCTATCTCCTGCATAACACACCCATGGTAATTACCCTCAAAATATTCAGAGTAGTCAACTCCCTTTTCAGACAGTTGTTGTGGCACACCAAAATCCCCAGGATTAAATTAGAACAGCTGCAGCGCCCAAAAGAGGGGGGGGGGGCTGGCTTTACCCAATCCTTGGATATATTACTTGGCGGCTCAAATCCAACACTTGATTGGGGCCACGGGAGTACAGCCCGAGGCCTCGGCGGCTAAACTGATGCTAAGGGGATCGGGGGCGGCCACGCTACCGGAGGGGCTGGAGGCCCGCAAACTCCAAAAACCCAATAACCGTATGCCCACGTATGCTCTTGTTCAAAAGGTATGGAATAAGGCTAAGCAGCTCCAAAATGTGACGGGGTTCACCGAGTTTAGCCCTATCTGGGGGAACGACTCCTACGAGGAGCTGGCAAAGGTGGAGCAGGGGCATAGGTGGAGCTCCTTTGGGGTCACTCATCTTAAACATGTCTTTGGGGGAGGGGCTCTCCACCCCTTCAGTGAGCTGCAAACAAGATTCAACCTGCCACACACTATGCGGTTCTACTACCTACAGTTGCAGCACGCAGTGAGGGCTCAGGGGGCAGCGGTTGAGTGGGTTCAGTCCCCCACGCCGGTGTTCCGCGCGTTGTGTCACGCGCGGGACACCAAAGGTATGATCTCGCACTGCTACAACATGCTCCTTTCATCATTCCTGGAGGGACATCCTATGAGGGTGGCGGAACAATGGGAGACAGATCTGGGGCCTATGGAGGGGGACCTATGGGAGGAAGCCCTACAGGCTGTGAATGCCTGCTCATTGAATGTGTCACAACGGGTATCCCAACTCTACATCATACTTAGGGTGCATTACACTCCGGATAGACTCTTTAGAATGGGCCGGGCCCCGGACCCGTTGTGTGGACGGTGCAGGGCGGCCCAGGGAGATTTGGTACACCTGCTCTGGCGTTGCCCCAAGCTGCACAGATATTGGTCAGAGGTCCTGGCAACCCTAAACTCTGTGTTCCAGACCAATGTTACACTGGACCCACTCTGCTGCCTGTTGGGAGTTTTGGAGGGGGTGATAGCGGAGGAAGTCACTAGAGTGGCGTATGCCAGGGCCTTGTTTCAAGCGAGAAAGCTCATACTCATACATTGGAAATCGAGGGAGCCCCCTTCGGTTAAAGCATGGATACAGCATATGGGTAAAACACTGTTGATGGAAAAGTATATTTACCAGCACAGGGAAAACGCAGAAAAATTCCTTAAAATATGGGACCCATGGCTAGCAACGCCGGGGTTGAGCCCCTTGGAGCTAGTCCAAGCAAGGCTACTTGGGGGATGTAGGGACATGGAACGACGTGTAGGGTCCCAGACCTGGCCACGAGGGAGGTTTATGGTATAATGATTGTGTACTAGGTGTTGGGGAAGTACATTTGCTGTTTGATTGTTATCTTGATGTCATGCCTGTGTACATGCAGATTGTACAATGTCGTTCTTATATTATCTGTATGTTGTGTGAGCAATAAAAACCTTTTTGATTCAAAAAAAAGTATGGCGTCGGGTCAGCGTCGGCTTTTTCCGTCGCTTACGTTGTTTTACTAACTCGTTCGCGAATAGGGACTTGCGTAAATGACGCTCACGACGTTTTGACGTCGGTTTCAACGACGCTTCCCGACGTGAGCTGGAGCATGCGCACTGGGCTTTTTCCCCGGCCGGCGCATGCGCAGTTCGTTCGACGTGGGGGCGCGCTTAATTTAAATACAAGCCGCCCCATTTGAATTGCGCGGGTTTACGCTTGGCGATTTAGGAGACACCGGCGAAAACTACAGAGCAAGTGCTTTGAGAATAAAGCACTTGCTCTAGTACGCAGCGGCGGCGTAGTGTAAATGGCTTACGCTACGCCGCCAAAAATATATAAGAATCTGGCCCATAGTTTGCAGGGCATTTGGCAAAACTGCCTGTGAAGCATCAAACATTTTCAGGAAAGGATGGAGTGATGGCAAGGTTTCATAATGATCTTAAAGCTCTCTTCTGTCTCTTCCAATGAACGTAACATGAGCACAGTAGTCACATGAAAACTGAACATTGCACTGTGCACTACAACACTGCTGGATCCTAATAAAGTTGATGAGTAAATGAAAGTGATTGTAAAGGTATAAGGTTTTTTACCTTAATGAATTCTATGGCCTCTCCCACAGAAAAGGCCTCGCGTGATTGCCTAATTTGCCTTTCAGGTTAGTGTGGATCTCGCAAGCGGCGGGGTGAGCGGATGGCGTGCGCACTTTACACAGCCGCAGAGTCCAGTCCGTGGCGGTGGACGAGGGACAACACGTCTTTACAATCGATCATGGTGGTGTGCATGCCTCAGGCTGCCTGTGTCCAATAGCAGGCTCCACCGCCGCAGCGCCGTCCTCCTCCTAGCCTTTCCCCGTTGAAGACGGCGGCCCTAGTGCATGGCAGGAGTTGTAGTTCTCACACAGAGCACTGCAGTGCACTCAGAGAGAACCTCACGTTTTGTTTTTCCTGATGCCTTAAGTAGTGGACCAAGTCACAGAGGCGAAGAGCAGGTAGGTTGTCTGTACCCCGGCACAGTGACAACTTTTAAAGGGGCACAGTGGCAGTATTTGTTGGGGCACAGTGGCGGCATTTTATGTGGTAAAGTGGCGGCATTTGAGGCACAGTGGCAGCATTTGTGGGGCACCGTGGCTGTGTTTCATGAGGCACTGTGGCGGCATTTGATTAGGCACTGTGGCAGCATTTGATGGGGCACTGTGGAGGCATTTGATAGGCACAGTGAGGCAGCATTTGATGGGGCACAGTGAGGCGGCATTTGATGGGGCACAGTGGCGGCATTTGATGGGGCAATGTGGCGGCATTTGATGGGCACAGTGGTAGGATTTGCTGGGACACAGTGGCAGCGTTTGATGGGGCACAGTGGCAGCATTTGATGTGCACAGTGGCTGCACTTGATGGGGCACAGTGGTGGCATTTCATGGGGCACAGTGGCAGCGTTTGTTGGGGCACAGTGGCAGCATTTGATGTGCACAGTGGCTGCATTTGATAGGCATATTGGTGGCATTTGATGGGGCACAGTGGCATCATTTGATTGGGCACAGTGGCAGCATTTGATGGGCAAAGTGACAGCACTTGATGGGTACAGTAGCTGCAATTGATGGGCACAGTGGCTGCGTTTGATGTACACAGTGGCTGCATTTGATGGAACACAGTGGCGGTATTTGATGGGGCACAGTGGCAGTGTTTTATGGGACACTGTGGCAGCATTTTATTTGCACAGTGGCTGCGTTTGAGGTGCACCGTAGCTGTGTTTGATGGTGCACAGTGGCAGCATTTGATGGGGCACAGTAGCTGCATTTGATGTCTCACAGTGGCTGCATTTGATGTGGCACAGTGAGGCTGCATTTGATGGGCACAGTGAGGCTGCATTTGATGGGCACAGTGAGGCTGCATTTGATGGGCACAGTGGCATCATTTGATGGGCGTGGTGGCTGCGTTTGATGGGCACAGTGGTTGCGTTTGATGGTCACAGTGGCAGCATTTGATGGGGCACAGTGGCTGCATTTGAAGGACACAGTGGCTGTGTTTAATGGGCACGGTGGCTGCATTTCATGGGCACTGTGGCAGCATTTGATAGACACTGTGGCGGTGTTTGATAGGCACTGTGTCAGCGTTTGATAGGCACTGTGGCGGCATTTGATAGGCACTGTGGCTGCGTTTGATAGGCACAGTGAGGTGGCATTTAATAGGCACAGTGAGGCGGCATTTGATGGGGCACAGTGGCAGCATTTGATGGTGCACAGTGTCAGCATTTTATGTGCACAGTGGCTGCGTTTGATGTGCACAGTAGCTGTGTTTTATGGGCACAGTGGCAGCATTTGATGGCGCACAGTGGCGGCATTTGATGTGGCGGCATTTGATGGGGCACAGTGCAGCATTTGATGGGGCACAGTGGCTGCATTTGAAGGACACAGTGGCTGTGTTTAATGGGCACAGTGGCTGCATTTCATGGGCACTGTGGCGGCATTTGATGTGGCGGCATTTGATGGGGCACAGTGCAGAATTTGATGGGCACAGTGACTGCATTTGATGGGTACAGTGAGACTGCATTTGATGGGCACGGTGGCTGTTTTTAATGGTCACGGTGGCTGCATTTCATGGGAACGGTGGCTGCGTTTGATGGGCACAGTGGCTGCGTTTGATGGGGCACAGTGGCAGCATTTGATAGGGCACAGTGGCAGCATTTGATAGGGCACAGTGGCAGCATTTTATGGGGCATGGTGGCTACATTTCATGGGGCACGGTGGCTACGTATGATTGGGGCACGGTGGCTGCGTTTGATGGGGCACGGTGACTGCGTTTGATGGTCACAGTGGCTGTGTTTGATCGGCACAGTGGCAGCATTTAATGGGCACAATGGCAGCATTTGATTAAAGAATAATTGGTTAAAGACATTTATAGAAACTGTAAATTCATAATTCATAGGATTCAAGGCTGTTAATATATGCATACATACAGTTAATTTTTATTGTTTATATTATTTTTCCCATTATGAGCGTAAGTAGGGCCTCATGTCTAAGTTTTGCCTAGGGCCTCACAAAGTCTAGAGCCGCCTCTGCCTGAGAGGAATGACACTCTCCACTCTTGTCCTCCTCACAGGGCAGATTGATACGATTGGGAACCAGTGGCTCCTGTTGCTGTCAGTCAAGTCTTGTGATGAGGAAGCTTGGGGCAGGGCCGAGCTTCACTGTCTGTGTCTATAGATGTAGAACAGATTGGGATCAAGCCCACAGGTGTATCACAATAGGAAGCCGCTTCCTATGGTGGCACACAGAGAAGAGGAGGAGCCTAGAACACCGGAGGGAAACCCCAGAAGAGGAGGATCAGGGTTCC
Organism: Rana kukunoris; assembly: GCA_029574335.1. Classification (NCBI taxonomy): domain Eukaryota; kingdom Metazoa; phylum Chordata; class Amphibia; order Anura; family Ranidae; genus Rana; species Rana kukunoris. The sequence goes on along the minus strand of CM056053.1, from coordinate 168,159,884 downwards.
TCTGTGCAAAATCATTGCACAGAGCAGGTAAGTATACCATGTTTTTTTTTAATATAAATTAGGTTTACAGTCACTTTAAAGTGGACCTTCGGTCCTTTTTTCAACTTTGCTCTATTAAACTTTCTGCCCTTGTTGTTTTAACTTTGCATAGTAAAACATTTTTTTTCTGCCAGTAAATACCTTCTCAGGCCACTTCCTGTTTCTTGTCTGGTAGAAGGCCTAGGCTTATGACATAATGCACAGCTCTCTCTCCCTCACTCGCATGAGAGTTTGCCAGGATGGGAGAGGTGGGTGAGTCATAATAGGGCCAATGAGAGCTTCAGGGCTGCAGAGCTGGAGGTGTGTCTCCTGCACCTTTAAGGAGGGGTGGCTCCCCTTCAGTCCACCTGCCCCTATCTATCCATTAGAATGCATGTGCCTCCATTGTGGGGACACTCATTGTTTAGTGTTAGTGTTAGGACCACAGATTACAGGGTGCCTTGGTGCGACTCTGTGGCTCACGCATGCATTTGCAAATGCGTGCAGACAAAACCCCTGTTTTTAACGCATACTGTTTGACAGGTTAATTGGTTGTTCTGCGAGCTGGTCGGTAAGTAGGCTTGGTTATTCCCTGAGCATTCCCCAGGTTTTTTTGTTGTGTGTCTCTGTGTGTCTGTGTAAATCCAGGAAGTGAACAGGCAGCAGCTTCAGCTGCCCACAATTAAAATGACTGCAGCCAGACTCAGTGGAGGGAGATGTCTGCAGCATATTTGGCTAGTACAGAATCACAGTGTATATATAAAATAATATTCAAAGTGGTTGGAGGGAAGCTTCAGAATGGCAAATATGTTTCTATTACAAATTATGTGAGCATACTGCAGTTCCTCCTTAAGTCGAAAACTTTAAACTTTGTGGAAGGGAAAAAACTAGTAGTCTTCTTTTTTTTCAACACTAAGGGCCAGATTCTCAAAAGAGATACGACGGTGTATCTTCAGATACACCGTCGTATCTCTGTTTCTGAGCCCGTGTATCTATGCGACTGATTCTTACAATCAGTTACGCATAGATACGGCGTAGATCCGACTGGCGTAAGTCACTTACACCGTTGGATCTTGAATGCAATAATACGCTGGCCGCTAGGTGGCGTATATGCAAATGAGCATGATACGCTGATTCCCGAAAGTTTTTGCGCCGCGTCGCCGTAATTTACGTTGTTTCCGTAAGCGTAAGGTTACCCCTGCTATATGAGGGGTAAACTTGCGTAGGTCCGGCGAATGCCATGTTAAAGAGGGGTTTCACCCTAAAAAAAAAAATCTTTGTCTCCACTGACATTCAGCATACTAGCGTGAGCTACAGTATGCCTTTATTTTTTTTTTCTGTGCTGTACTTACAGTTTAATCCGTTTTTTTCGTTTCAGACTCCGGGCAGGAAATAGGCGTTCCTATCAAGAGGGGAACATGATTGACGGCCGGCTATGGCACGTCACGCGTTCCGAAAATAGCCGGAGTAGGACTCGGCTCTTAATGGCGCCTGCGCACAGACTAGGAGCTGACTGCGCAGGCGCCGTGAAGAGCCGAGTCCTACACGGGTGCCTGCGCAGTCAGCTCCTAGTCTGTGCGCAGGCGCCGTGAAGAGCCGAGTCTACTCCGGCTATTTTCCGAACGCGTGATGTGCCATAGCCGGCCGTCAATCATGTTCCCCTCTTGATAGGAACGCCTATTACCCCGTGGTAGCCTGAAACAAACGAATAGATTAATCTGTAAGTACAGCGCAAAAAAATAAAATATAGGCATACTGTAGCTGACGCTAATATGCAGGATGGCATGGTACATAGTTGTTTTTTAGGGTGAACCTCCGCTTTAAGTATGGACATCGGGACAGCGTCGTGTTTTTCCGTCGTTTCCGTCGTTTAAGTAACTCGTCGCGAATAGGGCTGTGCGCTAATTACGTTCACGTCAAAACCAATGTATTTGCGGCGTACTATTAAGCATGCGCACTGGGCTACTTTTACGGCCGGCGCATGCGCAGTTCGTTTGGGAGCGGGGGCGCGCTTAATTTAAATACAAGCCGCCCCCTTTGAATTACGCGGGGATACGCCAGGCCATTTACGCCGCAAATTACGGAGCAAGTGCTTGGAGAATACGGCACTTGCTCCTGTAAATTACGGCGGCGTAATGTAAATAGCTTACCCTACGCTATGCCGCTATCTACCAGAATCTGGCCCTAAATGTTTATTGGGTAGAGAGACAAAAAAACAAAACAAGACAAGGTTACATAACCAAAAGAAATAAAGAAATATGGAACATTGGTTGATTATATGAGGCCACATTTTAATACTGTCATAATGACACTGTTAGTAAGTCTCTCCCAATGCTTTTAGTGAATACAACTGAAACTGTAGCATACATGTCTATACGTCCATATATTTGCTCCCTATAATGCTTATAAAATATTGGAATATGTGGTAATAATCAGATAAAAAAAATGAATCCTCAAACAGAACAACTTATGTAACTAAAAGTGAAAATACAGAGATATTAATATTTAGATACAAGATTCAGAGAACTGCTAAAGAATGCAACTTTTGAAGCCACTATTATATTTACTTTGATAGCAACTGAAAAATACTTGGGGGGTTGATTGAGCAAACATTGTTTTATTATAGCTGCAGAACACAAACAAATACCTTTTGATGTGTGCTCACCGTAAAGGTGAACCATTCTACCCTCTCTGAAATCCAAACCACCGCAGAGGCTGGATGCACTTGGTGAATATAGCCTAGGGTGCATTGTTGTTTCAAAAAGCTGGTGCAGTTTATTGTATTAGTGAACACGAACAGAGCTCAGGCAGCTCTAGGGGAATTTGAAATTGATTTTTTTTTTACAGTATATCAGGTATGGAGAAAGTACAATAAGATATTTTAGGAGAATACATTCATCAAAAGTTTTTCTTCTGTAACAATAATATTTACAAATAGTTTTCGTAGTAGTAATAGTAGTAAAATATACAAGGATTTTAGTATTACCATTTTGTAAAGGAATATTGTAAATGGCAATGAAACAAAAAAGCATAAGCTAGCCTTTTTTTCTACGCTGTCCCGACGTCCATACCTAACATTGCCTGCACCTCATATAGCAGGGGTAACTTTACGCCGGTCCGACGCCTTACGTAAACGACGCAATTAGATACGCCGGGCGCAACTACGTTCGTGAATCGGCGTATCTACCTAATTTGCATATTCAACGCGTAAATCTACGGAATATACAGAATCTATCAGATAAAATTTGTTTTTACAACATGAAAGCCCCCATTATGGGCCCTACAGAATAAGTAACATAAAATTATAGGTAAGTTATCATCATTATAATGTACAAAGATTGTTGAACAACAAGAGTATCAATATGTGCTGGACCCCAAACACCTTTATGAATCCATGAAACCTTCTATTCATGAAATTCCACAAAATTCTTATATTGGAAATGATGGCACCAACTTTATACATTTTATAAAAATGGGGGAGAGAAGGAGCATACTATACATATACAATGTTATTTAAGAATATCCAATGAGTTTAAAGAGAAGTTCAGTTTTTTTTTTAAGAATTATACTTATTATACTTAATTATACTTACCTTGATATCCCCCGCCAGCTCTAACACTGAGAACCGAGCGATCAAACACTGTTGATCGTTCAGTTCTCAGAGCTCCATGAGCAGAGAGCTGGTGACTGTCAGTCACTGCTGTCTGCTCTGCCACCCCCCCTGCTGCCCAATGGAGGGGGTATGGCTGGCTCATACGTTTACATATGTGGGCTCCACCTATCTAGGTGTTTGCTTCTGTGTGTAACTACGTGAGGATGGGGACCCTTACATTTTTTGCCTGCAACAGCTACCCAGCTGCTAATACTCTGCTAGGATGGCTTTTACAGAAAAGGGAAAAGCTGGCTTAAAAAAAAAGATACAGGGATGCCTGTAGCTGCAGGTATCTTCCCGGTATAACTACTTCAACCAAAGGACGTCCATGGATAACCTACGGTCGGGAAGTGGTTAATATAAATGAGAATAATTTTAATTTGTATATAAAAATATATCATAACTGGTTCTTGCCATATGCAGATATGTTCCCAAAAACAGGAAGCCCGGTCAGTTAACATTGTCCGCTCCCCTGTGGCGAAAAAGGGAACTTGAAAATGTCACATTTGGCTCAAATTTGCAAAATTTGGTCCTAACTGTGTACGACAATATTTATGGAATGGTAAGCCTACCCTGTAATCGATCGACTTGGGTAAAACCAGCATGTCAGATTTGTCATGCAATTATTGCCAATAGCTATAGCAAATAGAAATAATTATGTTGAGTTCTCACAGTAGCTATGGCTCCCCCTTGTCCCCCCCACCGTGAGAACACAATAGCTTTGCGGGAGGCATTCAACACAGTCAGTGTTGATGGTGGAATCAAATGATTTTCTGTCCTGCAACCTGTGGCTACAGAAAAAGCAGAAGTTTTTTTTGTTATCTTAATGCAATGCATTAAGATAAAAAAAAACTTCTGTGTGCAGCAGCCCCCCTAATACTTACCTGAGCTTAATTTCTATCCAGCGATATCCACAAGTGCTTCGGTCATCTGTGACTCTCCCTCCTGATTGGCTGAGACACAGTAGTCCCGCCATTGGCTCCTGCTGCTGTCAGTCAAAGTCAGTTAGCCAACCAGGAGAGAGAGAGGGGGTGGGGCCGGACAGGTGCTCTGTGCCTGAATGGACACACGGAGCTGCGGCTCAGCTCGGGTGCCTCCATAGCAAGCTGCTTGCTGTAGGGACATGCGACAGGAGTGAGGGGCCAGGATAGCCGAAGAGGGACCCAAGAGGAGGAGGATCCAGGCTACATTGTGCAAGACCATTACGCAGGGCAGGTAGGTATAACATGTTTATTATTTTTATAGAAAATAAATTGACTTCACAATAACTTTAAACCTTTAATAAAATGAATGAAATTAATTGAAGGTTATAAAAGGCATATACATGTTGATCTGAATGCAAAATGATACTAAAATTATTTATCCACCAAAAATATTGACATTTGAAATTTGATTTTTGACAAGTTAATCTTCTTTGTGTTAATAAGGTTTATTCAGAATATGTGAAGTGTTCTAAGTTATAAAAGAACAACTGACTTCAAAATGTTACTGTTTCTATGTACAGTACTGTGCAAAAGTTTTAGTCAGGTGTGAAGAAATAATATAGTAAGGATTTTTTCAAATATATATATTTCATATGTTTATTTTTACCAATTAAAAAAAAAAAAAAAAACAGAATGAGCGAACAGAAGAAAAATATAAATTTAATTATTATTTGAATACCCTTTGGCTTCAAAACAGATGTTTTTGAAGTAAATCAGCAATTGTCAGCAATATGTTTAATGATTAAATTCGGTTTCACATTCGTTTCAAATGTGATTAGAATTCAAACAAAGTTTTGTTTCATTACAATTTATTTTGGATTTATTTAAATTTGATTGTTTTTTTTTTTTAATATAAATATTTGGGTGTGTTTATTTCTAGGGTGTACTACTACAATCTATAACTAATCTACAACTAAGCCCCACTAGGGGGCAAAATACCCAAATTAAACAAAGCCTGTGGAGTGTTTCTGTCCAGTTGTTTTCAGTAAGGATGTTGAAGTGTTTTGGATTGAGGAGTGCACCTTTCTGGAAGTCCAGAGAGAGCAGTTGAGCTGTGATCCTTTTTATTTTGTTCAGCAACAAATTAATTCTGCACGTTGAGCACTCTAAATAAAAAAAGACCCTCTCAACAAATAGTTAAAACTGGTATACCATCCAAAGAAATTGTGAACCCTAAAATACCACCACTCTAATGCTGCGTACACACGATCACACGATTTTCGGGTTGTAAAAAATGACGTTTTTTAAAAATGTCATTTAAAATGATCGTGTGTGGTCTTCAGAGCATTTTTCGGGTTCTGAAAAACGGGCACATTTTTTTCGAACATGCTCTATTTTTTTCACAACGTTTTAAACGATGTTGTTTTTCGGGTCGTAAAAAATGATTGTGTGTGGGCTTTAACGGCGTGAAAAATCCGCGCATGCTCAGAATCAAGTTATGAGACCGGAGCACTCATTCTGGTAAAACTAACGCTCGTAATGGAGTAAGCACATTCATCACGCTGTAACAGACAGAAAAGTGCAAATCGTCTTTTACTAACACAAAATCAGCTAAAGCAGCCCAAAGGGTGGCGTCATCCAAATGGAACATCCCCTTTATAGTGCCATTGTACGTGTTGTACATCACCGTGTTTTGCTAGAGCATTTTTTTTAACAACTTAAGCCCCGAACCATATTGCTGGTCAATGACCGGGCCACTTTTTGCGATTCAGCACTGCGTCACTTTAGGAGAAAGAGACCGCCGCTCCAGATGAGTGCACCTCGGTGGTGAGTCCAATGGGTGCAGGCAATGCACGAAGCATAAATCGAAGCAAGAAGGTATGGACAGCCGCACTCCGATAAATGTAAAAACCAATAAAAGCCTTTAATCCAGTAAAAAAACACTGCACAAACAGAAAAACAGCAAACGGTGGGATGATATAGCTGACGCATTTCACATTGTTGTACAATGCTTAGACGCTTTAACTGACAATTGCGCGATCGTGGTGGTATTTGATCACCTCTGCGGTTTTTAGTTTTTGCACTATAAACAAAAAAAGCGTAAATTTTGAAAAAAAATAATATTGCTATAAAAAATATCCCCAAAAAATATATAAAAAAAAACATTTTTTTTCCTCAGTTTAGGCCGATACGTATTCTTCTACATATTTTTCATTAAAAAAAAATCGCAAGAAGCGTTTATTGATAGGTTTGCGCAAAAGTTATAGCGTTTACAAAATAGGGGATAGATTTATGGCATTTTTATTAATATATATCAGCGATTTTTATCGGTACTGCGACATTATGCGTACACTTCGGACACTTTTGACACATTCTTGGGACCATTGGCATTCTTATAGCGATCAGTGCTATAAAAATGCATTGATTACTATAAAAATGCCACTGGCAGGGAAGGGGTTAACACTAGGGGGCGAGGAAGGGGTTAATTATGTTCCCTGGGTGTGTTCTAACTGAAGGGGATGGGACTGACATGGGGAAATGACAGATCGCTGTTCATACATTGTATGAACAGACGATAAGTCATTTCTCCCCCTGACAGGACACAGCTCTCGGTTCTCGCTCTGTAACGAGCAAGCGCGGGTGCCCGGCGGTGATCTCGCCTGCCAGGCTCACGCGTAGGCATCAGTGGCGAGCGGGGGGTGCGCCCCCAATTGGCTGAACAGCGAAATGACATATATCTACGTGATCTCGCCCAGCAGAGCCGACCTGCCACCGCATAACTGCGGAGGCTGGTCGGCAAGCAGTTAAACGATTGTGTGTAGGCAAGGCTGTTTTAACCACTTAAGGACTGCCGCATGCACATTTTACGTCCACAGAATGGCACCGCTGGGCAGAAGGGTGTATACATACGTCCTTGCCCTTTAGCGGGTCGGGGGTCCGATCAGGACCCCCTCTGCTGCGTGCGGCGGTCTCTAAGTCACTGGGAGCGATCCGGGACGAGGGGGCGGCTGTCCGTTTTTGTCCGCCCCCCGCGATCGCTCCCAGCCAATCAGCTTCCTCCTCTGCCTGCACTGTAAACACAGGCAGAGGAGGAAGTGATGTCACCTCTCCTCCCACCGGTATTTTTGTCCGGAGGAGGAGAGGAGACATCTAAACAGTGACACAGTGAGTACACAAGCACTACACTGACACCAGTTCACATAGGCACACAAATCCCCCCCCCAGTCACCCCCCGATCACCCCCCCAGCCCCCCCTGTCACAGTGTCACTAAATAGCAGTGATCATTTACTGATCACTGCATTTAGTGTCAGTGTGACAGGCAGTTAGTGTAAAAAAAGTTAGTGTTAGGTCCAGGATAGCCCCCTACCCACCCCAATAAAGGTTTTAACCCCTTGATCACCCCCTAGTTAACCCTTTCACCCCCCTTTTGCCAGTGTCACTAAGCAAACATTTTTCTGATTGCTGTATTAGTGTCGCTAGTGCCCCTAGGTAGCTAGTTATTTTTTGAGGTTCCCCGCCATGTTTTTATAGCGTTAGAAAATTTATGGGGGTACCTAACGCTATAAAAACATGGCAGCGAACCTCAAAAAATAATTAGCTACCTAGCGGCACTAGCGACACTAATACAGCGATCAAAAAAACGATTGCTTAGTGACGCTGGCAATAGGGGGTGAAAGGGTTAACTAGGGGGTGATCAAGGGGTTAAAACCTTTATTAGGTACCCCCATACATTTTCTAATAAAGGTTTTAACCCCTGATTGCCCCTAGAGTTAACCCTTTCACCCCCTATTGCCAGCGTCACTAAGCGATCATTTTTCTGATCGCTGTATTAGTGTCGCTAGTGCCGCTAGGTAGCTAGTTATTTTTTGAGGTTCGCCCGCCAGGTTTTTATAGCGTTAGATACCCCCATAAATTTTCTAATAAAGGTTTTAACCCCTGATTGCCCCTAGAGTTAACCCTTTCACCCCCTATTGCCAGCATCACTAAGCAATCGTTTTTCTGATCGCTGTATTAGTGTCGCTAGTGCCGCTAGGTAGCTAGTTATTTTTTGAGGTTCGCCCGCCAGGTTTTTATAGCGTTAGGTACCCCCATACATTTTCTAATAAAGGTTTTAACCCCTGATTGCCCCTACAGTTAACCCTTTCACCCCCTATTGCCAGCGTCACTAAGCGATCATTTTTCTGATCGCTGTATTGGTGCCGCTAGGTAGCTAGTTATTTTTTGAGGTTCGCCGGCCAGGTTTTTATAGCGTTAGGTACCCCCATACATTTTCTAATAAAGGTTTTAACCCCTGATTGCCCCTAGAGTTAACCCTTTCACCCCCTATTGCCAGCATCACTAAACGATCGTTTTTCTGATCGCTGTATTAGTGCCGCTAGTGCCGCTAGGTAGCTAGTTAGTGCATACACCCTCCCATATGTGGAATTACACCACAAAATACATTCTGCTGCTTCTCCTGAGTAGGGGGATACCACATTTGGGAGCCTAGCCGCGTACGGGACCCAAAAAAAACAATCACCGCCTTCAGGCTTTCTAAGGGTGTACATTTTTGATTTCACTCCTCACTACCTATCACAGTTTCGAAGGCCATAAAATGCCAAAATAGCACAAACCCCCCCCCATATTACCCCATTTTGGAAAGTAGACACCCCAAGCTATTTGCTGAGAGGCATGTCGAGTCCATGGAGTATTTTATATTTTGACACAAGTTGCGGAAATATGACAAACTGATTTTTTTTTGCACAAAGTTGTGACTAAATGATATATTTCTCACACATGCCATGGTTATATGTGGAATTGCACCCCAAAATACATTCTGCTGCTTCTCCTGAGTATGGGGATACTAGATGTGTGGGACTTTTTGGGAGCCTAGCCGCATACGAGACACCGAAAACCAATCACCGCCTTCAAGATTTCTAAGGGCATACATTTTTGATTTCACTCCTCACTACCTATCACAGTTTTGGAGACCATAAAATGCCAAGATGGCACACAACCCCCCCAAATGACCCCATTTTGGAAAGAAGACACCCCAAGCTATTTGCTGAGAGGCATGTTGAGTCCATGGATTATTTAATTTTTTTGCCCCAAGTGATTGAATAATGACCAAAAAAAATAAATACAATTTTTTTTACAAAACGTTGTCACTAAATTATATATTTCTCACACATGTCATGGTTATATGTGGAATTGCACCCCAAAATACATTCTGCTGCTTCTCTTGAGTACGGAGATACCACATGTGTGGGACTTTTTGGGAGCCTAGCCGCGTACGGACCCCGAAAACCAATCACCGCGTTCAAGATTTGTGTGAGTGAAATCAAAAATTTATGTCCTTAGAAATCTTGAAGGTGGTGATTGGTTTGTAAAAAAAAAATTTTGGTCATTATTCAATCACTTGGGGCAAAAAAATTGAATATTCCATGGACTCAACATGCCTGTCAGCAAATAGCTTGAGGGGGTTGTGTGCCATCTTGGCATTTTATGGCCTTCAAAAGGGTGATAGGTAGTGAGGAGTAAAATCAAAAATGTATGCCCTTAGAAATCTTGAAGGCGGTGCTTGGTTTTCGGGGTCTAGGATCTCAAAAAGTCCCACACATGTGGTATCCCCGTACTCAGGAGAAGCAGCAGAATGTATTTTGGGTGAAATTCCACATATAACCATGGCAATATAGTGTGAGAAATATATCATTTAATGACAACTTTGTGCAAAAAAAAATCAGTTTGTCATATTCCCGCAACTTGTGTCAAAATACAAAATATTCCATGGACTCGACATGCCTCTCAGCAAATATCTTGGGATGTCTACTTTCCAAAATGAGGTCATTTGTGGGGGTTTTGTGCTATTTTGGCATTTTATGGCCTTCGAAACTGTGATAGGTAGTGAGGAGTGAAATCAAAAATTTGCGCCCTTAGAAATGCTAAAGGCGGTGCTTGGTTTTTGGGGCCCCATACGCGGCTAGGCTCCCAAAAAGTCCCAAACATGTGGTATCCCCATACTCAGGAAAAGCAGCACAATGTACTTTGGGGTGCAATTCCACATATAACCATGGCAATATATCATTTAGTGACAACTTTTTGAATTTTTTATTTTTTTTGTCATTATTCAATCACTTGGGACAAAAAAAAAAAAAAATATTCAATGGACTCAACATGCCTCTCAGTAGTTTTTTTGGGGTGTCTACTTTCCAAAATGGGGTCATTTGGGGGGGGGGGGTTGTACTGCCCTGCTATTTTAGCACCTCAAGAAATAAGATAGGCAGTCATAAAATAAAAGCTGTGTAAATTCCAGAAAATGTACCCTAGTTTGTAGACACTATGGCCCAGATTCAGGTACATCTGCGGATTATTGGACCGGCGTAGCGCACCGCCTTTACGTTAGACTTGCGCAAATTTGCCGCGTAATCACCCTATTCTCGTAGCTTTTGCGCAGAAAATTGCGCATGCGTAACGTTATTTCAGAGGCGTAAGGCGGAGTAATACAAATTGGGAAGGACGTGGGCGGGTTACATTGAAATGAGCCGTGACCCCATGCAAATTAAGGGCCGGCCGGCTCGCGCATGCGCGCTTGAAGGGGACCATGGTCAGCTCCGCTGTGCGCATGCTCACAACTCGGGAGCGGCGCAATCAGTGAAATTGGAAATGGACTAGGGCAACGTTGTGAACTACGCAAACAGCATAAATAGACAGACACAAACGCACTTGCATTGCAAAAGTACATCCCTTTGTTCCTTCCCATTTAACCAAGTGCTTTTGTCCTGTTGTTCGTTGCGTTGTGTTTTGTAGTTGTCAGATTAGTGTTCTGTGTGATCAAGTGTTTGTTAGTAGATCTTTGAAAGTGTTTTTTGATAAGTGTTTGAGAGACTGTTTGTTTGATATATTTCTGTTCGTTTGTTTTCTTGCTGATTTTTTGCTGTTTGTTTTTGTGACTGTTTCTTGCTGAGTGCTTGTGTGATTTTTTGGGTGTTAGTTTTCTCTTTGTGTGTGTTCTTGCTTGATTGGTTGTGCTTGTTTTTGTGAGTGATTTTTGTTGACTGGGAGTGAGTTTTTTGGGAAGTATGACAGAGAGAAAGCAAAAGCTCAATTTTACTGTGGGGGAAAAAATAATTCTTGCCCGGGCCATTAGCGATTATGGGCGTTTCCCCCACGGCCCAGACAGTGCCAACACCACCCCGGCCAGGAGGAGGGAGATTTTGGACCTCATCACTGAGCAGGTCAATTCAGCGGGGGAGGGGAAGACACGGACCCGGTCTGGGATTGACAAAAAAATTAATGACCTCCGGCGTCTGGTCAAACAGAAGCTGTCCAAAATGCATGCCCATGCCAGGGGCACAGGATGGGGCCCACCATGCCATATTAGGCTGACAGCTGAGGAGCGTGCGGTGGCCCTGACCTTTCATCGGCATGAAGTTGAGGGCCTGCCCGGCTTTGACTCAAGTCCGGAGCCCGTGGTGCCAGGTAAGTATTTTTTTTAATATCAGGTGTGTAGCATGTGTGGGGGAGGGGGTGAAAGGGAATATGTGGCAAGTGTGTGGATCCTCCAACCTGTGAATGTTTTGTGTCATCCACAGATGAGCAGGAGGGTGCAGGGCCACCTGGCCTGACCGCACCATCCCCAGGACAGCAGCCTAATGAGGCCCCCCCAACAAGGCCGGAGTCCGCGGAGGAGGTTCAAGAGGAGGAGGAGAATCATGAGGAGGAGGAGTCCATGTCAGGCACTGGACGTTTGGTTTTTGAGGACTCTTCCCCTCTGGCTGGCAGCAGGCATCCCTCCCTAAGGGGGAGCCCCCCCCCCTCCTCCCCCAACATGGCTCCCCTCCCAAGGGCCTCCCCTTCTCCCCGGCCACAAGCATCAGCTGGAGGCAGGATTTCGTCCCAGAACACCAGGGAGTTGGCCGATCTCCTGCCCGCCACTCTGAGAAGGGACCAGGCCCTTCAGACCCGCCATCTGGGACAGGTCAGCCAGACATTGGTGCGGATGGAGGAGAGCCTGTCCTCCATCAAGGATACGCTGGGGAACCTGGACTCCCACTCCCGGGCTTTCACAACCTGCCTAAACGACCTGCAGACTACATCAGCAGGCGTTGGGCAGGATGTGAGGGCCCTCACCCAGGCTATCCAGGCCAACACGGCAACACTTGGTGCTGCCCTGGACAGAATAGCCGTGGCCTTGGAGGGCAGGCCGCCAGGTGGGCAGAGATCAGGGGATGCTCCTCCTTCCCCGGTTTTCCCCTCCCCCATGAGTCTCCCCTGAGGAGCCGGGGGCGTGGCCGGGGGCGCCCCAGGCGTGGCTCACGTAAAGGGCAATACATTTTTTTTCCCCTTTTTGATTTTATTTTTTATTTTATTTTTTGCTGGAAAATTTTTGATTTTGCTGTTAATTTTTTGTTTGTTTTTTGTTTTTTGGGTTGTAAATGCTGTTTGAATGTGGGGGTGACATTCCTGCCGGAAAAGGGGTGTCACCCTCAATTTTGGTGGAGAAGGGTTCCCCAGGACCAGGGAGAAGTGATCCCCAGGTCCGTGTGAATGGTGTATGAATGTACAGTGACATAATTGGAGCCTTGGCGTGGCGTTGCTGCTCACAAGTCCTGCATGGTGGACTGGTGCCAATCCAATTTGATGTGGATGTGGGGTGTGTGTGCTAGGGACCACAGTGGTGTGCATGCATGCATTCTCATTGTGCCATGATTAATGTGTGTGTTTAACGTGCAAAGATGCCCAATGTGAGCTGTCTCCTGGCTGCTCTTCCCTCAGAAGACGGGGGACCCTCGGTTAGGGGGGATTGTCTGGTTCAGGGGTCAGGTCATCACGTAGGTCAATCTGCAGGCCCTTTCTTTCTGCGAAGTTGTGCAGCATGCAACATGCACCGATGATCTGGCACACAAAGTTTGGGGAATACAAGAGGGTACCCCCAGACTTATCCAGGCATCGGAAACGTGACTTTAGGAGGCCAAAGGTGCGCTCCACCACTGCTCGTGTTTAGGCATGTGCTTGATTGTATCTTTCCTCTCCTGGGGTTTGGGGGTTCCGGATAGGAGTCATGAGATGGGGTCCCAGTTGATATGCAGAGTCACCTGTAAGGGAAAAGACAGGAGGATCTTAGTCATGCATGTGCCCCTTGTGATGTGTGCATCATGGGAGGGGATAGTCATGCCTGACTCCCATGTCACTCACCAACCAGCCAGGTGTCCCCATACACGTTCTGATCGAATTCCATTCGGATGTGGCATTGATTGTATATGTAGCTGTCATGGCTGGACCCTGGGTGTTTGGCACGGACGTGCCATATGAGGCCTTGGGCATCGACTATCACCTGTACGTTGATGGAATGCCAATGCTTCCGATTGCGGTACATGTGCTCTGTCTCCTGGGGGGGCTGGAGTGCCACATGTGTGCAATCAATGGCCCCGATGGTGCGTGGGAATCTGGCAATTCTGTAGAAATCTGTCATTGCCTTCAGCCGCAGCTCCTCAGTGGTGGGTTTGATGATTTGGTTGGCCATGCGTCTGAGGATTGCAGGGACAACCTGGTGCACACATCTGCTCATGGAGGATTGTGACATCCCAGCCACCACTCCACTTGTACGCTGAAAAGAGCCACTGGCAAGGAAATGGAGTGTTGCCATGACCTTGACCAGTGGCTGCACTGCATGTGAGCTTTGTGTTGGGCTGGTGATGTCCTCCTGCTGGGTTGTGGTTAATTCCAGGATGACATGAGATGTGAATCTGAAGATGCGATACACCTCAGAATCACTCATGCCAAACAGGTCTATGCGGGTGCGGTATATCCTCTCCCGTGCCATCCTCCGTGCCATCCTCCGTGCCCTCATCCTTCTTTGTTCATCTAAAGTCAGTAGTATAGCTATGTGCGATGATGCCCCTGGCATGTTGGCATACAGATTGTTGTGCAACACGTGTGACTGCTGAGCTCCTCACTAACAGTGTTGCTTTATCTAACAAGTAGACTTTTTTTCTCTTTTTAGACCAGCTTTTATATGCTCTAATTTTAGACAGGACATTTTGCTGTTGCGCACACTGCGTAGCCTGCGCTGCCCCAACGTTCTTTTGTGGATCCCCGTAAGTCCCTCATTAGCATATTTGACTAGCAAATCAATGGTCTGTCTAGCGCACTTTTGCGCGGACGGATGCGCCAGTCTAACGAAATTACACTGGACAAAAAAAAGTAGATTTTTTGCGTATCTCGTTCCGGGGATGCCGTGCATCGAAACGCACGCGCACATTTCGACTTACGCCGCGCATCTCCTGATGCGCAGGCGTAATCGCTCTGTGAATCTGGGCCTATAACTTTTGCAAAAAAAAAACAATAAATATACGCTTATTGCGATTTTTTTTACTAAAGACATGTGGCTGAATACATTTTGGCCTAAATGTTTGACTAAAATTTTGTTTATTCAATATTTTTTACTTTTTGTTATAAGAAAAATCTTTTTTTTTCAAAATTTACAGTCTTTTTTCGTTTATATCGCAAAAAATCGCAGGGGCAATCAAATACCATAAAAAAAAATCTCTATTTGTAGAAAGAAAAGGACGCAAATTTTGTTTCGGTACAACATTGCATGACCGCACAATTACCAGTTAAAGCAGCACAGTGCCAAATTGTAAAAACACCTTTTGGGCATTTAGCAGCATATTGGTCCGGGGCTTAAGTGGTTAATGATGAAGTGGGATTTTTTTTTTTTCTAGAGCCTGAAAAACAACGTTTTTTACAACCTGAAAAATTATCGTGTGTACGCAGCATGTATGCATGTATGCAGCTGAAAAAAAAAAAGTTTGCTGTGGACAGAACAGCAGCAAAAACAAACCACATGGAAAAATTACATTGACCTAATAAGCATCCCTGCCTCTGTGTGTATGTACAGCTGTGGTGCAAGGATGCCCTGACCGCAATTGATTGGGTGTCAGTGGACCAAACCTAAGCTCATCCCTACATGGGAGGCTGTAATAAGTCTACATTGCCATTTGAGCAGCATACTGTGGCTATCTGATACAGAATATATCCAGGGGTTCAATTTCAGAAGCAGCTAGAAACATTTGTATTTCAACCTTCTGGAGTTCTGCCCCTAAAGTAGACATATGCAAAGCCTAGCTACTAAAATGCCCCCCTCCCAAACACTCTTACTGACCAACCTGTGTAAGAAAGATGTATATTACCGATTTTCACCTTCCTCCTCTCCAGTCACATGATCCCCTGTATCAGCCAGTGCTCGCTGCAGGGGAGAGGAGACAATGCTAGACAATGCTATGAGGAAGGCTCCAGCCGAAACATGTTAGCGCTTTAGATGTCGCACTGCTGTTAGTGCTCAATAAAGATTTAAGAAGAAGCAATTAAGTTCCTGGGATTTCTTGCTATTCTGATGTTTATGGGACACAACAAGCCTGAGCACCGTTATTCAGCTCATCATTCTACAATCATGCGGTAGAGCTTGGGTGAGTTTTTTTCTACATTAAAATGCTTGACAATCGCTGGTAATGCCTGGGAACAGTGACATCACCCACAGACTCATATGGCTCATTCGCTGTCCGTGCTTCCTCCTCTCCTCTGCAGGGACCGCTGGCTGATTCAGGAGACCTGAGCTGGATGCACTACATGGCCGCTATCCTGATATCCAGCGTTTGGCAATTCATTTCAGCCCATGGGTAAGTATGAGGTCCCTCTTCAGACCTCTCTTGCCAATCATTCCGCCTGCCCCCCATTTAACAACATACATCTATTGATTTTTTCACTTACATTGCAGATACAACATTCATGCATCCACCCCTGAAGAAGCGAGCAGGGTCTCGTAGGGCTTTATCGATGCTTGTTTTATGCCTGTACATGCTGTATATTATTTATGTCTGTATTATGTCTACATACTCCTTTTTATATGTATGTACATTTTATTTGTTTATTGTATATGTGCATCCACTGGCCCTGCAACTTTTAAGTTTTACTGGTGGCCTCTCTTATATCTCCTGTACTGGCTCCACTGAAGGTGAGACAGAGGAAGCCGAAGGACAAGAGGGACACGAGTGCCTGGAGCAGGAGGTCCCGGGAGAACAGCTTGGCGGGGTTCAGTGGCCTGGATCAGTCTGTGATGAGCTGCGCAGGAACAGGTAACAGCCAGGCAGGTAACCTTGGTTAACAGCAACCAGGAACATGGACAGGAGCAAGGTCTCAGGGATAGCCAGGTTTGTCAGCAAGAGGGCAGTGAGGTACCAAAGCATAGACAGAGCCAGAGTCAGGAACGGAGCCGGGTCAGGGATGGGCATGAGTACAGGAACAGAATACAGAGCCAAGGTCAAAAGCAAGGCGTGTCAGAATACTGGGAACACACACAGGATCAGAGCAAGATTCAGGAACACAGCTGAAGATCAGTCAGCAAAGCAAAAGAGCCCAGACTCCCTTTAAATAGGCTGTCTGGCGCCAAACGGGGTTAGGCTCGTACCTGCGCGCGCATGCTCGTACCTGTGCGCATACGTGCCTGCAATTGCGAGCTCTGGCGTGTATTTGCGCGCCTGTGTACCATTCTATGGCAAAGGTTATACGCTTACACACGTCTGTATGCAAAATGTCTCACAGGAGTTCCCTGACAGCATGCTTGGCCAATCATCAGCCAGCAATGCACTGCAGTGAATTATGGGCCATGACACGCCGCTCGAATTTGGCGCAAACGGCCCATAACATTGGTAATTCGACGAACGGTCGAACATACGATGTTCGAGTCAAACATGGGTTCGACTCGAATACGAAGCTCATCCCTAGTTATTTATTATATTATAAATTATGATTTTGTGTTTCAAACTTTATCATACCTGGGATGTCTACTAGACTCTTGTTTGGACAGATTTAAGTGAGTTAGTCCTATGAATTACAGGCCTACAATATAAAATACCAAATTTCCATACAAAGCAACCGCTTTTAGCATCAAAAATCTGACATAATCATACCGCCAGGGAGGTTAATATACAGTACAGTATATCTAAAAGAGTAGCACTCTATGTCAGATTTGATCCACTGCCAGGTTTTTAATTCTGTCTTCTAATGGGATTTCTCTTCGTTGTCAATGGGACAAGGGAAATTTGGGCCAAAGACAGAAATAAACACTTGGCAGCGTATCATAACTTTCCCCTCTATATAAAAAAAGGGGGAATGTGGACGTTGTCCTAGTTCTGAAAGTTATATACCTACATCATTGTAAAATAAAACATGTGTAGTTTTATCTAACTCTCAATTTGTAAAGTTCTTTAAAAAGTTTTTTTATGCTGACTCCCTTTCAAGCAAGTAATGTATTTTCTAAAATGGAACACATTGTTTTAAAATTAATGGATACTGTACATATAACATATGGTGTGTCTCCTTTATACATTGTTTTTACAGGGTAATCCCTACAAGATAAGGTAAGAAGAACTCTACAGGTTTTGCACATGACCTTTGAAAAAAGAGGAATAAATTCTTTAGTTGTGAAGAGGGATGTAAATGGGATTTAGGGCGAGTAGGAAAGAGTCCTTTGGGGAAGGCTGCAGTCTTTTTTTGTGCAAAATAATGAATGCACTGAAATAAAGCTGAATGATCTCAATGACCTTATACAAGAGAAGGTCCACTTCAAGTGTCCTCGAGTGCTCAGCTCTTTGTATAGTGTGAATTGTTAGTGTGTGTGTGAAAATATTTTCCAAAAGTAAATGTGAAATGTTAAATGCTGGCCTTCCCCATTTCAATTATCGTCTTAAATCCATTGCTTTCCACCTTGCTTCTCATTAGTTCAGAAGGCTACCATCATCTTTTTAGGTGGTATATATATATATATATATATATATATATATATATATATATATACATAAAACACACACAATAAGCAGAGTAAAAAAAACAGATCTTGTAATGTATGCAAGTTGAAAATACAATCAGCATTTTTAGAATTAAACTATATTGCTATGTATAAATACACCCCGTTCCAAATTATTATGCCAATCATATTTTTCTAATTTACCTAAATAATTGATGTAAACAACAATCAGCATACCGGTAATTCTCAAGTTATCAACTATTAGGAGTACAATTTAAATTTTATTGAACAAAACTCCTAATGATCATTTTTTTCAAATTAAAAAACGTATAATGCATTGTTCCAAATTATTATGCACAGTAAGTTTCAAAACACTTCATAGGTTGTAAAGAACTGAAAATTGTCATTTGTTGTATTTGCAGCATATTCACTAAAATCAAAAGCTATTTCAATCAAACTTTGAACAACATTTGAACTTTTTAATCATTTTAACAGGTCACGTTACATTTTAACATAGGACCCCTTATTTTATAGCAGCTTCACAAGTATTGCATCCATTGAACTGTGAGTAGAGTAAAGCGGAACCGAACTTGTCCCGAACCCCATTGAAGTCAATGGGGACCCGGACTTTTGACTACTAAAATGTCTCTAAAAAACGAAGGGAAAGGGCTGGAGGGCTGCAAATGGCAGCAAAATGTCGGGAAGAGCATGGCAAGTACTCTGAAAATAAATGTGGATAGGGAAATAACTTAAAATAACATAAAAAAATAAAAATAAAATAATTTTGACCTAGGAGGACGAGGTCCATATGTAGTAGGAGGTTGAGGTGGATGTGGCGGTGTAGGTGGAAGCAGCGGTGGAGAAGGAGGAGGTAGCCAACACAGCAGGTTTTGGATTTTAATTTATTTATTTTTTAAATTAGGGTAAACCCCAAAAGAGTGAGAAAGATCTAGGGTTGCTAACTCATCCCTTTAAACCTGAACACAGAGTAATTACACAGGTTCTGGGGCTAATTTACTGTCGATAGGGCACCAAGTGAGTTTACTTAGCAGCACCTTAATCAGCCAGAGAACCTGTGTAATTAATATGTTTTTGCTTTTAAAGGGATGAGATGGCAACCCTAGAAAGATCAGTAAAAACAATGGCTGGGTAAGGCCGGCCCGGTGTCTATTTTGCACAAAGTATGGACAAGTCCTCTGGGATCCATGCCTGGTTCATTTTAATGAACGTGAGCTTGTCCACAGGAACCTGTCCCTAAACAATGTACTGGACACACACAGTATATCACAGGTACAGGTGCAGTGCTGGTGAAATATGCAGAGAGTCACCTATATATTGCTGTCCCTATAGCAAATAGCAGGAACCTGTCCCTAAACAATGTACTGGACACACACAGTATATCACAGGTGACAGTTGCAGTGCTGGTGAAATATGCAGAGAATCAACTATATATTGCTGTCCCTATAGGAAATAGCAGGAACCTGTCCCTAAGCACTGTACTGGACACACACAATATATCACAGGTGACAGGTGCAGTGCTGGTGAAATATGCAGAGAGTCACCTATATATTTCTGTCCCTATAGGAAATAGCAGGAACCTGTCCCTAAGCAATGTACTGGACACACACAGTATATCACAGTTGACAGGTGCAGTGCTGGTGAAATATGCAGAGAGTCACCTATATATTTCTGTCCCTATAGGAAATAGCAGGAACCTGTCCCTAAACGATAAGATGCAGATCTCACAGAAAGAAACAGTGCTGGTGGTGTAGATTTCTCAAGCAGGAGAATCCTATCTATCACTGTCCCTCAATCAGCAGCAGCCTGTCCCTGCCCTAGCTACAGCAGACTGACGAGCCCTAAACGATGTAATGCACAGTCCCTAAACGATAAGATGCAGATCTCACAGAAAGAAACAGTGCTGGTGTAGATTTCTCAAGCAGGATAATCCTATCTAACACTCTCCCTCAATCAGCAGCAGCCTGTCCCTACCCTAGCTACAGCAGACTAATGAGCCCTAAATGATGTAATGCACAGTCGCTAAACGATAAGATGCAGATCTCACAGAAAGAAACAGTGCTGGTGTAGATTTCTCAAGCAGGATAATCCTATCTAACGCTCTCCCTCAATCAGCAGCAGCCTGTCCCTACCCTAGCTAAAGCAAAGTGATGAGCTGTGCTGTGTGCCTCTATCTGATATAGAGGCTGGTCACATGCTGGGTCACATGCTGCACTGGCCAATCACAGCCATGCCATTAGTAGGCATGGCTGTGATGGCTTCCTAGTCACAGTAGTAAAACAAATGGCGATTGGCTGCCGTGCAGCGCGTCGTAACATAGCCGAACTCCGAACCCAAACTTTTTCCAATTATTCGGGTTCGGTTCGGGTTCAGGTACAAAAAAAAAACAAAGTCCATACTGAACCTGAACTTTACAGTTCGGGTTCGCTCAACCCTACTTGTGAGTTTTTGGACCGTTTCTGCTTGAATTTGTTTGCAAGATGTCAGAATAGCCTCCCAGAGCTGTTGTTTGGATGTAAATTGCCTCCCACTCTCAGATCTTTTGCTTGAGGATGCTCCAAATTTTCTCAATAGGATTGAGGTCAGGGGAGGATGGAGGCCATACCATGACTTACTCTCCTTTTATCCCCATAGCAGCCGTTGATGCAGAGGTATTCTTTGCAGCATGAGATGGTGCATTGTCATGCATTAGGGTGATTTTATTACGGAAAGCATAGTCCTTCCTTCTGTACCAGGGAAGGAAGTGTTTAGTCAGGAACTCCACATACTTTGCAGAGGTCATCTTTACACCATCGGGGACCCTAAAGGGGCCGACCAGCTCTCTTCCCATGATTCCGGCCCAAAACATGACTCCACCACCGCCTTGCTGACGTTGCAGCCTTGTTGGAACAGGGCGGCCGTCCACCAACCATCCACTACTTCATCCATCTGGACCATCCAGGGCTGCACAGCACTCATCAGTGAACAGGACTGTTTGAAAATTAGTCTTCATGTATTTTTCTGCCCAATGCAGCCATTTCTGCTTGTGAGCATTGGTTAGTGGTGGCCAAATGGAAGGTGTATGCACAGTTGCAATACTCTAGAGGACTCTACGCCTTGATGTCCGTAGGACTCCAGAGGCACCAGCAGCTTCAAATATCTGTTTGCTGCTATGTAATGGTGTTTTAGCAGCTGCTCTCTTGATCTGATGCATGGATCTGGCAGAATGCTTCCTCAATGTGCCTTTATCTCCACGAAACCCATCTGTGCTCTGAATCAGCCACAAATGTCTTAATAGTGCAATGATCATGGTTACGTTTTCGTGAAATATCGAATGTTTTCATACCTCGTCCAAGGCATTGAACTATTTCACTCTTTTCGACAGCAGAGAGATCCTTTTTCTTCCCCATATTATAATATAATTATCACAGGTGTCCGAGATTGTTTTCAGTGATCAAAAGAGCCCTGAGACACAATGCCATCCATGAGTTAAACTGAAAAACAAAATATATAATCTTTGTAACACTGAAATAGAATTTGCATAATATTTTGGAACAGGGTGTAGAGTGCAAAAACAGGCTCTCTTCTGCGTAGAAACCAATGAGCTTCCAGGTTTTATTACCAAAGCTTAATTGAACAAGCTGGGGTTAGACACTCATTGGTTTCTATACAGAAGTGAGCCTGATTTGCACTCTCCAGCTATAGTAAATAAACCCCAATGTATTGTGTGCACACAGAATACGTGTTTTTTTTTTTCTTTCTTTGTTTCTTACCATTTGGATGTTTACCAGGAGAAAGAGCCATGGCTGACTACAAGCATTTTTCAACAATGTCAGAGTGAGTCCAAGGATAGGATGAGCTCCTTCACTTCCAAAGCAAATACAGTTTTGCACACTGGTAATGACTAGTATATTCCAGGGTTTCTCTTTTCCCTCGTTTTCTCTCTATCAGTCAGCTAATTTGACCCCAGTGCTGAGGGAGAGGGACAGAGGAGTATCAAACAAGGATGCTGTTGTGGCAACATACATCCTCCTTATCAATTGATGACATCATTGGTTGTAAGGATGCCAGTATCTAGAAAGTCATAATGGTGCTTAATTAAAACCTATGGCTTTGTGTAACTAAAAGACGGGCCTCAATGACCTTCTGGCTTGTGCACAATTTTTGATAAATTGTTAGCTATGGTATTTTGCCAAGGCACCCCTGAAGAAACCTCAAGGCACCACAGTTAAAAAAAAAGGCTGTCATAATATACCAAGATTACCCGCCTGACTTGATTGAGGGCTTTATAGTGCATTAACTAGTGGTTTGGTGTGTTAGAACAGATAGTGTTCAAATCCAACTAAAACTGATAATGACGATCTGTCTTCACAGTATTATGGCAAACACAGCTGCCCAACCCACCTACTGTATAAACAAAGATAACTATGTAGGATTTTACAGTGCTGAAGATTCCAAAATAAACCATCTAAAAGAGATAAGCTGCAATCATTAAATGTATTTTAAGTTATGCTATGTGACAGAGAACAGGTAAGAAATATTTGAAATAGATGAAAGTGAATTGGAGGAAAGAAAACTATTTGGATTTACCCCCAGCACTTATATCTCTCTCTTTATTGTCCATGCCGTCAGTGAGATCTGTACTCCCACACACACTCAGGTCAGACTCTGATATCCATGCTATTAGTGCGATCTGCATTTCAACATATTCCGAATGATAATTTACCAGTATTCATTCCACCTGTAACATTTCTCACAGCACACATAGTTCATTTCACAGCATCCATGTCATTGGTAGAATTTGCTACAGCCCACAAGGTTCAGTCCCAGATATGCATGCTAACAGTAATATCTGCCATGGCACACATAATTTACTCCCCGGTATACATGCCACCACTAAGATATGCCAATTGAACATCCTTCTCATTCAACATAAATCACTCCTATGTGCTCCAATATTATGAAGGAGTACCGCCACTCTACCTCTTACTTCCTATACAAGTTATGATGACATCCTTTTACTATTAGAGAAGGGGTTTTCCACATTAAGACTATGGCCACGACAACAACTCTTGTATTTATTCTGACGTCTTTCTGCACCACCATGTGTTGAGGAATGTAACATACTTATGCACTTTGTATACTCTGCTTTTTCTGCTTTCCCTTAAAGAGAAAGTAAACCCTCTAAAACATTTCTTTAAGATAAAAACCTGCAAGACTCTTGTTCCTCTCACGATCGCCTTCACTAACGGCACACTCAGTGCGCCTGCGCCGTTGTCTACGGCATGCATGTGCCATAGACATCGGTGCAGACTTTTCTGCAAATATCTCCTAAACGGTGTAGGTTTATGAGATATTTGTTGCACCTACAGGTAAGCCTTAATCTAGGCTTTCCTGTAGGTTAAATGGTCTGTTAGGGTTTACAACCACTTTAAGAGATTGACTTCTGTACAACCAGCCTGCCCACAGGTTGACTTAATTTCCTTTCTGAACCGACTTAATTTCGATCCATCTATGTCTGACTTTAGTAAGTGTTTCATGCCTTTTGGTTATATACAGTGTCTTGTGTTCTATGTTATATGCAGTGCCTGATGTCTTTCTACTATATGCAGTGCCTTACAGCTCCACTAACTTTAAACCATTTAGATCAATCAATAATTAATTGCAGTTTAAGAGAGTGTATAGTGAGATGAAACGTGTGATTCAGCTTCAACCCATTCTTGTCCTTGGTAATCCCACATCATTTGTGAGTCGTGACAGGACCAAATTTTGACATTTTGATTTGCAGTGGTTTACCTAAAAAAATTTTTTTTAAGCTGGCTATACAGAATTATGTTTTAAAATGTTTCACTTTAATGTTTGATTGGTTTTCTAATTGTTATTGGGGTCAAATCAACATCTGTTTTTGATCAAAGTGATAAGAAATTTCAAAGGAGAAGATGAAAAAATGTTCTCGAATGAACAAATTTCTAACAGTGTATGTGCTTTTTGTTTAGGAAATTACATTGATTCCAAAACCAAATGTTAAAAGCAAACAAAATGTAGTACTTTAAAGTGACATTCCTCCAGTCTTCTAATGTACAAATAATTTTCTCATGAATGTGTGTTTGAAAATCTGCTAGTGTATAGTCAACTAAAGTTTGCAGCAATATATTTTATATAATAAAAACAAATGCAAATATGGTTTACTAAATCTTCATTTAGAATTTTCATGTGCAGGGACCCCAAATATGTGTAGACTTTGATACATATGTCAGTGCTCTATAGTAAATAAACACATGTATATTTTAGATATAAGTCTTGAAATGGCTGTAATTTATCAACCCGCCCTGGACAACATTAATGTACAGTAGAGCCATCCATTATTATGTTGACATAATAAATAACATTTTTTTTCAGCACGTCGATTAGAGACATTGCTGCCACCTTGGGATCCTGCACCACAACCTCTCTCATGCCGCTGCCGACATCACAGCCTTTGTAAGGCAGTGCAGTCTGATTCAAAGTGCAGTCATGCATATAGAAAAAATGGTACCAAATGCCTGGATGCATTTTAAGCTAACTTTGCATAGTTGTAAAGCAAATAAGTGCCAATGCATTTGATAGCATTGCTTTTTCTGTGTGGCTCTCAATAAACCTTCTGGTTGTCTCAGGCAGTGCTGCCTCCAGCCACTGGAGATCTATACTGACCTGGTTCTGAGGTTGAGGAAGGTAGGAACATGAGACTACAGAGAGGGAAGAAAACTGGTAAACAATAAATTAGCAATCATGTTCCCCCAACCGCAGCATATTGCCACTGTCAGGGACCTGCCTCGTGCGTCAAATGTGCGTACGCTTGAACCAATGGCGTGCACATGTGCGTGGGGGAAGCGCGCGCACCGGGAGCGCGCACATGCAGGCTAATACGGGTTTTGCCACCAATTCCCCTTTGAAAAGCCACCAGCTGCACCAACACAATGCTGTCTGATCTGCAGCTTGTGTCTGAAAACCTGCATCTGAAATCTGTTATCTCTTACCAATACTGACCCGGCTTTCCTGACCACCCGAATCTCTCCGACCTGTTGACCCTTGGCGTGTTATTGACCTTGCTCTGATTGATTACCTGTTGCCAGACCTCTTTGGCTGAACCTGTGACTACGCTCCAGCACTCTGCACATGCCACCTGATAACCTGTTGTGACTTGCCCTGTCTGACTCCGCTATTGCCTGTTGTGTCCTAATCCAGCTTACTTCACCAGCTTCCGCTGCCACTGTACCAGCATCACCTGCTCCGGGTCGCTGACCCACCTCTTCTGTTCCAGTGGTCTCCAGTTCAGCCGCTACAGAGGGATCAGCATCTAGTGCCAACTACTGCCATCACTCCTGCGCTCCTGAGCTTGCTATTCCCATCCCAGCAGCTCGCGAGCCAGGGCTGTAAGAGAGGCCTTCTCCCCCAACTAGGCTCTGATTACCAGGTACGTTTGTACATAACAGCCACGTTGGCTCCAGTGATGATGAGGATGGAGGGAATGATGATGATGAGGCCACTGATGTGACTTTAATAGAGTAGAGAAGGAAAGCAAGGGTGAGGCACAACCCCAACAAGGAAACCACCATGGAAAAGTAGAGAGCAGCCACCCTATTCCATCACAATATGGACTTTTTTTTAGCACAAGTGCAGTCGATTACACTTTGCAAACTTTGCCTCAAGCAGATCAAATGTGGCAAAAACACCAGCCATTTGGGTACCACATGCTTGACAAGCATTTAATCGTCCACCAATCAGCCCATGGCAGAGCACCTGAAAGCCAAGTGATAGGGATGCAATTCTGCTCCCCCTCACTCCTCACCTTTTAGGTCTACCCCCTGCTATATCTCATGAGCTCACAGCAGCCTCCACTGACAGGGAGGATGGTGTAGCAAAATGTGTCACAGGTCCTTGTAGCATGTCTGCTAGCAGCACACCACCAGCTCTAAAGTATAGCAGGCAAATTTCTCTGCCCCAGCTGCTTCAGCAAATAAAAAAAAATTCAGTTACTGCCACCCACATGCCCGGCGTCTAAATTCAAGCTTGTCAAAGATGCTGGCTGTACAACTCCTGCCTTTCTGTCTGGTGGATTCTGCCACCTTCCGTGAAATTGCAGAATGTGCTGTACCACAATGGTAGGTTCCCAGTCTTTATTTCTTTGGTACATCTCTGTACCATCACGTGGAAAGCAATGCTATGGCATCATTGGGCAAGGCAGTCAGCCACATTGGAACAAAGATTCTTTCAGCTCTGCAGGGGCAGGCCCAGAGGTGGTTCATGCCACACTAGTTTGAGCCAGGAATGGTGGTGTGCGATAATGGCACTAACCTCCTGTCCGCCCATTGACAGGGAAAGTTGACACATGTGCCATGCCTGACACATGTCCTTAATTTGGTGGTGAACTGTTTCTTAAACAGGTACCCAATGTTAGAAGATCTGCTAAAGCAGGACAGAAGAGTCTGTAGCCATTTCAGGCGGTCATACACATTCAGTGCTCAGTTGGCTAAAATTCAGCCTGTGAACCACCTGATTTGTTACATACCTATCAGGTGGAATTCAACTTTGGCAATGCTGCAGCGGCTGCACATGCAGCAGAGGATGACGAGTATCTGTGTGAGTATGGCACAACGACAGGCTCATGGCGACTCAGCTTTTTTTCCCACGCCAATGGCTGCTGATAAAGGATGCATGCACTGTACTGTCACCATTTGAGGAGACAACAAGGATGGTGAGCCATGACAATGCATGCCTCAGTGACACAATCCCTCTTGTGTTCCTGCTGGAGCAGACTCTGCATGGCATAATGAAAAGGGCACTCAAGGGGAGGCAGCGAAAGGAGAAAGAGGCCTTCCTGACCTCTCAAGGCCCACTTTATGCAGACGCCATTCTTGTAACGTCACAGAAAACAAGAGGAGAGGGAGCTGGAGAAGGAGGATTCTGGCAGTTTTTAAAGTATTGAAGCAGAGGAGGACATACAGTACATCAAACCTAAAGACATGGTTTTCCATCCCCAGAACCCTTGGGAGTAGTATGTGGCTGGGAAGAGTTCCAGATACTGTAATCCTCAGTGACCACGAGGACTCTGCTTCTCATGCCTCCACAAACTTGCAATGCATGGCCTCCCTCATTCTTCAAAGCCTGTGAAAGGACCCGAGAATTTGTGTCATCAAGGTGAAGGATCACTATTGGTTGGCAATTCTCCTTGACCACAGAGGGAGCAGAGGATGAAATATCTCTTAAAGAGGAGTTTATTTAACACCTTTACAGTCTCATGGAAAAGCTAGTTTTGAGGCTTTTGTGGGTCAAGAGAGGAGCAGTGCAGAAGGAGGCTGTCTAAGGCTGTCCTTGGCACCCAGGGCTGCCAGCTTCCATATCTCATCCCCAAATATCTGGGTGCTTTTTGTGCACACAACATAATAGTAAAATATTTAAATTAAAGTTTATGTGCCTGGAATATAGCTTTAACCACTTAAGGACAGGACCAATATGGTGCTAAATGACCCAAGGGGTTTTTACAATTCGGCACTGCGTCGCTTTAACAGACTTTAACAGTCGTGCGACGTGGCTCCCAAACAAAATTCGCATCCTTTTCTTTCCACAAATATAGCTTTCTTTTGGTGGCATTAGAGTGACATTTTTGAAAAAAAAAAACAATATTTTTTACTTTTTGTTATAAGAAAAATCAAATAAACTAAATTTTAGTCAAACATTTAGGCCAAAATTGAGCCACATGTCTTTAGTAAAAAAAAATCGCAATAATAAAAAAAAAAGCTACCTAGCGGAAACAGCGACACTAATACAGCGATCAGAAAAATGATCGCTTAGTGACACTGGCAATAGGGAGTGAAAGGGTTAACTAGGGTGGTGATCAAGGGGTTAAAACTTTATTAGGGGGGGTACGGGGGCTACCCTGGACCTAACACTAACTGCCTGTCACACTGACACTAAATGCAGTGATCAGTACATATATGATCACTGCATTCAGTGACACTGTGACGGTGGGGTGGGGGGGTGATCGCAAGGGGTTAATGTGCCTGCGTGTACTGGTGTCAGTGTAGTTTTGTGGAGACTCACTGTGTGATGTGATCTCTCCTCAGCGGCGGTTGAAAATACCGCCGAGAGCAGAGATCACATCACTTCCCTCTTCCTGTGTTTACACAGGCAAGGAAGTGACAGGCAGAGGGAGCGCGTGGATTGGCTGGGAGCGATCCGGAGGGGGCGGGCAAAAACGAACAGCCGCCCCCTCATCCCGGATTGCTCGGACAGCCACGGGAACCGCCGCATGTACCGGGGGGGTCGCGATCGGACCCCCGTCTAGGCAGGGACGTACAGGTACGTTGATGTGCCTGTCCGTGCCATTCTGCCGACGTATATGTACATGCGGCGGTCCTTAAGTGGTTAAAAGTTTGTCATTGCAGCTGCCAAGGAAGACCTCCTTCCTGGGGAGCCATTAGGTTTAGTTGAAGTGAAGCTACAGCCTGGAGGGGATCCAATGACGCTACTCTAGGTATTAAAGAGATCTGGCTGTGAGAGCAAACCCATTTACAGCTGTGACGTCCCCAGAAAAAATACATAATTACTTCACAAAGTGTGTGTTTGAAAGGGAAACTTAGCAACAGACTGATAACTGGCAGCTGGAGTTAGGTAAAACACTGCATGGGGTATCTAT
Organism: Rana kukunoris; assembly: GCA_029574335.1. Lineage (NCBI taxonomy): Eukaryota > Metazoa > Chordata > Amphibia > Anura > Ranidae > Rana > Rana kukunoris. The sequence continues at coordinate 168,130,835 of CM056053.1, read as the reverse complement.
CGTGGGGCAGATCAGTCAATGGAAGTTATAATGACACCAGTCAAGTTAGAAAAGGGGAAAAAAACATATGTTAAAGCTAGTAAGAACATTCTTCGCTCCATGCTATAAGGCTCTGCTGCAACTCACAAAAAAGCAAGTTCCACAGGTAGTGTTATGTAAGCCTACTGTCAATTTGTTTCCTGTGTGGAGTTATTAATACTACAATTTTTCATATAGTGCCATTATCTCCTGTGGTGCTGAACAAAATAATTATTTTAACAAAATAGAGTGGTAGAGTTGTGCAATATGTTCCAAGAGCTGAACATAACTTAGCAATAACAACAAACACTAGGAGAGAGGGTCCTGCCTGTACAAGTTTACAATCCAAAGGGATAAGGGGTAGAAAACAGATGTCAGGGGAGTAATCTGTGCAAGAGAATAACTTAGCTCAGATTGTGAGTGTGTTCAAGAGTCTGTTAAGCCTCGTACACACGATCGGATATCTGATGGAATGTAATCCGATGGATTTTTTCATTGTATATCCGATGAAGCTGACTGTCATCAGTCTTGCCTACACACCATCAGTCAAAAATCCAATCGTGTCCAGACGAGGTGACGTACAACACGCACAATTGCACTATAAAGGGGAAGTTCAAATCCAACGGCGCCTTTGGGCTGCTTTCGATGATTTTGTGTTACCGCATGCTAGTAAAAGTTTGGTGAGAGCCGATTTGCGCTTTTCAGTCTCTGTGCTTTTCAGATCGTTTTCTGGTGTTCAGTTTGTGTTCAGTTTGTGCTTGTGGGTTTGTATCTGTCTTTCAGTGCATGTAGTCGGGTTGTATCTGTTTTGCAGTGCGTTCCTGTCCTCTCGTTTTCTGTTTTGTAGGTCGATCTTTATAGGCCTTGCTGTTCCTCGGTGTGTTCTGTTTAAAGTTCGTTCTGACCAGCCGGTCGGTTTAAAGCCATTCTCGAGTTGGGGCTGCGTATGGGCTCGGTTCTGCAGTTAAAGCAGTAACCCCAGCTTAGTCCATGAACAGGGCGAGGTGGAGTTCATGGACCAGGAATTGGTTGTTTCAGCGGGACCAATTCTCTCACATGCCTTTGCTGTGGGAAATCCAGGAAAATAATCCTGATGACTTCAGGAATTATCTCCGGTAGACGGACCCTGTTTTTCACCGTCTGTTGAATTTGCTGTCCCCCTATATCACGAGGCAGGACACTGTGATGGGCCAAGACATCACTGCCGAGCAGAGGCTCATTGCCACGTTGAGGTACCTGGCGACTGGGAGAAGCCTGCAAGACCTCAAGTTCTCGACAGGCATCTCTCCCCCAGGCTCTTGGGATCATAATCCCAGAAACGTGTTCTGCCATCATACAAGTCATGCCGAAGGTCTATATTAACCACTTAAGCCCCGGACCAATATGCTGCTAAATGCCCAGAGGCGTTTTTACAATTCGGCACTGCGTCGCTTTAACAGACAATTGCGCGGTCGTTCGACGTGGCTGCGAAACAAAATTTGCGTCCTTTTCTTCCCACAAATAGAGCTTTCTTTTGGTGGTTTTTGATCACCTCTGCGATTTTTATTTTTTGCGCAATAAACAAAAATAGAGTGACATTTTTGAAAAAAAAATATATTTTTTACGTTTTGTTATAAGAAAAATTGAATAAACAAAATTTTAGTCAAACATTTAAACATCTCGGCGGTTTGAAAATACCGCCGAGATGAGAGCTGCATCACTTCATCTGCCTATGTTTATATTTTACAGGCAGAGGAAGTGACACGGCGGCGGCGCACGGGATCAAGACGGATCGCTCCCGCAACTCAGCTAGAACCCCCTCTCCCCTAAAATGTGTCCAAATGTATTTTTTCTCATTCAATTTAGGCAGAGTCATAGAGGCTTTTTTTGGAGGGCCCAAACTCTGCTAGAACCCCCTCCCCCTTAAATTTTTTCAATGGCCCATCAGAGGGGGTGAGGAATCTTATACGTGGGCCTTATATTTTTTACTTTAAATACTCCTTCAAATAAATGTTATACTGATGTTGGCTGAGGTATTTTTGTAATCTGCTTGCAATGTTATGTGCAAAAGTACTAATTTATTTTTCTTGTTTTGACTCCACAGTTTCCTTCATCGCCACAGGAATGGCAGACTGTGGCATCCCAGTTTGCCGAGAGGTGTGACTTTCATAACTGTGGAAGGGCAATCGATGGGAAACACGTCCGCATAGTGCCACCACCCCATTCGGGGTCGTACTATTTAAACTACAAAGGTTTTAATAGTATCGTGTTAATGGCAGTGGTGTCGGCCCGGATGGTTGTTGAGAATGCCTTCGGGATTATGGCCAGCCGGTTCCGCCTGTTTCTGACATCCATACACATGGCGGAATACAAATTTAATCATATTGTGTTCACCTGCTGCATACTTCATAACTTTTTGCGCAGACTTTCAAGTTCTTATCTCACAATTGTTGGGCCTAAGGCCGGACTTTCTGACACAACATCCATGACAGGCCTTGACACTGGCCATACTGGCTTGGCTCCCCAAAGGGCCATCGCTATGCCAGACAATATCTGATTATTTTTGCCAAAAAATAAATCAATACAAATTTGATCTTTGAAAAACTTGTTTGGTTATTATTGCTTGTGTTTCTTTTATCTATCTCCCAGGTTCTTCTAGTGTACTTGTATAGCGCCAAGTGGATTTAGTAAATATCCACAATTGTCACAGTAAACAAGCAGTTTTAAATGTACAAACTGGTATTGAGCATAGAAAGAAAAAAACACACATTGTTGAGTAGAAAAGTAATTTTACTCTGTGCACAACTTGTGCGTTATAAAATGTCTTTTATAAAAATATAACCATTTTTTTTTTTGGTTTGCCTAAACAGGCAAATATATAAAAACAATGGAACTTACAAAGCTCAACCTTAGAAACACATGAGATGGAGTGATGTCACCCCTGAACAAGCCAAAAATTGAAGATGCACACCTTGAGTAGCGAGGAAGGGGTTGGACCCACACAACACGGACATAGATATCCTGTGATGGCAGATAGCACATGTTTACATACTGTGTGCATCATTCAAATTTGGGCTTGTGGAATATCAAGTGCAAAATATTTTAGCTAAAAAATAAACTAAAATCAAAGGGGGGGCAGTCTACTATTCGCCCCCAAATGTCAATGATGTTTTTACAATTTTTTTTAATCACATTTATCCTATTCCTCATAATGTCCAGTTCACTACTGCATTCCATTATTTCTTGAATCAAGATTTGTCCACTAGCACTTGAGAAAAGAGTAGTAATAGTTTCTGCAACACCACCATGTTCATCTCCTAAAAAAAAACGGTATTATAAATATGCAGGCCTACATCTCTTTACCTGAAGCTGTGGTGAGAGACACTGACCTGTTGTGGTGATAATCTCCACCACTGCATCCTCCACCTCGCCTTCCTCCACCTCTGCTTCCTCCACATCTCCTTCCTCCACCTCTGCTTCCTCCACATGCTGAGGTTGGGGTTCCCTCTTTTATTTATGTGGTCTGTGATTCCTAGCCTCCTGCGATTGGTGTTCCCCCAGTCTTCTATCCCCTAAGAAAATGAAACAAAAGGTATGCTTAGCACACAGATATTTGAGGGCATAAATTGCAAACATTGCTTGGAAGTGGGGTACAATTGTCTGTTTTTGCACAGTTCCAAAATGAACATGAGATTTGGGGATTTTCACAAAGCTGGAATACTGACCTTTTTTGTCAAAGTGACACACATGGAGACACCCCAAATTATCCACTGTAGCACCTGTGTGGGACACCCTAAAAAGGTTGTTCTGGTGGGCCACACCGGTGCTCCTGAGTACAGATGTGTAACCAGCTGCTCAGTGTCCTCTCCTTTACACTGAATCAAGTTTGCATTTCACATTCTAGTAACTAACACATCATCTAGACAACAATGTTTATTAACAGTGTTTTAATACAAATAGGCATGACCACATGTGGTTTACCCGGATCTGCGGAAAACATCGTATTTTTGACGAACGATGTTTACTACGAACGATTAAAAACTTTGGCCACTAACCTGAAAGTTGCCATTTTCAAATGTAAAACCAGTCAATCCAAGCACATGGAGCAAAACATGCAAGAATAATAATAACATTAGGAATAACACAGGAAAAATACTTACTTTTTTTCCAGCATTTTCTTTATCTTTCTATACTGCTCCGGCTCCCTCAGTTTAAGGTCAGACCACCTTTTACGGAGCTGCTCCTTGGATCTCCTAACCCCAAATTTATGGTAAAGACTCCTCGCCACTTTTTCCATTATTTGTGCCTTCATCAGATTAGGGGTGTTGTATGGCCCATGCTTGCCATCGTAATCTTTCCTCCGTAATATGTCCACCATCTCCGCCATCTCATCAAATGACATATTAGTCACCTTGTATCGTTTTAGCCTGGATCAGGACGTTCCCGCCTCTGGGCTTTACTCGTCGGTACTTCGTATTACACGCACCTGTGTCACCGCCATGTCGTTGTCTCCCACTGTGCGCCGAACAAGAAGGGGCAGGGAATATATGAAAAAGACCGTCATGGGTGGCGACGCAGGTGGAGTTTCACGCATGTGCGGGGTATATAATGAGAATGACGTAACTAAGTTGTGTGTGCGGAGTAAGGACGAACAGAAGTGCCAAACGACTTAAACAAAGGTAAAAATTAAACTTGGGCCATCAGTGGCCTATACTGATTCATGATATAAAGGCCTATATTAGATTAAGGACAATTTAAGCTTACCTAGTGTTTATGTCTTGTGTTTTATCTTGCAGAAATAATGCAGGAATTAAAGGGAACCTGATATTCTGCTTGATTTTATCGAGAAATATAGAGAAATTAGAAACCTATGGGAAGTCAAAAGCAGTTTATACCACAACAGTGTGGTACGAAGGGCAACAATTGAAAAATTAGCTGAATATATAAAGACCTGGATCCCAGAGGCAGACTATACGATGATGAACAATAAAATTAATAACATGGGGAATAGCTACAAGAAGCGGTACAAAGAGGTCCACGCTTTCCAGAGATCAGGAGCAGCATCAGACCAAGTACATGTGCCCAAGCTGTGGTACTATAAACACCTGCGTTTTCTGGACGACCAGATTGAAGCCAGGGAATCACTTTTGAGTCTTCCCTCCACCCTCCCCCTCCAGCGTTCCTTCCAGCCTTCCTTCCAGCCTTCCCTCCAGCGTTCATTCCAGTCTTCCCTCCACCCCTGCTGAGGGTGACGAGGAGCAACCTGAGCTTGAAGAGCTGGATCTACACATCTATAACCAGGTATAGTATTTTAGGTGTAGTATTTTACAACGTATTTATTGGCCCAGAATTATTGTTGGGAACTCGAAAAGAAAAAACAGTAGTGGCCAGAATGAAAACTCCTGGGGTCAGATTGGGAGTCTTTTCTATTTCTTCATTCAAATTGCAACCGTCATGAGCTGAAAATTGTGTGTGATTGATGAAGCAAAAACTAAAACGATGTCCCTTTTTTATACACAGGAAGAGCTCAGCCAGGAGGACAAGGCTCCAGAATGTGGCAGACAGGAGGAGGCTGGGCCAAGTGGCAGTCAGCAGGTGCCCAGGCCAAGTGGCAGCACCCAGTCCCAGGTGCCTCCCCTCCACGTCAGAGCCAAAAGACTGAGGAGGATGACGCAGGTGGAGGAGGAATCACTTAAAATCATCCAGGACGCAGCTACCATAATGAGGGCTCCCCTCAACCCTGTAGAGGCTTATAGCTGCTACCTGGCTGATAAGCTCCAGAAGATTTAAAAGGGGGAGAACATGTCCTCTCTGAGGAGCTTATTGCCAGTGTGCTTCACAGGGCGGTGAGGGGCCAACTGACAGAGGCCACACATCTCTGTAATCTGGCCCATCCTTCTCCTCCTTGTCCTCCTCCTGCTGCCACATTCCCACCACCAGAGCCTCAGCCTGCAAGGGGACATGAAGGGAGCCGTGGAAGTAACGCTGCAGGGTAGCGTGGAGGGAACACTGCAGGGAGCAGTGGAAGAAAGGCTATAAGTAAAACTAGAAAGTGATTCCCTGGCTTCAAGCTTCTCTGCCAGAAGACACAGTTTGTTGTTGGAGGACCACAGCTTGGGGACATGTATGACATCTGCTGCTGATCCTGATTTCTGTGATTTAGGGACCAGATTGTGATCCCAATTAGAGGGACTCCTCATGTTATTAATTTTATTTTCCATACAATTCATGTCTGCCTTTGGGGTCCAAAGTCTGCATAAATTCATCTAATTTATCAATTGTTTCCTTTCCGCTTTATTTTGTTTACCCAGAATAAATGGAGATTTGAATTAAGTTAAATACTTGCCTATGTGTTTTTCTGGTGAGTAGTCATAACATTTCATATATACAATGTGTAATTAACAAAGGACACCAACCTCCTTGAGGGAAACAAATTCAAGATAATAATGTTGTTGTGATAATTTGAAAAAAAAATGTAGATCACCAGAAAATATTAAAAGCAAAAAAACAAAAAAAACAAGGAGATCTTGAAAAAACATTATTATGGAGATCTGGCTTTAAAAACAAATACGATTATTCATCAGATCACAAGAAAAAATTAAGAAATCAGTTTGTCAGAAATATCAGCAGCAAAACAACTTCCTTATTCTAGCATTAGAAAGAAGAAAACAATGCGCTGCATTAAACAATGCAATAATTTGCAGAATGACGAATGTGCTATCTCAATTACGAACGCTAGTTTTACCAGAACGAGCGTTCCCATCTCCTAATAGTAGGCAGTTTTTAACAAGTCCTTTTAAAAAAAAAAAAAAAAAACAGTGTCCCCCGATGTAGCTCCATCATCAATCATCCGCTGCTGTCTTTTAAAAAATTATACAATTTTGTTTGCTAACAAAGTATATTTGCTAACAAACTGTGCATTATTCAAGTGAAATAGCAGAGTACAAAATAATGCAAGAAATATCCAGCAACAGGAGGAAATTCTCAGTCACTGGGAGAAAAAAAATCTCCCTCTGTTTGTGGTCAGAAAAAATGCCTTGCATTATTGTTAAATGAAAGAAAAAACCCTACATGATTGGTCAGTGGAAGAAAAAACGCTTGGTGCTAATTGCCAGGAAAGGAAAAATGCGTCAGTGTCAGTGGTCTGGTCAGTAAAAATGCCCCAGCATTAAAAGGAAGAATAATTGCTCAGCTACAATACAAAAAAAATGCAATGGCTTCAGTCGTCAGTGGTTGTAAAATATACCCAAGTTGCTGGAGAAAAGGTCCTAGCATCAGTGGGAGAATAAAATTTGTTGTCAGTGGATGGAAAAGGTATGTGTGTGTTTGTGTGTGTGTGTGTCCACCAACAGACCTCAGATCATCCCTTTGTCTATCTTGACCCCTTTAGACAATAAATGAGCCCCCCCATCTCCTCTTTAACCCCTTTAGACTTGAGATAAGAATCCCCTTTCCTTGTTTTCCCCTTCACAAATTAAATCAGCCCTTGCTTTCCTCCTCTACAGATCTCTGTACAGCACCACTTTCCTCTTTTAACCCCATTCAAACCTCATAAAACTAAGAAGAACAAGTGTTATTAACAAACGCCACATTCAAGCAAAATAAGAGGTATTTTTGTTAGATTGCCTATCATAGGACATACCCAGAGTAGTAAAATTGTCCATTCAAAAAAAAGGCAAGAGTATGCCAAGAAGGCTTGTGGTTGCCCCCTTTCCTATTTACCCTTTCAAGCCTCAGATCAACCCCCATCACTAACCCGTTCAGACCTTGGATCAGTCCCCCTTTCTCCTTCCCTTCTCCACACCTTGTTCAGACCTCTGCCTAGGGTGCCATAGAGTCAATGAGGAAGTCGATAAAACACTTCCCTTGTGACTCTATCATGTAATGTTTCCTCACATGACCAGAGACAGGAAGTAGGGATAGATTTTCCCTCTTTGCTGTTCTGCCACTGTGCTGGTTTGAGGCCTGTTACATGGAACAAGCTATCCAGCACCAAGTGCTAGAACATAGGAAGCAGCATGGCAGGCAGCAGTGGCTGGATGGACTGATAACCCCAACAAAATAAAGGGGCACCAGCTGTATCTGCTGCTTGGCCCAGATCTCTGATGCTCCATGGCGCCCCCTAACGGCACAGGCCCCATAGCAGCCTTGTGCACTGCTATGGTGGAATTTCCACCACTGGGTGCACAGATAAAAAAATAATTGATTTTTCTTGAAATCCTTATGTTTGCTAACACGTTGTTGTTCATTCTCCTGCTGTCTGCCTACATAGTAGTGAGGAGGCACAAGCAGTGGCTGGCACAAGTAGGAATTGTCACTTCAAGTGGTAAGATTTCTATTAAATTAACATGGGTCACATAGGGGAAAATATTTTTTATTTTTTTTAAGTGGGGCAAGTGCAAGTATCCCCCACTGATGCAAGGTTTTTATTTAAAAATAAATGTCTGGTAACAAAGGTCATTTTAAAGCATAGCTGTACCTCAACGGAAGTTGATATGTGTTTAAAATTTAGTTATGTATGGTTTACATATGGATATTTTTAGTATGTATTTGATAATACTGTATATATACATACAGTACAGTATGTATTCATGCACACACACACATTCTTTGTTTTACAAATATACAGTACATGTTATACATGCCAAAGATTTCCAAAGCATTGTGGGTTAGCCAAAGAAACAGCACATCAAAGAAAGCACACTTTACAGCTATCTTTGATTAAAACCTCCCACTGAGCATATTTATTGACTTATTTCAATTCTAAAAATAAGGGACTTCTCTGAGCACAGATTTTTTTTAAATTAGCGGAATACATGTAAAGGAGACTAGAGCTCGGTCTGCTGTGTGGACAGGAGATTTCAAAATATTGTTATGCAATATGTCATAATAACAGCTTAAAGTCTAATGCCCAGGGCTTTTTCTCTCAGAGAACAGGTGCAGGAACTCAACCAGGAAAGGGCGGGTATGACCAAGTGGGAGGACCTTAAAGTAACGCAGAGAGTAAAGACAATGCAGAGAATGCAGGGATCAGAAGTATACGATGGACAGATAGCAGGGGTCAGGAGTAAGTAATGTAGAGAGTGCAGGGATCCAGTGTAAATAATACAGAGTGTGCAGGGATCAGGAGTAAGTAATGCATAGTGTGCAGTAAGTGATGCCCAGGCCACTGTACAGAATACAGCCCAAAATTAGCCCCTCTAGCCAGTACAAACCCCTCTCCTCAAGCCCATATTCACCCCAGCTAAGATCTTACCCAGCAGCCCCAATCCCCCCTCCACCTCCAGTAAAGCTCACCCCTGTAGTTCTAAAGCCGGGTGATTTAATCTGTGCCTTGTTTATCCACACAGGGATGCACGGTGTTCTGTGCATTCCCATACAAGCAGTCCCATTGGTGGCTCCATGGACACAGCTGCCGTGTCCCCATATGACATCTATGTGGGTGTGGGTGCTTGTCCCTGAACTAAATGCTTTGAGACAGTACACCTTACACCAATGTCACATTGAGTACAGCAGCTGTGTCTGTACAGTCCCTTTGTCAAAATAGAACACCTGTACATTCATGTTTTAGTAAAACATTGCCCTGCATGAGGCACAAACTATTACCTCCCAGCTTCCTGTAAAATAATGTCTTGCAAGTTAGTTTTTCTAGAAGAAACTGCTGAGCCACATACACTAGGTCACACTGCAAAGTCTTACTGTACACAGGCTCTATCTTGTTCCCTCGTTCCTCTGCTGTGTACTCTCAGGTACCAGTATCAAAAAATGTGCCTGTGCAGGCTAGAGGGAGAAGAGAGGAGGCCGCCTGCAGTGTTTGGCCTGTTGCCACCTTCTTCCCATTGGTGGGCGGAAGTTGAGCAGGAGGAGAGTGATGTCAGAACATTCTGCCTCTCCTGCTCCTGCCTGCCGAAGCTCATAGTTTGCAGACTGCACTCAGCCACACTAGATGATGGATTGCCGGTTCTGATGGAACATCGGCACCTGCTGAATAGAGGTACCACCCCCTCACCTATGCCTCAGCCCTCCCCTCCTCTGCTGGTATGGAGGTATGCAGGACAGGGAGGGTTCTGTGTGGGAGAGCTGCGCTGTCACTTGGAGACACAGGAACTGAGCTCCAAAGTTTACAAGTGATAGCAGTGGGCTGCAAGCACGGGGGCGGCGTAGCAGAAAAAAACCCTGCTAATGCCAAATGAAAAACTGCACTCCACACTCCTACAAGAGCCTCTCAGGAAGTCCATTAATATGGATGCAGGCCACAAGAGCTCATTTAGCTCAATACATATAGCAAAATCAAAGAACAAGGCCACGCCCCACAGAAATCAAACTGGAAATGTAATTGTGTATAGCTGGCTGTTGACACGATACCCACGCTTAGGCCACACCTCTCTTACATGTTTCACCCCTCCTAGGGCTTAATCATGAAGGTCAGTACCTTTATGCTTAAGTCCTGGGAGGGTTAAAACATGTAAAAAAAATGTGCCTGTGTCCAAATATATATGGACCTAACTGTATTACATTTTTGGTTTTGGGTTTAATATTGCTTTAAATCTTATCTCAACAGCATGAGTAGGACAGTAACTGTAATGAGCCACCAAGGCTAGGTTCACAAATGGGTATCTTCATTTTCATATCTTGTTTGTGTATTTTTTAATGCAATTTTTGTGCGCACCAATTGAAGTCTAGGGGGCCAAACCACACCTTGTTACACTAAAAACTTGTACCTTTTCTCAGGATGCACAGAAAGAAGTGCACAGTTCTGTTTTAACATTCTGCTAAAAAAAATTGTGAATCAGTACTGCTTGGACCTTGAAGAAGGGGACATACCCCGAAAGCTTGTCCTGAAAAATGTTATGTTAGTGCAAATAATAAAAAAAGTATCACGGACAGTACTCAATTTTCTCTACAATATAATATCAAATGAGGAAGAGCAAGCTTTTAAACATATGTACTGGCACTGCACTAACAAGTTGTGCACGTATGCACCAAACGTTCCTTTTAAAGTGGTTGTAAACCCTTACAGACCACTTTAACCTACAGGTAAGCCTAGATTAAGGCTTAGCTGTAGGTGCAACAAATATCTCCTAAAACTACACGGTTTAGGAGATATTTGCAAAAGACAACGGCGCACAGGCACACTGAGCGTGCCATTACTAACGGCGATCATGCCGTTACTAACGACGATCATGCAGTTAGTGGCTGTGCCGAAGCCGCGATATGTGGAAGTGAATCGTGATGGCGCCGACTGAGAAGGTGACCGAGCACCACTGCGGGGGCTTCGATCTCAGGTAAGTACTTCATAATAAGCTAGTATGCTATGCATACCAGCTCATTATGCCTTTGCCCTGCAGTTTTTTTGTTTTTTTTAAGAATTCTTTAAGAATTCACTGGTACTCAAAAAAGTTGTGGTTTGATATGTTTTTTTTTTTTTCCGAAATCATTTCCAGGGATAGAACAATACCAGATCCTCGTAATAGAGGTATGTGGCTGGAATTAAGGACAATCAAAATCAAGACTTAGGAATGGCCTGGCAGTGGACGTTTCAGTAAAAAAGTGAATACAGAAAAACAATGATAAACTCATTTTTACACATTTTGGCTTGTTCTTGGTGTCCTGGGGTTGCTGAACTTCCCACATTGCTTTTGCCTTCTTTCAAAGCAGGTTTGTTACTTAAAGTGGAACTTTGTGCAGAAAAAAAAGTTAGCTTTTTTTTTTATATATTTAATAATTTTTTGCAGAAGAGACTTCACACTATGGAGGTTATTTAATAAAACTATATGGTACAAAAAATCAGTGCAGTTCTGTATATAAATGAGTTAGCTTCCAGGTTTTATTGCCCAAGCTTAATTGAAGCTTAATTGAACAAGCTAAAGTGAGGCTGGCCACACTTTAATTTTCTTGTACAATTTTTCTTTAGATTTACCAAAAAACAAAAAACATATAATATGAGACCAAAACGAAACAACAAGAAAATTGTACAAGTAAATTGAACATGTATGGCCAGCTTTAGATGCTCATGGCTATCAGACACAGCTGCACCAGATTCTGAGTGCTTTCGTTTTAGTAAATCTCCCCCTATATGGGAGCAATCAAATTAACCGGTTCCCGACCGGCTCACATCTTTTTACTGCTGCAGAATGGCTCTCTTGGCGAAATCCCATACGGGTACGGCTTTGCCCAGGAGAGCCGCCAGAGGGTGCATGCTGCACAGCAGAAGACCTAATGCACGTGGCCAGCAGACACGATCGCCGCCGGCCACGCGTGATCATGTGCACGAGAGCCAGCATGGAGATTTGTGTGTGTAAAGGGGAGAGGAGACTGAGTAGGAACAACGATATGTTTTCTTCCCTAGTCAATCCTATCATCATACAGTTAGAGCACACTGAGGGAACACACATTTAACCTCTTGATTGCCCCCTAGTGTTAACCCCTTCCCTGCCAGTGACATTTATACAGTAATCAGTGCATATTTATAGTACTGATCGCTGTATAAATATCAATGGTCCCAAAAATGTGTCAAAGGTGTCCGATCTGTCTGTTGCAGATCACCGACATTACTAGTAAATAAATAAATATTAAAAATGCCATACATTTTTCCCATAGTTTGTAGACGCTTTAACTTTTGCGCAAACCAATATACGCTTATTGCGATTTTTTACCAAAAATATGTAGAAGAATACACATTGGCCTAAACTGATATAGAAATTAGGTAAAAAAAATTGGGGATATTTATTATTATTATTTATTATTACCCTTACTGCAACACAGAAAAAGTCCTATTGGACGAAACATACATCAGGCTAGGGACGAAGCAGCGGAGATGTCCAAACACTCATGGAGGGTGCTGGACAAACAAATGTTTCCATTTTGAGCCTAATTTTATTGTTTTTGTTGTAAGTACAACTTTTAATAAACTCCTGTGTGATTTTAAAGGAATGTTGAGCATTGAGTTTATCTTCCTCTTTCATATGATGAATGTGAGACCGTTTTTTTTATATAGCGCAAAAAATAAAAACCACAGAGGACACTCCGGATGAAGTCAGGTCGATTAAACCGGTCAAGCGATCAGACAGAAAGCCACAACACTTCCGTTTTCTGCATGCTAAAGTAATGCTCTGTAATTTTAACAAAATTGTGAGTACCCATTTGTCTTTTACCAATAAAAGCTGAATTTTTAAGCAGTACTACACTATCTTGGGACCCCTTCCTTTTTTTTTTTCCTGTATATGGGATAAACACTGAGAGCACCACCAGGACCACAGCAGGACATGCCTTTGCCAGAGTGCTGCACAGTGGCATACACTGTGAATGCTGCAAACCCCAAGAGGGGGCACAAATCTGGTGAGTGCGGTCCATATACTGTAGGAGCACAGAGTGGAGTGGATCACTGTGTGAAGCATAGAACTAGACGTTCACAACAGCATGAAGCATTTTTCTATTTTTTTTTTTATTTATAATTATTGGCACTTAATTAATTCATTTTTTCTTTGTCATTTCTCACACCTTTGGAGTGGATATCACTAGCCTTTGTAGCACAAGGATTTTATTAAGGTGCACTATATATATATATATATACATATATATATATATATATATATATATATATATATATTTTGAATCACTTGGAACTGCGTTTTTATCGCAGCTGCTCAAGCTATCTAATTCATCTATTTTCACTTAATTGCATAGCTATTTACACACACATTTTGGATATCACTAGCATTTCCTTAACTTTCCGTACTAGGATTTCAAAATTAGGTTTTATAAAAACGCACCAATTTACCTGCATTTGATTATATGTCACTGCGTTTTTCACTATTAAGTACAGGTGCCTGTAACACTATTTACCACATCAGCACTGCACTTTAAAAGCTAGTGCCATTCCTACTTCTATTCTCTCACAGAGGTGATAAAATACCACCAAAAGAAAGCTTTATTTGTGGAAAAAAGAAGGCAAATTTTGTTTGGATACAGCATTGCATGACCGCGCAATTGTCAGTTAAAGCGATGCGGTGCCAAATTGTAAAAGATGCTCTGTCCAGGAAGGGGGTAAAATCTTCCGGGCTGAGTCAGTTAACAAAAATGTAACAAAAAAAAAATATAACAATAAAGAATAAAAAAATATATATATATAAAAAAAAAGAGGGACGGAAAAGTAATGACTGAGAGAAGGAAAAGTGATGACTGAGACTGTAGCCTTCTGGCAAAAAAAATAAAAAATGCAAAACACTTCTAATCTCGTCAGGCCCGGACTGGGACAAAAAATAGGTCCGGGCACTTTAGACTGAGCAGCCCGGGGGGGGGAGGGGGTTAATGATGGGTTGTGGGGTGAGATAAAGAAATATAGATAGACAGAGAGAGAAAGAAAGATAGATACAAAGAAAGATAGATATAGATAGAAAGATAAATATAGAAAGAAAGGAAGATGAATAGATAGATAGGAAGGAAGATAGATAAAGAAAAAAGATAGATAAAGATAGAACGAAAGAAAGAAAGAAGGGAAGGAAGGAAGATAGATAGGTAGTAGATATAGATAGATAGATAGATAGATAGATAGATAGATAGATAGATAGATAGATAGATAGATAGATAGATAGATAGATAGATAGATAGATAGATAGGAAGGAAGATAGATAAAGAAACAAAGATAGATAAAGATAGAAAGAAAGAAGGGAAGGAAGGAAGATAGATAGATATAGATAGAAAGGAAGGAATATATATAAAGAGAGAAAGAAAGATAAAGACAGAAAGAAAGAAAGGAAGAAAGAAGGGAAGGAAGGAAGATAGATAGTAGATATAGATAGATAGAAAGGAAGGAAGATAGATAAAAAAAAGAAAGATAGATAACGATAGAAAGAAAGAAGGGAATGAAGGAAGAGAGATAGGTATAGATAGATAGAAAGAAAGGAAGCTATATAAAGAAAGAAAGATAGATAAATATAGAAAGAAAGAAGGGAAGGAAGATAGATAAAGATAGATAGATAGATAGATAGATAGATAGATAGATAGATAGATAGATAGATAGATAGATAGATAGATAGATAAAGATAGATAGATAGATAGATAGATAGATAGATAGATAGATAGATAGATAGATAGATAAAAAAAGAAAGATAGATAAAGATAGAAAGAAAGAAGCGAATGAAGGAAGACATATAGAAAGGAAGAAGATAGATAAAGAAAGAATGATAGCTAAAGTTCCCAGTTGATGGTGCTGGCTTACATGTGATTTTTTAAACAGAAGTGTGATTTTTAAACACAAGTGGGAAGAGTTAAAAAACAGGAGTTTGCTTTTAACTGTTTCTGCTTGCAAGTGTCATTTGTTTCTGACACTTTTTAAGCAGGTTTTTTATTTCTCTCTGCTAAGGGGAGTGTTTAATTGTGATCAGGTGAACAGGTTATTTTTTTTTCTCTGCTAATCAAGGGGAGTGTTTTATTGTGAACAGAAGTGTGATTTTTAAACACAAGTGGGAAAAGTTAAAAAACAGGAGTTGAAAACAGGAGTTAAGACAGGAGTCTTCTAAACTGTAAGTAACATCTTAAACTTCCTACAAGTAATTATATTGTAACTGGGAAATGTGTGCTAGCAGGGTTGAAGGTTTTGCTCAGTGCACAGTGTGTCACATGTATGCAAAATTGGTGCAACAGCTCCAGGATGGATACCGCTGTGACAGATGTGAGCAGGTTGCCCTTCTGGAAGCTCGCATTAGAGATCTGGAGGAGCAAGTTGCAACACTGGGCAGAAAGGACAACCTTGAAAGGGGTCCTCTGCTTGCTGAGCAGGTGGTCAGTAGGGTTAATGTCGAGGGTGAAGGGGCAAGTCAGGATTATCAGATGGGAAGATGGGTTAATGTAGTTAGAGGGAGTGGAAGGGGCTTGCAGACAAGGAAGGCCAATCCTGTATTTGTGCATAAAAACAAATTTGCCAAGTTGGGTGAAGATGTGGAGGTGGCCAACACAGAGGTGGCAGCACTAGATGTTACTGCTACCCCTAACAGCCGGGAGAGCAACCCATCTAGTAGAAGTGGTGAGGGGAGTGCAGGTAGGCCTAGACAGTTGGTGGTAATAGGGGAGAAGGACTGATAGATAGAATAATTTGTCGCCAGGATCGCCTCAACCGAATGGTTTGCTGTCTCCCTGGTGCCAGGGTTCGGCATGTGGTGGACCGGGTTGATAAAATACTGGGAGGGGCTGGGCATGACCCAGCTGTCTTGGTCCATGTTGAAATCAATGACAGTATACATGGAAGGTGGAGGCTCCTTAAGAATCAATTTAAAGAACTAGGCTGCAAGATGAAGGGAAGGACCTCCAAGGTGATATTCTCTGAAATATTGCCTGTGCCATGCGCAACACAGGAAAGGCAGGGGGAGATTAGAGAGCTGAATACATGGCTAAAGACCTGGTGTAGGAAGGAGGGATTTGGGTTTCTAGAGCACTGGGATGACTTTTCATTGGGGTGCAACCTATATGCTAAAGGTGGTTTGCACTTGAATGGAAGGGGGTCTGCTGTGCTGGGGGAGAGGTTTAGGGGAATGCTGGAGGAGTATTTAAACTAGACTTGAGGGGGTAGGGTGAACTAGAATTACATCGGGCACACAGGTCAGTTAGGGGTCAGACATGAATGGAGAGTGGAATGGGGATAGATGGAGGTGGGGTTATGGCAGGTGGCAGGAAAGTTCCCATGTTGCAAACAGCCATTGGAAATTATAGTGCCATTTGCACTACTAAAAATTATATGAAAAACACCAGCGAAAAATGTAACAATACATTTAAGTGTTTGTTCACCAATGCCAGAAGCCTTCCAAGCAAAACAGGTGAGTTGGAAGCTCTGGTGCATGAGGAGAGCTATGATGTAATTGGTATTGCTGAAACTTGGCTTCAATCCTTACATGAATGGGCTATTAATATTCCTGGCTATGCTCTTTTTCGGAAAGACAGGGTAAAAAGGAAAGGTGGAGGCGTCTGTCTCTATGTGAGAAGTGACCTCAAAGCAAGCGTGAAAGAGGACCTGGTTGATGGAGAGTGTGATGAAGTTGAAGCATTATGGGTGGAACTGCATACAGATGTGAGTAGTTCAAAGTTAATCATTGGAGTTTGTTATAGACCACCCAATGTTAATGAGGAGGTGGAGACTCGGCTCCTTGCACAGATGGAAAGGGCTGCAAGGGCTGGGACGGTGATAATAATGGGGGATTTTAACTACCCAGAAATTGACTGGAATAATGGAATTTCTGGGACAGTTAAAGGACAAAAATGTAAAAACCTATTGCAGGACAATTTTATGGTCCAGTTTATTGAGGCCCCAACTAGGAATGATGCTCTGTTGGACCTGGTAATCTCAAACCATGCAGAGCTTATTACTAATGTTCAGATAAAGGAACACCTGGGTAGCAGTGATCATAACATTATTTCATTTAATATTAACTATAAGCAAGAAATAAATACAGGATAAAGATAAAAACACTTAATTTCAAGAGAGCAAATTTTCAAAGCATGAGGACTGCTCTCCAGGGCTTGGACTGGGAGGGAATATTGGCACAGATGAACACAGAACAGAAATGGGAATTCTTCAAAAAGACTCTTTGGAACCTCACTGCAAAGTATATTCCCATGGGCAATAAGTTTAAAAGGCTAAAGATAAAACCTATGTGGCTCACGGTCAAAGTTAAAAAAGCTATAAACCATAAGAAAATAGCTTTTAAAAAATATAAAAATGAAGGAACACTAGTGTCGTTTAAATGTTACAAAGAATATAATAGAATATGTAAAAAGGAAATCAAACGCAGCCACTGTGCCATCAATTGTCACCACTGTGCCATGCCATCAAACACAGCCACTGTGCCCATCAATTGTCACCACTGTGCCATGCCATCAAACGCAGCCACTGTGCCTATCAATTCTCACCACTGTGCCATGCCATCAAATGCAGTCACTGTGCCATGCCATCAAACGCAGCCACTGTGCCATCAATTGTCACCACTGTGCCATGCCATCAAACGCAACCACTGTGTCATGCCATCAAACGCAGCCACTGTGCCATCAATTGTCACCACTGTGCCATGCCATCAAACGCAACCACTGTGCCATCAATTGTCACCACTGTGCCATGCCATCAAATGCAGTCACTGTGCCATGCCATCAAACGCAGCCACTGTGCCATGGCCATCAAATGCGGCCACTGTGCCATCAATTGTCACCACTGTGCCATGCCATAAAACGCAGCCACTGTGCCATCAATTTTCACCACTGTGCCATGCCATCAAACACAGCCACTGTGCCATCAATTGTCACCACTGTGCCATGCCATCAAACACAGCCACTGTGCCATGCCATCAAACGCAGCCACTGTGCCCTTTAATTGTCGCCACTGTGCCCATTGTCACCACTGTGCCCATTGATGCCACTGTGCCCACATTGTCGCCACTGTGCCCATTGTTGTGGCTGAGCCAGAGGGGGTAGTGCTCCGGTGCCCTCTATAGACGCACCACCACTGTCTATCTATCTATCTTTAGTTATCGTTCTTTATCTATCTATCTATCTATCTATCTATCTATCTATCTATCTATCTATCTATCTATCTATCTATCTATCTATCTATCTATCTATCTATATATCTTTCTATCTATCTATCTATCTATCTATCTATCTATCTATCTATCTATCTATCTATCTATCTATCTATCTATCTATCTATCTATCTATCTATCTATCTATTTATTTATCTATCTATCTATCTATCTATCTATCTATCTATCTATCTATCTATCTATCTATCTATCTATCTATCTATCTATCTATCTATCTATCTATCTTCTTTCTGTCTATCTGTATCTGTCTTCCTATCTATCTATCTATCTATCTATCTATCTATCTATCTATCTATCTATCTATCGATAGATAGATAGATAGATAGATAGATAGATAGATAGATAGATAGATAGATAGATAGATAAAGAACGATAACTAAAGATAGATAGATAGACAGTGTTGGTGCGTCTATAGAGGGAACTGGAGCACTACCCCCTCTGGCTCAGCCGCAACAATGGGCACAGGGGCGACAATGTGGGCACAGTGGCATCAATGGGCACAGTGGTGACAATGGGCACAGTGGCGACAATTAAAGGGCACAGTGGCTGCGTTTGATGGCATGGCACAGTGGCTGTGTTTGATGGCATGGCACAGTGGTGACAATTGATGGCACAGTGGCTGCGTTTTATGGCATGGCACAGTGGTGACAATTGATGGCACAGTGGCCGCATTTGATGGCCATGGCACAGTGGCTGCGTTTGATGGCATGGCACAGTGACTGCATTTGATGGCATAGCACAGTGGTGACAATTGATGGCACAGTGGTTGCGTTTGATGGCATGGCACAGTGGTGACAATTGATGGCACAGTGGCTGCGTTTGATGGCATGGCACAGTGGCTGCGTTTGATGGCATGGCACAGTGGTGACAATTGATGGCACAGTGGCTGCGTTTGATGGCATGGCACAGTGACTGCATTTGATGGCATGGCACAGTGGTGACAATTGATAGGCACAGTAGCTGCGTTTGATGGCATGGCACAGTGGTGACAATTGGTAGACACAGTGGCTGCGTTTGATGGCATGGCACAGTGGTGACAATTGATGGGCACAGTGGCTGTGTTTGATGGCATGGCACAGTGGTGACAATTGATGGCACAGTGGCTGCGTTTGATGGCCATGGCACAGTGGCTGCGTTTGATGGCATGGCACAGTGACTGCATTTGATGGCATGGCACAGTGGTGACAATTGATGGCACAGTGGTTTCTTTTGATGGCATGGCACAGTGGTGACAATTGATGGCACAGTGGCTGCGTTTGATGGCATGGCACAGTGGCTGCGTTTGATGGCATGGCACAGTGGTGACAATTGATGGCACAGTGGTTGTGTTTGATGGCATGGAACAGTGGTGACAATTGATGGCACAGTGGCTGCGTTTGATGGCATGGCACAGTGGCTGCGTTTGATGGCATGGCACAGTGGCTGCGTTTGATGGCATGGCACAGTGGTGACAATTGATGGCACAGTGGCTGCGTTTGATGGCATGGCACAGTGACTGCATTTGATGGCATGGCACAGTGATGACAATTGATGGCACAGTGGCTGCGTTTGATGGCATGGCACAGTGGTGACAATTGATGGCACAGTGGCTGCGTTTGATGGCATGGCATATTGGTGACAATTGATGGCACAGTGGCTGCGTTTGTTGGCATGGCACAGTGGTGACAATTGATGGCACAGTGGCTGTGTTTGATGGCATGGCACAGTGGTGACAATTGATGGCACAGTGGCTGTGTTTGATGGCATGGCACAGTGGTGACAGCAGAACAGTGTCTGTCGGGGAGAGTGGGCGGGGCAGACAGAGGAGGAGAGGGAGAGAGGAGGGGGAGGAGTAGAAGCAGATCCTCTCCTCTAACTGGTCATGCGGGCAGCAAAGGGAGGGGAGAAGTGTCATAGCTGGCTTTGATACGCCCAGCTCATCTCATTCTATCTGGTGCTGTGTTGGTGGTGTTCACCCCTGGGGAGACGTGACATGCGTTTCGCGGGCCGCATTTACCCGGTATACCCTATGGCCAGTCCGGGCCCGGATCTCGTCCAAACTTTGCTCTATATGAGCAGGGTTTTTTTTTCTGCCAATGAAACTGGAGTTTTTTTTAAGCCCAGTGTGCATGGAGCCTAATGCCGCGTACACACGATCGTTTTTCATCATGGAATAAAACGTTGTTTTTCGGCATGAAGAAAAACAACGTTTTTCCAACTTCATCATTAAAAACAACGTTGCCCACACACCATCGTTTAAAAATGATGAGCAAAGCGTGGTGACGTACAACGGCACTCTAAAGGGGAAGTTCCATTCAAGCTCCCGTCTCTAACTTGCTTCTGAGCATGCGCGGGTTTAAAACATCGTTTTAGCCCACACACGATCATTTCTTACAACCCGAAAAAAACGACATTTTAAAAAACAACGTTTAAAAATGCAGCATGCTCAAATTTTTTTTTTGTCATTTTTCAGAAGATGAAAAACGATGTGAAGCCCACAAACGATCATTTTAAATGACGTTTATAAAAGCGTCATTTTAAATCATGCCGAAAAACGATCATGTGTACGCGGCATGAGAAAAAATATAATGAAAAATAGCTTACAGGACCATTACGTAGTGGATGTGTATGGATTGCTTTTAGAGAATAAGGATATCATTTAATGTCACCTTTGTATTTAACGGTCTGTCTGCTTCGCTGATCTTCGCTGTCTGAAAGAGCTCCAGCAATGGAAAATCTTCTGCATTTCACACACTTCCAGCTGTGTGGGAAGACTGGTCTCCAGCAGTGTGCACTACAACAGAGTGATGCTTGGTGCTGCGCACGCTGCGGTGGTTCCGTAGATGGCATGGCACAGTGGTGACAATTGATGGCACAGTGGTTGCGTTTGATGGCATGGCACAGTGGTGACAATTGATGGCACAGTGGCTGCGTTTGATGGCATGGCACAGTGGCTGTGTTTGATGGCATGGCACAGTGGTGACAATTGATGGCACAGTGGCTGTGTTTGATGGCATGGCACAGTAGTGACAGTTGATGGCACAGTGGCTGCGTTTTATGGCATGGCACAGTGGTGACAATTGATGGCACAGTGGCCGCATTTGATGGCCATGGCACAGTGGCTGCGTTTGATGGCATGGCACAGTGACTGCATTTGATGGCATGGCACAGTGGTGACAATTGATGGCACAGTGGCTGCGTTTGATGGCATGGCACAGTGGTGACAATTGATGGCACAGTGGCTGCGTTTGATGGCATGGCACAGTGGCTGCGTTTGATGGCATGGCACAGTGGTGACAATTGATGGCACAGTGGCTGCGTTTGATGGCATGGCACAGTGACTGCATTTGATGGCATGGCACAGTGGTGACAATTGATAGGCACATTGGCTGCGTTTGATGGCATGGCACAGTGGTGACAATTGATGGCACAGTGGCTGCGTTTGATGGCATGGCACAGTGGTGACAATTGATGGGCACAGTGGCTGTGTTTGATGGCATGGCACAGTGGTGACAATTGATGGCACAGTGGCTGCGTTTGATGGCCATGGCACAGTGGCTGCGTTTGATGGCATGGCACAGTGACTGCATTTTATGGCATGGCACAGTGGTGACAATTGATGGCACAGTGGTTGCGTTTGATGGCATGGCACAGTGGTGACAATTGATGGCACAGTGGCTGCGTTTGATGGCATGGCACAGCGGCTGCGTTTGATGGCATGGCACAGTGGTGACAATTGATGGCACAGTGGTTGCGTTTGATGGCATGGAACAGTGGTGACAATTGATGGCACAGTGGCTGCGTTTGATGGCATGGCACAGTGGCTGCGTTTGATGGCATGGCACAGTGGCTGCGTTTGATGGCATGGCACAGTGGTGACAATTGATGGCACAGTGGCTGCGTTTGATGGCATGGCACAGTGACTGCATTTGATGGCATGGCACAGCGATGACAATTGATGGCACAGTGGCTGCATTTGATGGCATGGCACAGTGGTGACAATTGATGGCACAGTGGCTGCGTTTGATGGCATGGCACATTGGTGGCAATTGATGGCACAGTGGCTGCGTTTGTTGGCATGGCACAGTGGTGACAATTGATGGCACAGTGGCTGTGTTTGATGGCATGGCACAGTGGTGACAATTGATGGCACAGTGGCTGTGTTTGATGGCATGGCACAGTGGTGACAGCAGAACAGTGTCTGTCGGGGAGAGTGGGCGGGGCAGACAGAGGAGGAGAGGGAGAGAGGAGGGGGAGGAGTAGAAGCAGATCCTCTCCTCTATCTGGTCATGCGGGCAGCAAGGGGAGGGGAGAAGTGTCATAGCTGCTTTGATACGCCCAGCTCATCTCATTCTATCTGGTGCTGTGTTGGTGGTGTTCACCCCTGGGGAGACGTGACATGCGATTCGCGGGCCGCCGGGCCGCATTTACCCGGTATACCGAATGGCCAGCCCAGGCCTGAATCTCGTCCAAACTATGCTCTATATGAGCGGGGTTTTTTTTTCTGCCAATGGAACTGGAGTTTTTTTTAAGCCCAGTGTGCATGGAGCCTAATGCCGCGTACACACGATCGTTTTTCATCATGGAATAAAACGTTGTTTTTCATCATGAAGAAAAACAACGTTTTTCCAACTTCATCATTAAAAACAACGTTGCCCACACACCATCGTTTTTTAAAAATGATGAGCAAAGCGTGGTAATGTACGACGGCACTCTAAAGGGGAAGTTCCATTCAAGCTCCCGTCTCTAACTTGCTTCTGAGCATGCGCGGGTTTAAAACGTCGTTTTAGCCCACACACGATCATTTCTTACAACCCGAAAAAAACGACATTTTAAAAAACGTTTAAAAATGCAGCATGCTCGAATTTTTTTTTTGTAGTTTTTCAGAAGATGAAAAACGATGTGAAGCCCACACACGATCATTTTAAATGACGTTTATAAAAGCGTCATTTTAAATCATGCCGAAAAACGATCATGTGTACGCGGCATGAGAAACAATATAATGAAAAATAGCTTACAGGACCATTATGTAGTGGATGTGTATGGATTGCTTTTAGAGAATAAGGATATCATTTAATGTCACCTTTGTATTTAACGGTCTGTCTTCTTCGCTGATCTTCGCTGTCTGAAAGAGCTCCAGCAATGGAAAATCTTCTGCATTTCACACACTTCCAGCTGTGTGGGAAGACTGGTCTCCAGCAGTGTGCACTACAACAGAGTGATGCTTGGTGCTGCGCACGCTGCGGTGGTTCCGTAGAAAATTGGCTAATAAAAAGAGTCGCAACAGAAACAGATGCAATATTTAAGAAAAAACAAAGTATCCTGTATTATGTGATATGCTCCTTTTTCAAATGTATTTAGTAACACTGGCTCGTTCACACCGGAAAAGTGTTAGAAAGCATCCACGGGTGTGTGCTGTGTCAAGAGTGTTGCCAATCCGCAGCATGCTGCACTGTATTCAAATTTTTATGAGTGCCATTTCATTCAGCTTTATTCACAGCAGCTTTGTTGGGATGTACTGCATGCCATAGGGTCCATGTAAACCTGCCTTTCTGCTTTAAGCTTGTAGCTCTAATATGCCAAACAAGCAAAATCCCATTCATTTCAATGCCCTTGTTCACATCTGAGCATTTTGTCGCTTGTAGCAAAATGCTTGTCGCTCAAAAAAGTACATGAGCTTCTTTTAGGCAGTTTGGAGCCAGATTGGCCCCATAGACTTCAATAAGAATTCATGAAAAATGGTCAACATGAACATATTACAATTGTTAACCTCTTGCCGATCGCCTGCCATTGTTTGGTGGCAACAGAATGGCTCAACTGCGCGGATCACCGTTGCTGTATTTAAGGGGTATAGGGGACATGCGTGCACCCGCAGCATCACTGAGGAGCTGATGCACGTGCCCAGCAGCCGCAATGGCCGCCGGGAACCCACGATCAATCCTGACAGAGCCAGAACAGGGATGTGTGTGTGTAAACACACACACATCCCCGTTCTGGCAGGGGAAAGGAGACAGATCATGTGTTCCTAGTATATATGAACAATGATCTGTCTCTTCCCACAGGCAGTCCCATCCCTCCTACAGTTAGAACACACTGAGGGATTTAACCCCTTGAGCGTCCCCTAGTGTTATCCCCTTCCCTGCCAATGACATTTATATAGTAATCAGCGGCTATTTTTTAGCTATGATCACTATATAGATGTCAATGGTCCCAAAAAAGTGTCAAAAGTGTCTGATCTGTCCCCCGTAATGTCGCAGACTCGATAGAAATCGCAGATTGCCATAATTACTAGTAAAAAAAAAAATAATAAAAATGCCATAAAACTATCCCCTATTTTGTAGACGTTATAACTTTTGCCCAAACCAATCAATACGCTTATTGTGATTTTTTTTTTTACCAAAAATACGTGGAAAAATAAATCGGCCTAAACTGAGGAAGAAATTATAATTATTTTTAAAATTTAGGGATATTTATTATAGCAAAAATTAAAAAATATTGGGCCAGATTCAGGTAGATCAGAGCATCTCTGCTCTGGAGTAACGCTTCTCATTTGCGTTACTCTGCCGAAATTTTAGGAGCAAGTGCTGTTATTCAGGAAGCACTTGCTCCTAAAGTTGCGGCAGCGCATCGCAAATGAGCCAGCGGAATTCAAATTGGGCGGGTACGGGGCTTGTAGTATTCTAACCATGCGCGATCCCGCGGCGAACGTACTGCGCATGCGTCGAGTGTCAATGCATCCCAGTGCGCATGCTCCAAATTCTGTCAGTGAACGTCAATGACGTCACATTCCCATTCATGAATGTTTTACGCAAGCGACGCGATTTGTTTTTTTTCCGACGCGATGACGACGCCTATACTTAACATAGGATACTCCACTAGGGGGCTGCTTTATCTATACGCCGCGTATCGCTTCCGGAAACGTCGTAAAGTCACTGCGTCGCGCCCGAAAAAGATCGTGAATTGCCGATTCCCGCTCATTAACATATTTTTTGAGCGTAAATCGGCGGGAACGCCCCCGGCGCCATTTTTAAGTTGAAGTAACGATGCGATGGCGAAATTCAATTACGCCGATCGCATCGGAACTCCAACACGGCGTTTCTTGTTTTCTGGTTATAGAAAACAGAAACGCCGGCTTAAAGTGACAGTTAGGCTGGCGGATCACTGGATCCGCCATCCTAACTCTTCATGAATCTGGCCCATTGTGTTCTTTTTAAATTGTCTGTCTTTTTTTGTTTATAGCGACAAAAAATTAAAACTGTGGGGAACAAAGGACGCCAATTTTGTTTGAGAGCCACGTCACATGGTTGCGCAATTGTCAGTTAAAGCAACGCAGTGCCAAATCGCAAAAAGGACCTGGTCCTTTAGCTACAAAATGGCTTAAGTGCTTAAGTGGTTAAACACAATACCAAGAGGGAGAGGATGGGAGAGAAGGGATGCAAGATATCATTACAATATCCCAACGCCATTTTGTTCCCAAGTCTCTCGTTCTCTGCTGGGCCATAGTCTTTGGGTAGGAGGCCAACCCACAGCCCCTTCCAAAACACACAGTGACAGTGGGTACTGTCACAAGGACATCTACACTGCTAATCCGGGCACTGATCAACAGTGTCCTGATGATCAGTGCAGCCCCAACAGTGTCCTGATGATCAGTGCAGCCCCAACAGTGTCCACCAATGCTAATAAATTAGTACTCTGTTTAACCCATCATTAACCCTTAACCACTTAAGACCCAGACCTTTAGGCAGGTAAAGGACCTGGCCAGTTTTTACGATTCGCCACTGCGTCGCTTTAATTGTAAAATTCAGTGGTCGTGAGACGTGGCTCCCAAACAAAATTGGTGTCCTTTTTTTCCAAGAAATAGAGCTGTCTTTTGGTGGTATTTGATCACCTCTGCGGTTTTTATTTTTTGCGCTGTAAACAAAAATAGAGAGGCAATTTTGAAAAAATTCAATATTTTTTACTTTTTGCTATAATAAATATCCCCCAAAAACATATAAAACAAAAATGTAGGCCGATACATATTCTTCTACCTATTTAACAGAATAGGGGATAGTTTTATTGCATTTTTATAAAAAAACTTTTTTTTACTACTAATGGCGGCGATCAGCGTTTTTTTTTTTGTGACTTCGACATTATGGCGAACACTTTTGACACATTTTTGGGACCATTGTCATTTTCACAGCAAAAAAATGCATTGTTTACTGTGAAAATGACAATTGCAATTTGGGAGTTAACCACTAGGGGGGGCTGAAGGGGTTAAGTATGACCTCATCTGTGTTTCTAACTGTAGGGGGGTGTGGCTGTAGGTGTGACGTCATTGATTGTGCTTCCCTATATTAGGGAACACACGATCGATGACTGTGCCACAGTGAAGAACGGGGAAGCTGTGTTTACACACAGCTCTCCCCGTTCTTCAGCTCCGGGGACCGACCGCGGGACTCCAGCAGCTAGGGTTACCACCTCATCCCTTTAAAACTGAACACCTATTAATTACACAGGTTCTGTGGCAGATTAAGGCTTTAATTAAACTAAAGTGGTGCCTTATTTGCATTAAATTAGCCTCAGAACCTGTGTAATTAATAGGTGTTCTGTTTTAAAGGGATGAGGTGGCAACCCTACCAGCGGCGATCGGTTCCCGCGGTCACGGAGCTTCGGACCGGGTTGTGCTTGTGCCCAGCCGTGCCATTCTGCCGACGTATATGTGCAGGAGGCGGTCCTTAAGTGGTTAATTTACTCTAGTCAGCCCCAAATGCAGTAAAACCTTGGTTTGAGAGTGTTTTTGCAAGACAAGCTACATTTTTAAATAGATTTTTACTTGAAATACAATGCCTTGATATACAATTAGTGTCAGGTCACAACTAAGTACAAAAGAGAAGAGAGGTGCCTCTGAGGCCACGTACACACGACCAAATACATCTGTTCAAATCGGTCTGACAGACCGATTTGAACAGATCTGTCTGCTGGGCTGTTTTGGTTTGATCGCTGTACACACGATCTAACCAAAATCCCCGCCGGCAGACAGCGCGGTGACGTGGCGATGACGTTGACGCCACCACGTCACCGCACCAGGAAGTAAAACACTTCCACGCATGCGTCGAATCCATTCGACGCATGTGCGAGCAGATATGTCTGCTGGTTAGCGTACTAACCAGCAGACATGTCGGACAGACGGATTCCCAGCAGACAGATTTTAAAGCATGCTTTAAAATCTGTCGGCTGGCCAATTCTGTCTGTCCGACCCGTACACATGATCGAATCTGTCTGCTGAAACGGTCTGTCAGACCGTTTCCAGCAGATAGATTTGATCATGTGTACGCGGCCTTAGTGTAGCAATATGGTTACATTTAATGAAGGTTAAAACCAGCACATCTAATGCCTTGTACACACGGTCAGACTTTTGACCAGGCAAAGTCCGCTGTGAGTCCGTCAGAAGACCGACAGAAAGAAAGAGAACAGGTTTTCTATCTAAGGTCCGTCGGACTTCCAAAAACAAAAGTCCGATGGAGGCTACACACGGCCGGACTTTCCTAGAAAGAAAGCCCGTCTGACATTTTTTCTCTGAAAATCCGGCTGTGTGTACGAGGCATGAGTATTCAAGCATCCGGGGTAAAGCTGTCCACATAGACCATCCTCCACACCACCATCTACGTCATCCCTTCCAAGAGCATTTCAAGCCTCGCTTTCAAATTGCTCTACTGCAGGGTAGTCTTCCTGGTCGCGATTGCAGATTGACAGCGGTGAGAGTCGGCGGTGTGCAGGATGGTCTATGTGGACAGCTTTACCCCAGATGCTTGCATACTTATCTGTACTTCTTTTAATCATCAACCATGTGAGTTGTTAAATGTTGTACCTTCATTAAATGTAACCATATTGCTACACTTAGAGGTGCCTCTCAGCTCCTGCTGGATTTTGCTTCTAATCCCCTTGTGGAGGCTTCCATTTGTGGATGGACATTGTATGATTACACAACCTAAAACATTGCTATAATCTTTGTATATGGACTATAAACTGATGGACTTATAAAGAAATGGTTGTGGAACAAATTATCTGAGTTACCATTATTTCTTATGGGGATATTTTCTTTGATATACAAGTGATTTGGATTACAAGCATGTTATGCTTGCAATCAAAGATTTTACTCCTTCAGGACTAGTGAATAGCGTAAATTAAAGGCATAGTCCCTCCCCCAACATTTTCTGTAATATAGAATACCGGGAAAGGAAAATTACTGGTAAGTATGATACAATTTTCCATTTTCCCCATTTTCCTGGTGCCTCCATGGCAGCATACCTGTGATAAATAACTAGCTGACACGGGTGGAATCATGCTTAACAATAAATGTTTAATTAGAAGAGGACATAGCAGCCTGAACTGCCCTTCTTCCGAACTCAACAGTTGTGAGAGCTCCTGGACAAATATGGTAGTGTCTGAGGAACATATGGTGAGAAGACCAGTTGGCGGCCCTGCACACCGTCTCCAATAAAACATTAGCCCTTGCTGCCCAGGAAGCTGAGACTGCCCTTATAGAATGAGCATTCACTCAGGATGGAGGATATTCTTCACCATGTAGGCCTTCTGGATTAACTTTACAACGCAAGATGCCAGAGTTCTGATGGAAGCTTAATTGCCCCTGTATTTACTGAACGGTACAATGAAAAGTCTCTCAGAGTTTCTGAAAGGGTTGGTGGCTTCTAGGTAGGCCCTGAGCACTCTAGATACGTCCAGCTCACAACAAGACTCTGAACCTGTGTCTGTAAACACTGGTAGTGCCCAGGGTTCCAACAGGTGGCTTGGAGTAGCAACCTTAGTTGTGAATTCTCGAAGGGGGTGAAGTTCCACCCTGTCGGGGAAGAAGGAGATGTGGTCATCACCTATCCCTAAGGAGTGAAGTTCCAAGATCCTTCTGCCAGATGTAATGGCTAGCAGGAAAGCCGTCTTTAGTGTCAGGTTCCATATTGCTACTTGTTCCACTGGAGCAAAGGGATGGTCAGATAGAACTTCAAGGACCAAGGACAAATCCCACTTAGGAAATGATCGTCTGACAGGTGGACGAATCTTCAATACTCCTCTGAGGAAAGTGACTACCAAAGGATTCTCCGTCCATCTCTTATTTGTTGCGGCAGAGATTGCTGCTACCTGCACTTTAAGGGAGCTCAGACCAAGCCCCAGATCAAATCCTGTCTGAAGGAAACCTTGGAATAAATATTCCAAATATTGGACGTAGAGGGAAGGATTGGATCAAATCCATTTCTGGTAGCAAATAACAAGAACTTGTCCCAGATTTTTGAATATATGGCATTAGTTGCAGGC
The DNA here is from genome assembly GCA_029574335.1 of Rana kukunoris. Taxonomy (NCBI): domain Eukaryota; kingdom Metazoa; phylum Chordata; class Amphibia; order Anura; family Ranidae; genus Rana; species Rana kukunoris. The sequence goes on along the minus strand of CM056053.1, from coordinate 168,100,965 downwards.
TTTCTGGCTTTTAGAAGGGTTGTTATGACTCCTGGGGAACACCCTAGGGACTCGAACCATCGCCTCTCAACCTCCAAATTCGAAGATTCAACTTCTGAGGCCGCGTACACACAAGCGTATATATCTGCTGAATGGATTCGACGCATGCGTGGAAGTATTTTACTTCCTGGAGTGGTGACGTGGCGTCAGTCATTACCTTACATTACCAAGATTGGTCAAGGTTATACCAAGCATTCAGTGCCACGACATTATTTGGAGAAACATAATAGGAAGCTAGAAGGAACCACCTTTCAGATTATCGACCACTTCATACCCCACTGGCGAGGCGAACCCAGCATCCGAGGAGTCTCCAAATTGGAGGTTTTCTGGATCTACCAATTGAAATGTTATACGCCCCATGGGTTAAATGTAGAGTGGGATGTCAACTCCTTCATTAACCAGTCATAGGTCCATTTCTCATTTTTAAATCTCGTTTCTCCTTTTTGTATTTCTAGGAATAAGGGTTACTATTTATTGTATTTACTCCCGGACACTCACATGAGTCTCTCTGGATCCAGGTGTGATTCACATATTTCCCTCTAGACACATTTTTGTGACATGTTCAGATATGGGTCGTCTGGTACTTACAACATAGGCTGGGGCATTAATTAGAGGGAATGGAATGATACACACAGAGTGTATCTATTTTAACATATCCCCTTCCCAGTACAGTCAATCCCCCCTTTTTCCTATAATTTTTCTCTTCCACACATTTATGTCAGGGGGTTTGTTCTCCTGGCCGGCATGTGTTTAATTACCCATGTCACCTTGCTAATATTATGCTTCTGTTTGTGGATTGTTATATTGGCAGGGATCTACAGTGATTTTTTTGCTGCTTCTTTGGTTCCACAATGATTGTGGATGGTGCTGTCATTTGTATTGACACTGTGTGAGCAGCGCGATTCGTCCCGCCCCATCCCCTGTGCGGAATTGAGTGATTGGGCTTTCCTGCTGTCACTCACATTGTTACAGTTCGTCCCGCCCCATCCCTTATGGAAGAGTGAGTGATGGAGCTTTTCTCCTATCCACTCACATACTGTGTGCTGACGTCATTTCCGGTGCCAACCATTAGGGACTTCCGGTATTGCGCCATGACGCCATTTCCGGTGTGTGGAGCGCAAACAGAGGAAGTAAGTGAGGGCATGGAACACACGCCACTTTACAGCATAACGCACGGGTGCAGAGGCTCATGTAAGTGATTAGGGTACTATATTAACGCGCAGGAGGTGCATTGGTTCAGTTCCCATCCCCAGTTGAAGTCTTTGCAGACGAAACCGGTCGGGTTGAACCTTTCCATACACCTCCACTGCGCATATGAATTTTTTCCTATAGTGGTTGTGTATTTTGGCTGTGGAACTTTTTTACTGATCGAGACATTTTTAATTTGTGGTTTTACTATTTTATTTGATTATTGCACGTTTTTGCTGTGATCTGCGTGCTTAATAAAACGTTTTTACAATATGAGGAGGTCTTCCCCCCCCTTTTCCTTTTTTTCCCGTGATTGGGAAATTTTCTGAAGGACTTGCCTCACCCCATTGGGAATCCGGCGACTTCCCCTACCAGCTTCTTCCTTGGACCTTCTATGGAGAGTCTGAAGTGAGAATCATATCTGCACCCCATTCCAAGGAGGGCGGTCGGCCCACACAAGCCTGCATGATCCATTCACCGTACGGTGTCAGTGGATCAACAACAGCTGGTAAGGGTATTTTATTCATCTATATATCACGGATTGTCAGTATGAAGATAAAGATAAAGAACAACTTAAAGTAAAAACTACGAAGTCTAAGGACACTATTGAAGATATCCATCTATTATTCACCTTTTTTTGGGACTTAATAACACATGGTGTTTGCTGGACGCGATATCCAGCTTGCTTTTCATGTTTTTCTATTTGTGTTTGATTATCTAGGTGTATAGTCGCAAGTCTATCCCCTAACAGATTACCACACTTTTTGATTTACCTGCTTCAGTAGAAGCTCCTTCTGTACAATTTTACACAGTGCTCACCGGATTTATATATCTCACCTGATTTCACAGTATTTATCTATTAGGAGGATAACCGCAAGTTTATCCCCCATTAAAATCACTTGCAGATTCACCTGCTTCAGGTGAAGCTCCTACTGTAATAATTTTGGCGCTGCACTTTTTTTCTTTTTTTGCCTTACTTGTTATCCACTGGTGTGTTGGCTGCCTCCAATCAATTATTGAATTGATTTTCATTATATATATTGATTTGTATTCACTTTGTGTACATCACCGTCAGTTTTTAGCGCAATATTTTTTGTTTATAACTCATCAGCCTGGAAGGTTGTGAGCTGATCCTTTCGCGACTCCACTGCATTCATCATGGATGCGATAGCAGACTGCATTCCTGTGAGGAAACTCTGTGAAAAGACCCCAATAGATCCACAGAGGGGTTCCCAGTCTTATCAGCGCTGTGAGCGGCCCAAGAACAGGGACTGCGCACGGGAAAGGGTAAACCCTGTGGACGCTGCTGACTGCAGAGGTATGGGCATACTGCTACTCTTCACCAGCACAAGAAGGTATGAGGAAAAAAAGGAGAATGTTGGGGGAGGGACTATGCCTTTAATTTATGCTATTCGAGGCGGAGCTCTATCACAGGTATGCTGCCATGGAGGCAAAAATATTTTGCAAGACAATATCATAAAAAGAAAGCCTTGTTTGTCCTTGGAAAAAAACAATATGGGCCAGATTCAGCAAGACTTGCGCTGGAGTATTTCGATATGCGCCGCGTAACTGTGAATATGCGCCGTCGTATCTATGTGGCCATACCCACCAAACTAGATGCGACAGTAAACGGGCTTTCCCCGACCGACTTAACTTTCCGACGCCAGAGTCACGTCAGCGCATAATTTCGCTTGGCGCATCAGTCGCGCCTATTGATTTCCCCTGCAAATATGCAAATGAGGGAGATTTCCCGATTCGCAAACGGATTAGCACCATATGCTGGCTACATGCGCCACGCGTATCTCGTCCGTCCGGCGCAAAGTTATTTCTACAAATAGCTGCTTTATCTTTACTCCAGACGGCCACAGGTCAGCAGGAGAGCAGCTACAGCAGCAGCGTTACCGACAAAACTAGCAAGCTGAACAACCACACGTGCAAGGACAACACCTCTGTGTGCCAACATGCCAGGGGCAGTCGCGGTCCTAGCACTAGTACTGGGTCCCCCGGTACGGAGGAGGCAGGCACGTGAGAGGATATACCGCACGCGCATGAGCCTCTTTGGCATTGGGGATGAGGAGGTGTATCGCCTCTTCAGATTCAGCCCTGATGCAATACTTGAACTAACCACAACCCTGCAGGGTGACATCACCAGCAAGACACACCGCTCACAAGCAGTGCAGCCACTGGTGAAGGTACTGGCAACACTTCATTTCCTTGCCAGTGGATCATTCCAGCGTACAAGTGGAGTGGTGGCTGGGATGTCACAGTCCTCCATGAGCAGATGTGTGCACCAGGTTGTCCCTGCAATCCTCAGACGCATGTCCAACCAGTTCATCAGACCCACCACTGAGGAGCTGCGGCTGAAGGCAATGACAGATTTCTACAGCATTGCCAGATTCCCACGCACTGTGGGGGCCATTGATTGCACACATGTGGCCCTACAGCCCCCCAGTGCCACAGAGTACATATACCGCAATCGGAAGCATTGGCATTCCATCAACGTACAGGTGATAGCTGATGCCCAACGCCTCATATGGCACGTCCGTGCCAAACACCCCGGATCCAGCCATGACAGCTTCATATACCGTCAGAGTCCCATCCCAGCAGAATTCGAGCAGAACATGTATGGGGACAGCTGGCTGGTTGGTGACATGAGTGGCAGGCATGACTATCCCCTCCCATGATGCACACATCACAAGGGGCACATGCATGACTAACATCCTCCTGTCTTTTCCCTTCCAGGTGACTCTGCATATGCACTGGGACCCCATCTAATGACTCCTTTCCGGAACCCCCAAACCAGAGGAGAGAGAAAATACAATGAAGCACACATCAAAACCCGTGCAGTGGTGGAGCAAACATTTGGGCTCCTGAAGTCCCGTTTCCGCTGCCTGGATAAGTCCGGGGGGACCCTATTGTATTCCCCTACCTTTGTGTGTCAGATCATCGGTGCATGTTACATTCTGCACAACTTTGCTATGAGAAAAGGCCTGCCATGCGTGATGACCTGACCCCCGACCCACACAGTCCCCACCTGCCAGAGGAGAACCAGTCTGCTGATGGAAGAGCAGTCAGGAGGGTCCTCGCCGTAGGCATCTTTGGACACTAAACCAAAACATTAATCACACGGACAATGCATGCATGCACACCACTGATGTCCCTAGATCACACACACCACATCCACATCGCATTGGAATAGCCCAAGTCCAGCATGTAGGACTTGGGAGCAGCAACGCCAGCGTCAAGGCCCCAATGATGTCGCTGTCCATTCATACACCTTTCACATGTCATTCATACAGCTGATAACTTCTCCACCACGGCCGAGGGTGACACCCCTTACTGGCAGAAGTGCCACCCCCTCACATTCACACACCATTCACACTGTTCCCTGCACTCCTGACCGTGTGCAGTTAAAATTAAAATAAATATCTCATAACCTGAGTAATAAAATAAAATATAAACTCATAACCTGAGTAATAAAATAAAATATAAACTCATAACCTGAGTAATAAAATAAAATATAAACCCATAACCTGAGTAATAAAATAAAATATAAACTCATAACCTGAGTAATAAAATAAAATATAAACTCATAACCTGAGCAATAAAAAAAAAAAAAAACCCTCATCTGGGATGACGGGGGCTCCTCCTTGTGGGCACTCTCGGGCTCCTCAGCTGCCTGGAGGGAGTGGGTGGGGGTGGGGGGGCATCTGGAGGAGGCTGATCCCCGGGTGGGCCACTCCTGGCAGCTGTTGGCTGCATGCCCTCCAAGGCCACGGCAATCCGGCTCAGAAAATGATTGGTCTGGGCCTGCATTCTCATCTGGCGGGTGATATTATGCCGCTGGGCACGCTGCCGCTGCCTCCCCTCTTCCCGGATGGCAGCTGTGTTGGCGTGGACGGCTGCTGTGAGGTGCCGTACATCAGCCTGCACCTCCCCCAGGCTGGTGACAACGTCCTGCACACCACTGGGCAGCTGCGATACGGAGCACAGACTGTCAGCGAGCCGGTCCAAGTGTCCAGCAATCTCCCCCATCTGTTGGGTTTGCCGGGCATGGTCCATCGCCACCTGGTCCTGGACCAGATCAGACACCCCCCTGGTCTTACGGGTCGCCTTCCTGGGGCCAGGAGAAGGTTGTCCCCGTGGGGATGGAGTCGCCCTTTCCGGGGCTACTGAGGATGGGTGAGGGGATGACAGAGGGGCCTGCAGAAGGGGAGGACTCAGATAAAAACCAAAAAAACTCCTGCTGAGGAACAGGCTCCTCCTCAACCATCTCCACAGAAGTGGTGTGGGCACTCTCCTCCACCTCGGTGTCTTCAGCACCCAGGGGCTTGTCCTCAGGATCCCGTTGGGGGGTTGGGGTGAAATGGCCGGCAACAGATGATGGCCCAGCTCCGTCATCTGTGGATGACACAAAGCAGACACATGTTGGTGGTCCCACACACTTGGCACATGTACCCTCCCCCCCCACATGCAACACACCAAATAGGGGATAAAAAAACACTTACCTGTCCTGGAGCCTTCCTCCATGGAATCATAGCCTGGTACCCCCTCCAACTGCTCCCTCTCCAGGCAGCGGGCGACCACCTCCTCCTCTGTGGTCAGGCTGACCGGACATGGGGGTCCACCACCTGTGCCCCGCTCATGGCTCCGAATGGTGGCCACCTTGCCACGGACCTTGCGCCGCAGGACATTTTTTTTTTTCAGGATATCACCAGCAGTCCGGGTGGAGTACCCCAACACATTCACCCTGCCAGCAATGGTGTCCAGGATGGCCTGCTTCCTCTCCCGGCTGGTCTTCCGACTTTTCTTTCCGTGCAGAAAATCATTATAAGTCTCCATAGCGGAGATGACCACAGAGACCTCCTGGGCATTGAAATTGAGGTTCCTCCTCTCTTTGGGGGGAGCGGGAGCAGCCATTAAAGAGCAAAAGTAACTTCCCTGGGGTGGGAGGAAACGGAAATACTTTTGCGCCGGAATGGCGCTTCCGCTGGCGCTTTTATACGCGCAACGGAACACATTGCGCTGACGTTTCCCGTGAAGTGGTGCCGACAGAAGTTGTGAGAATGCGCACAGGAGGCCGAGTGAAGCCTCACTCACTGCGCATGCTCCGTGGATGATGCGCTGAACGTAAGCCTCTGCGCTGGGCTCCGCCCATCATTTACATATGATCACACCTACTTCCACTTGCGTCGGGTTGTGCCAACGCATCTTCGTTACTCCGTCGCAAATTAACGCCCATGCGCTTGGTGAATGCTGTACTTCACTCTCTAGTTTGCGTCAGCGCAGCGTATATGCGTTGCGCTACGCTGGCGAAAAGATGCGCGCATCTATCTGAATCTGGCCCTATATGTATTTCCTTGTTATCTTTAGCAATGACAAAGATAACACTGAAAAAACAGGTCCATAGCAGAAATATAAAAATTGCTCTGGTCCATAGGGGTTGAACAGACGTGTGAGGTGAAGTGGTTAATAATCCTTTGACTATTAGCCCAGAAATGTGTCATTTTTGATTTGACAGGTTTGGCACCTATTGATTTCAATGGGGTTTGGACTTGGCATTCAAACGTCATTGAAGTTCGCCAAACCCTGCTGGAACTGAACCCAGGGCAGATCAGATCATCGCAGATTGGCCATACATGCATCGACTCCTTTTGTTCAGCCTGCAGGCTTTAACAGAAGAAATCTAAAGCCCCATACACACTATCAGTTTTCCTGACGGTTTTCTCATCAGGTTTACCAAAACCATGTAGTGCAAGGGCCTGCCTGATTGCATACAAATTGAAACTCATGAGGTTTGACCTTATATTAGATGGTTTTGGTAAACCTGAAGAGAAAACCGTCAGGAAAACTGATAGTGTGTATGGGGCTTCACAGATTCCCCTATCCATGATAAACAGTGCAGATGGCAGAATCAATCTTCCCGCCAGCTATTGTATTCTGGCGGGTGGAGCCCGTGGCTGATTGGTTGCAGTCACTGATATCAGCTCCTTTAATAAACGCTGATTGCACTCCAGATCTGTTCGGGAATGCATTTTTGAATGCACTTTTTTTTTTTTTTATATTTAAGGATTTTATTAAGGCTTTTTCAGGTTACAAGAAAAATCAAATGCAGAGTTACATCAAAGTATACAAACTATAACAGAAACATCCAATCTAATAGTGTCGGGTGTACCATTCCCACATAGCAAAACAGCTCCCCTGAACTAATCAGTCAGTCAGGGCTAATTCAGCCCTACTGACACTCCAAAGGCGATCCCTCGAATATGATATCGCCGGGGAGAAACCGCGAACCCCCGCTCCCCGTGCGCCCCTAAAAGGGATCACGCTGCGCCCCGAGAGCCGGGCCCCCAGCCCTCCCGCCGCCCTAAATCTACATCGTTTATCCTCCTTACGGAAAGGTTTTCGTCTGTTCAGGGGAAGTCAGCTACGTTTAGCACCCAAGACATAACACTGTAGTAAACCTAACAACAGAGAAGCTCACCAAGAGAGGTGTGAAAGAGGACAGAGGGGAAGAAACGTGGGAAAGTAAGAGAAAGCAGAGGGACAGAGAGATGCAATCGAGTCGATATTGGAGTGGACCCGCAACCAGGTTGAATCCCAGGAATGAGTGACACCTTACAGTAGGTAGCCCAAGGTTCCCAAGTAGATAGGAATCTGTCTGTGTGATCTGCCCACTTAGCTACGATTTGTTCCTGGGACATTATCCAGGAGACTTTTCTCCTAAAGGCGAGGAAGGACACTGAGGGTTTCTTCCATGATTTGGCTATGGTCATTCTAGCCCCTAATAAAATAAAACAGCTTAAAGTTCTAGATTTTGAATGCACTTTTTAATGTGTTTTTGGCACATTCCAGTGCAGTTTTTATGTGCTTTTTATGCTTTTCTGGATGCATTCCAGAGGCTTTTTTTTTTTCCTGATTTTTTTTTCAATTGTTCTGGGTCCAGTGAATTTTTTATGCATTTCAGTGCATTTTTGATGTGTTTTACTGCTTTCCAGTACAGTCCAATGCAAGAAAAATGCAGCAATTTCCACTTTTTTTTCTGGGACTGGAATTCTCTGGAACTGACTGTGCTAGTAAGAACTATGCTATTGGAAACCATATAACCTACTTTCCATGCGTTTTTGATGCAGAAAAAAATGCACTGGTGTGAACTGGCCCTAAACAAGCAACTTTTTCAGAGCCAGATGGTGTTGACAAGGTCAATCAGGGTTCGAACTTCAGTTTATTCATGCTAAATCATGGTGAACTGCCTGAAATTCTAGCCCAGGGTGCCCCTGTCAGCACCACCTGTCACGAAAAAAAAAAAAAAATGTGTTAAATTGTTATCAAAAGAACTGGGTGGAAAATTGTTCGTTGAACAGAAGCAGCTATTGTTTGGGTATCCTGCCAGTCACGGCATTGAAGCCTTTTGATGATTAATGCCTTTTTCTATCGTCTCCCAAGGGGTATACTGTATTAAGATGGCAAGTGCCAACATAAAACTTATAATGACAGAACCGTTTGCCTTAGAATGGAGTTTATGTAAGGAGTAGGGATGAGCCGAACACCCCCCGTGCGGTTCGCACCAGAAGAAAAGACCAAAAGTTTGTGTGAACTTTGGAACCCAATTGAAGTCTATGGGACTCAAACGTTTGAAATCTAAAGTGCTCATTTTAAAGGCTAATATGCAAGTTATTGTCCTAAAAAGTGTTTGGGGACCCGGGCCTTGCTCCAGGGAACATGTATCAATGCAAAAAAAGTTTTAAAAACAGACACCCCAGATAGGTGTTGGAGATGCCATGCAGCAGAAGGGACACTACTGCATATTTTTTGGGAATGTGCAAAAATAAAAGAATTCTGGGAAACGGTGTTAGAAACGATCCAAAAAATCACAGGGGTTAACCTAGAAGGTAGACCATCAGCGGTGCTATTACTAGATATCCCAATGTCAGTAGAAAAATACAAAAACTCGCTGTTAAGACATCTCATTATAGCTGCGAGAGCATGTATCCCGATCCTGTGGAAGCAAGAGATCTCCCCATCTAAAGCTCAGTGGATTGCGAGAGTGGCGGAGATTCAAATAATGGAGAATCTCACATTGACATTGAAAGATGAAGATGAGAGATACCGGAAGATTTGGGCTCCATATCTAAGGTATAGGGAGGAGTAGTGGGGTTAGATGAGTAAGGGGGGGAGAAATGGCCGATGGGGGGTGGACAAGGAAGCCCCCCTTTTTTTTTTTTGTAGGGAGGGGGGTGAAACAGGGGGGGACTAGATCGGTAAGAAATAAGAGGGTACACTAATCCATAGAAGTTAGGGAGAGGGAGAGAGGAGCTGAAGGGAAGGGGGTTCATTCGCTTCCTCCTTTTCGGCTAATTATCAATTATTATTATTTATTTATTTATTTTCTCTCTCGATCTCTCTATATCTTGGTTATAATTGATTCAAATGAACGTCAAGAAATTTGTTAATGTGTAACTTGAAACTTTGGAAAAGAAAAAAGTAGAAAATAAAGAATTTATAAAAACAGACATTTTCTCGGGAGCAGTGATTTTAATAATGCTTAAATAGAAACAATAAAAGTGGAATATTCCATTAAATTTCGTACCTGGGGGGTGTATAGTATGCCTGTGAAGTAGCGCTTGTTTCCCGTGCTTAGGACTGTCCCTGCACAAAATGTAATTTCCAAAGGAAAAAAAGTAATTTTAACCACTTAAGCCCCGGACCAATATGCTGCTAAATGCCCAGAGGCGTTTATACCATTCGGCACTGTGTCCCTTTAACAGACAATTGCACGGTCGTGCGATGTGGCTCCCAAACAAAATTCACGTCCTTTTCTTCCCACAAATCGAGCTTTCTTTTGATGGTATTTGATTGCCTCTGCGATTCTTTTTTGCACTATAAACAAAAAGAGAGCGACATTTTTGAAAAAAAAATCAATATTTTTTAATTTTTGTTATAAGAAAAATCGAATAAACTAAATTTTATTCAAACATTTAGGCCAAAATGTATTCAGCCACATGTCTTTAGTAAAAAAAATCGCAATAAAAAAATTAGCTACCTAGCGGCAACAGCGACACTAATACAGCGATCAGAAAAACTATTGCGTAGTGACGCTGGCAATAGGGGGTGAAAGGGTTAACTAGGGCGGTGATCAAGGGGTTAAAACTTTATTAGGGAGGGTACGGGGCTACCCTGGACCTAACACTAACTGCCTGTCACACTAACTGTCAGGCCTTATACACACAATGTAATTTATCCGGTCGGAAAGATCCGACGGATATTTCCCAGCGGACAAGGCAAATTTGTCCGTTGGTCTGATGAGCGTACACACCATCGGACAGAAATCCCAGCGGACCAGAACGCGGGCACGTAAACCACGTACAACGTCACTATAAAGGGGAATGCCAAAGCCTACGGCGCCGCCCTCTGTTCCACGTTTGCTAGTTCCGTGTTAGTGAAGGTTTGGTTAGAGCTGATTCGTGCTTTTCAGTCTCCGCGCATAACAGGTCGTATTTTCCGGTTCAGTGTGTGCTTGTGGGCTCGTATTTGTCATTCAGTGTCGCCGTGCGCGGCGTTTCTGCTTTGCAGTGCCGTCCTGTACGGTCGTATCTGTTTGACGTGCGATCTTTGCAGGTATTGCTGGATTTGGGGGTGCTTTCTGTTTGAGTGTGTTCTTGACTGACCAGCCGGCCGGTTTGAAGCCATGATGGAGCAGCAGCGCAACTTTTCACGAGTTCGTGCTGTTTATGGGTTTTGTTCTGGAGTCTGTGTGCATTCCAGTGATTTGGACAGGAACAGTAGGAGGAGGAGTTCCTGGGCCAAGAATTGGTTGCGGCAGCGTAACCGATTCTCTCATATGTCTCTGCTTAGGGAGATCCGGGAGAATAATCCTGATGACTTCAGGAACTTTCTCCGTATGACGGACCCCGTTTTCCACCGTCTGCTGGATCTCCTGTCCCCCTATATCACGAGGCAGGACACTGTGATGCGCCAAGCCATTCCGGCTGAGCAGAGGCTTATTGCCACGTTGCGGTACCTGGCGACTGGGAGGACCCTGCAGGACCTCAAGTTCTCAACAGGCATCTCTCCCCAGGCGCTTGGGGTCATCATACCAGAGACGTGTTCTGCCATCATACAAGTGATGCAGGAGGAGTTTATTACGGTAAGTTTCCTCCTTTAACATCACAATCTGTGTCTTTAATAATGTATGCCAATTTTAGAAACTTTTTTGGTTGGTTTTCCTAATTGCCATGATTGTAATATGCTGTGTGCAGAATGTTCCCTTTTCTCCCCATGCATGTTGTTAAGCTTTCCAGGTTAATTTTGTTTGGCCTACCTGCATATTTTTACCTTCAACACTACTAACCTATCCAGCATCATCTCCTAGGGACAAACACACTTTTTTTTTTTTTTGTCCTGCTCCATTGTAGTTCAACTCCCCCCCTAAAAAAGTTTATTGCCCCATCAGCGGGATGTGTAGTCTGATAATAATTGGCTCTGGATTTGTTGCCCTAAATACTCACTACACACTAATATTTAGAAATGTTAATACTGTGATGTTGCAGAATTAATTTTTTTTACTAGTATTTGCAATGTTTTTTATGTGCCAAAGTGCTAATTTTGTTTTTGCTTTTGTCCCCACAGTTTCCCTCCACGCCACAGGAATGGCAGACTGTGGCTGCCCACTTTGCCCAGCGTTGTGATTTTCCAAACTGCGGAGGGGCAATTGATGGGAAGCACGTCCGCATAGTGCCGCCACCTCTTTCGGGGTCGTACTATTATAACTACAAAGGTTTTCATAGTATCGTGTTGATAGTGGTGGTGTCGGCAGACTACGAATTTTTGTATGTGGACGTGGGGAAGAATGGCCGGCTGTCTGATGGGGGAGTGTTCGCGCGGACCGAATTTTACAGGCGTCTACAAACTGGTGGTCTTGAACTGCCACCGGATGAAGACAATGTGGAAGGACTTCCGTTTGTTTTTTTAGCGGACGAGGCTTTCGGGCTTGGACCTCACCTTTTCCCCAGAGGACCCTCACCCCGGAGAGGAGGGTCTTCAATTTCCGGCTGGCCAGGGCCCGGAGGGTAGTCGAGAATGCCTTTGGGATACTCGCCAGCCGGTTCCGCCTGTTCCAGACAGCGATACATCTGGCGGAATATAAATTTAACTCTGTTATTTTGGCCCGCTGCATATTGCATAATTTTTTACGCAGGCATTCCCAGACGTACCTACCCAACATCGGTGCTGAGGCAGGACTACCCTCAGATACCCTTCCTGGGCTGGACACTGGTCACGCTGCTCGTGAGGTACGCGACAAATATGTTGAGTACTTTATGGGTCGGGGGGCCATAGCTATGCCAGATTAATATTTCTTTCTAATTCGGCCCCCAAAAGAAAGAAATATTCCAAAGAACTAATAAATAATTTGACCATTGGACTTTATTCAGTTGTTTGTCATTATTGCTTTTTCTCTTTTGATCTGTCTTCCAGGTTCTGAAACTAGTGCACTTCTTGTGCCCAATTTAGTTAGCAGGTTTTAGTAAATACACACAATTGCACATTCTAGTCACTCTTCTACAAACTGGGTATTGAGCCTACAAATAAGAAGCCACTGCTTTTAGCGTTTTTTTGTTTTTTTTTTATTTGGTGTTTTACCCAAAATCTTAGGCTTTTCTTAGAAAAATGTGTTTAGAAAGGATTTATTTCTTCAACAACATTTTTTTGGTTTTGACAAACATATGTAACAATGGAACTTACAAAGTTCAACCTTTTATTTAGCATACCAAACCCAGGCGACATGGTCTTAAGTCACCCCGGAATCCGCCAAAATTTGAGGATGCACACATGCTGTGTGTGTGATGGGCCAAATGGTGAATTCTCGCCTGAGATCCCATGCCAAATGTTCACATGTGCTATCTGCCATCATGGGTGATCAATGTATGTGGTTTGTGGGTGCAACCCCTTTCTCTCACCTACTTGATAAGCGAGGAAGGGGTTGCACCCACAAAGCACAGACAATCGATGTACTGTGATGGCAGATAGCACATGTGAACACACACTGGGGTTTATTTACTAAACAGTGCAAACTCAGGCTTATTTCTGCATATAAGCCAATTAACTTCTAAATTGAGCTTATTCAATTCAGCTTTTGCATCTAAACATGGAAGCTGATTGGTTTATATGCCAAGTGAGGCTGCTTTTGCACGTTATAGCTTTACTAAATAAACCCAAGTGTGTGTGTGTGCATCCTCAAATTTTGGCGTATTTTAATGTAAAAATATACAACATCTTTGAGAGTGGTGTGGTTGGGGGTGAGGGCAGGGGGGGGCAGATGGGGGGAAAGTCTTCTATATACGTCCCAAAATATCTAGCATGTTTTTGAAGTTTTGGTCCATCACCACCGTCCTTTCCCTCATATTGGCCAGCTCCGTGCTGCACTCCATTATCTGCACAAAAAACATTGTAAGTACTGTAAGTAAGGTGCAGGCCTATCTACATCTCTTTTTCCCTGCAAAGCTGGGGTGTCACTGACCTGTTGTACTGAGAACTTCAACATCTTCTACAACTTCTCCTTCTTCTTCAACTTCTCCTTCCTCCACCAATCCGACATCATCCACCAATCCGCCTAATTCCACCAATCCGCCTTCCTCCACCAATCTGCCTTCCTCCACCAATCCGCCTTCCTCCACCAATCCGCCTTCCTCCTCTCTCCCTTCCTCCTCTCCATCTTCCTCCTCTCCTTCTTCATCATCCTCCTCCTCCACATTTTTTTTTTTTTGCCGTTTTGGAGACAGTGTGGGCCTCACTGACTCCTCATAGCGCTGTCCTCTTCTTTCCCCTAAAAACCAACAAAAAAAAAGGAAACTCATCAGCAACCAGATATTTTTGGAGGGCCTAATTTGCAAACATTGCTTAGAAGTGGCGTTACAATTGTAGTTTTGGGCTTATTCCAGCAAAAACCATATTCTTTTTTTTGGTAGATGACTTCTCCCAAGCTGTGATATAATGAGCCTTTTTGGTGAAGTGACACACATGGCTGGCCTCCTGAATAAGTAGTTTTTGGAGTCCCTTCACCAAAAGTACAAATTAGTCTTTTATGGGGGGAGACACAGGTTCTCTAAATTACAGATGTGAAAACAGCTGCTTATTAGGTTATCTCATCACTGTGTGAATGAATGAATCCTGTTTGCCTTTTAAAATCAACTTAGTTTGCACAGACACATCATATGTTCCACATTGTTTCTCTAAACAATGTTTTTCGCCAAATAGCCACGTCCAGGTGTGATGTTCCTGGACCCGCGGATTTTGGAGAAACTAGGTGATGGAACGATGTTGCCTACGATCGTGGCAAGTCATCGGATTTATTAGACAAACATTACTAATTTTACAATGCAGGGGTTCAAAAATACAAGCAGGCCAACGTGGCAGATGGCGAAATAGACATGGCAAAACATTTAAAAAAACAATAGGCACTCCAAAGACATTTTAAAGTACTTACTTTTTTCTATGATTTTCTTGATTTTGCGATACTGCTCTGGCTAGCGCAGTTTTAAGTCGGACCAGCGTTTCCGGAGCTGCTCTTTTGACCTGGTGACCCCAAACATCTCATAAAGTTTCCTCGCTGCCTTATCCATAATTTTGGACTTCCTCCGGTTAGGGGTGCTGTATGGCCCATGCTCACCATCATAGTCCTTCCGTCGCAGTATGGACACCATCTCCACCATCTCTTGTAGAGACATGTTTGTGGCCTTGTATCGTTTTGGCCTGGATCTGGACGTTCTGGCCTCTGTCCCTTCCAGATCCCGATCAGAGGCTAATGTGCGCTCGTGTGACATCGCCATATTTTCCAATCTACATTGCATAGGGGCGTGGAAAACAGGAATTGGTACGTCATGGGCGGAGACGAGGGCGGCGCTTCTTGATTGCGTGGGGATATAATGGAAACGACGTGATTACGTAGGTTACGCGGAGATTACTCGAGCTGAAACGAGGAGAGAGCGAGACAAAGGTAAATGAAAACATCGGATCAGAGGCCTAGAATTTGGCTGGGGGATGGGGCTTTTCAATGTTGTTTGCACCCTTTTTGTGCTACTGTTATTTAGGCATTTTGGGGTACACCATAAAATTTAGAGAGCCAAGTGCTTGTACACATCACTTCATCAAGATATTTGTAGAGAATGCTCTATCCTCTTTATTTGGATTTTAGAGTATGCAGTCAGATCATGCAAGTATTGTTGTGTGTTGGTTGTACAGAGATAAGTAGTTAGTGTTTTCTGCCATCAATGCTGAGGGGCATGATAGCTACACACAGGGCCGCCATCAGGGGAGTACAGGCATTACACCTGTAAGGGACCCGGAGGCCACCAAGGGCCCCAGATGGCAAGCCCTTTTTTTTATAAAAAATAGATTTTTTTGAAAACAAAATATATTTTTTTAATATATTTTTCTTTTATTTTTTATTAAAGGGCCAATTTTTTTTCTTTTTTTTTTTTAGAGGTCCGGAGGTCCCCAGGGCCCCGGATTGGCTACCCCCCTTTTTTATATATATTGTCCTTTATTGCTTCTTTTTGTAAAGGGCCCCCCCGCTTCTCAATTCGTGGCAGAAGCCCCCCCCCGGTTCCCTGCTCCAGGGGTCCCATGCCCGAAGCTGTGTAAGGGGCCCCAAAATTCCTGATGGCGGCCCTGGCTAAACATGAACTAGTGCCTTGATGAGTGCTAGCATTAATATTCATGGTGGATGTGTTCTTATCTACATGCTACATGCTACAACTTAAACAAATGGCTCTGCATGACACCTTTTTTGGGGGCTACAACAATGCGGCAGAGCTGGCCAGCTATGTAGCAGCAGAAGACACTGTGTTTGTATACTGTAGTTGCTCTAAAATGAATGAATGTGCACATATTTTTAGAATCTCAAAGCTGAGCCTTTTTTAAGTTGTGCTTTGTGTTTGTTTGTCATTTTCTATTCTAGACATTACTATTGAAGGAAATTTTACGAGCTGAAAGCTGTTCAAAATGGAATTGCTGAAAGGGAAGGAGGCAACAATGCAGCTTATCAACCGCTATCGGGATATGCCCCTTCTTTGGGACACCAAGCACCCAGAATATTTAGACACCCAGAAGAGAGCGGCAGCACTTGATGAGATTGCTACATACCTGCACACTTGGGTGCCAAGTTGCACAGGCGACATGGTGAAGGATAAATTTAGTAACCTCAGGAGAAGCTACAGAAATGTCTATAAAAACATCAAATATAAAAAATCAGGATCAGCAGCATCTAAGAAAAGGGAACCCAAGCTCTGGTACTACAAAGAGCTCAGTTTTTTGAACGATGAACTGGATGGCAGGCCTTCTGATTCAACACTACCTTCCAGCCTTCCTCCCAGCGGAACTTCCCTGGATCCCAGGGGCCCTGCAGAATCTGAAGCGGGGCTGGCTGACATGGAGCCAGATCTGGCCATCTTCGATGAGGTATAGTATTTTCCAACATATTTTGGTGCTGCTATTTATTTTTAATTAGTGAGTTGATCTGGTAAACAAAAAACAAACCTTGGGAAGAAAAACCAAAGTTGTGGGCCTACAAATAGGTGTCAGGGATGCCAAATGCAGAGGTCAGAAGGACAGTCTGTTTAATTAAAATTAATACTAACTAAAACAGTCTAGAGAAAGAAAATGTGTGTGATTGATTGTGCAAAATATTACAACATGTCCCTTTTTTATACACAGGAAGAAGAGACCAGCCAGGAGGTGGCAGCTCCTGAGGCCCATGTCAGCCAGGCCGAAGGGGGGAGTGGCAGCCAGGAGGAGGCCGGGCCAAGTGAGGTGCAGCAGGTCCCCAGGCCCAGGCTGAGCACCATCAGCCAAGTTCCTCCCCTCCAGATGAGGCCACCAGCTGCAAAGAGGCGCAGGAGTGCGGTGCACGACGAGAGCCTGGAGGTTATACGGGAGGCTGCTGAAATCATGAGGGCCCCCTCAACCCAACCGAATGCTATAGTGCATTTGTGGCCAATGAGCTCAACCAAGGGGGGGAGGAGCAAAAAAGCCTGGCCAAGGACCTGATTAATCAGGTCCTGGCCAGGATGAAAAGGGACGAGCTGAGCAGGGACACTGTGCTGTGTGACCCGGCCTGGCCTGCTCTCCATCATCATCATCCTCCTCCTGCTGCCACATCACCCCCACCTGCAAGGGTCCGTGGACAGACCCGTGGAAGTTTCGCTGGAAGGAAGTCTGGAAAGAAGTCGAGAAGATGATTCCCTGCCATCCAGTTGATTGTCCAAAAAACTGAGCTCGTTGGAGTAGCACAGCTTGGGTTCCTTTGTTCATGTGCTGCTGATCCTGATTTTTGTTATTGACTCCTGAGGTTACTAAATTTATCCTTAATCATGTTGTAATTCCCAGTTATGCATGTATGTTGCAATCTCATCAAGTGCTGCCGTTCTGGTGATTTATAATTTCTTTTTTGGCCGGAAATAAATGGCTTTTGTAGTTACTTTCAAACCTTGTCTATTGTGTTTTATACTGTGGTGAGTAAGCATCAGACATTTGTAAAATAAAATGTGGCATTTGCAAAGGACACAAACTCCTTGGGGGGGCGGGGGGACCTTTTGTGGTCGAACTTGGTAAACCCAAAAGAAGCCTAAAAAATTAGAAAAAAGAAAACACCCCCCCCCTCCCCCCCAAAAAAGGGAAAAAATAAAGGATGAAACAACAAAATTACATAAGTTGGGAAAATAAAAGGGAATTTTAACAAAAAAAAAAACATGATGAAGGAATTTGGAAATATTCCTAAACCGTAAAATACAACTAAAAAAAAAACACACCGAAAAAACAAATATGATACCCTCAACATTAAGTCAAAATAGACATAATAAAAATGTGGAGAACGGAAACAAATGTGGGGACATCTGGCTAGCAAACAGTGTCAAATAGAAAAAACACTAACGAAAATGCAAGCTTTCAGTATGTGACATCGGGACAAAATTGCATCAGCAAGAGAACGGGTTTCTTCTAGCAAGAGAACAAAGAACAAAAAAATGCTAGAAACGGGACACTATATAGAGAGTTTAGGTGACGAATGTGCCAGGTCCCAAACAAACGCAAGTTTTACCTGAACGAGTGCTCCGTCCCATCGTTTTGACTGAGCATGCGCGGGTTTTTGGTCCGATGCTTTTGTGTACTCACGGGCGGACATATCCGACGGACATGTGTCCGGCGGAAATATTTCAAAGCATGCTTTGGAATTTGTCCGCAGGAGAAATCCGGCCAAAACGGTCCGTTTGCCCATACAGACGAGCGGATTTTTCGGATGAAATGGTCTGTCGGACCAGTTTCAGCGGATTTATTCCCTCGTGTGTACAAGGCCTCACACTAACACTAAATGAAGTGATCAGTAAATATATGATCACTGCAATCAGTGACAGTGTGACAGGGGGCTGGGGGGGGGTGATCGGAAGGGGTTAAATGTGCCTATGTGTATGGTGTCAGTGTAGTGTTGGTGCGACTTACTGTGAGTCTTCTCTCCTCTCGGCGGATTGAAAATACCGCCGAGAGGAGAGCTGACATCACTTCCTCTGCCAGTGTTTACATTACACAGGCAGAGGAAGTGTCACGGCGGGGGGTTGCTGGATTGGCTGGGAGCGACCCCAAGGGTTGGACAAAATCGAGCAGCCGCCCCCTCAACACGGATCGCTCCCGCAGGTAAGACGCCCGCCGCACGCAGCGGAGGGGGTCCTGATCGGACCCCCGACCCGCTAGAAGGCAGGGACGTACATGTACGCCCATCTGCCTGTACGTGCCATTCTGTAGACGTACTTAGTCATGCAGTGGGCGTTAAGCAGTTAAACCACTAGCGAACAAAAAATTATTGTCGGCTTTCGGCAATACAGAGAAAAGTCATTACAGTCAAAAGTCATGCATTGGGGTCCCCCCAAATTCAATTACCAGGCCCTTCAGGTCTGGTATAGATATTAAGGGGAACCCTGTGTCAAATAAAAAAAAAATAACGTGGGGTTCCCCCCAAATATCCATACCAGATAATTTTTTTCCTTCAGAAATTTTATGACAATAACTTGCATATAAGCCTTTAAAATTGGCACTTTAGCTTTCTCCCATAGACTTTTACATGTTGTTCCGCGGCTTTTAGAATTTGCTACGAACACCCCAAATTGTTCGCTGTTCGGCGAACAGGCAATGTTCGAGTTGAACTTGAGTTCGATTCGAACTTGAAGCTCATCCCTAGGAAGGAGTTACATTGTCGCCAGTAAAGAGTACTGAAGGAAACTTTGTATACAATGTAATACTGTTTGCCTGAGCATTCTCTTGAGAGATGGTGCCTAGAATGAAGAATCCCATTATTCTCAATGGGCTTGTTCACATCTGAGCATTCCTGGTACACATAAAAAGCACACGTTTATATACACAAAGTTTAAGGTGGTAAGTGCTGTTATGAGATGTTTTTTATCACTTTACCTTGCCTATGCATTGGCACTGCACTGGGAAAAGCAGCTCTTCACATCTGGCATGAACGGATTCTTGGACCTCAATCAGATGGGAGCTGACGTCCTTTGCTGAGCTGATTTGAAGCAAATATGTCACTTTCTAATAAAGTTGCAAAAAAATGCCAGTATGTAAAGGAAGTAAAAATTGCCCATTCACATGGGCTTTCTGATCATGTCTGCCTTTCCATTTCACAGGTGAACATGTTTGTGTCTTTGAACCTTTGTGTGTGTCTATGGGTAGGCTGATGCAAACAGACTTGTGTTTGTTTATACCCACTTACCTCCAAGTCTGTTAACCACTTGACCACTGGGCACATAAACACCCTTAATTTTTTTAATTTTATTTTGTCCAATAAATTTTATTGAATTTGACATAGGTTACAACAACATATCGCATCACATTTAGCCAATGTTTACAGCATGGGTAAATAGACAAGAAATATGTTTCAATAACATCAGCAGTAAAACCAGTATGCTACACATCTTGCAACAAACTATAAACAAAGCCGAAACAGGGGGAACATTGTATAAATAAAGACAGTATAATACTGGTGGAACCCCCGCCTAGGGGAGAGTCCCCTTGGGCATCACTTCTCTGCGAGTGGGGCTAAAGAGACCTATAGGAGGTATCGGGGACCTGGGCCAGGTTGAAGAAGCGAAAGCAAGAGCTGGAAGCAGAGGACCTCATGTATACAGACCCCTCCACCACCCACCCCTGACGGGAACTAATCTGTGGGTGGGAGGGTACCAGGTGTATGCACAAAGTAAGGTAGGGTTGGCATGGTCCTAGTACGTAATGTGTAGTGTGTCTCATTTTTTGGTCGGCGGCCCAGCGTCGCACACCAACCACCCCGGTATAAAGAGGAGTAAACCCTCCGTTTAGGTGGGGGGAAGCTCTCCTAGACATAAGACTTTGGAGGTACCCTGTCAAGCTGTGGTAGCTGGGCAGTTGCCCTAAGCGGTAGGGCCGGAGAAGGGGGGGGGACACAACAGTGGAGGGGAGACCTGGTGACTGTCCTCTCAGTTGAAAGTCTGCTTCATCCATTCTGCGTCAGTGTATGAGATTATTAGAAGTCGTCGGCGTGCCTGTTCTGTAGTGTGAGAGGTTCTGTAGTGTGTCCAGCAACCCCAGGTGTATCTAAACGTCTCAGAGGTATCCTTAGCTTGGTGGATAATACTTTCCATCTCTTCAATCCTGTTGACCCTATTCTGCCAGTCAGTAATGGTGGGCGGTGGGGAACTCTTCCAGAGCAGGGGAATACACTGGGTTGCAGCATTGATTCGATGAAGGACTAGAGATTTATGGTAAATTGATTTAGACAGGGAGGTGTGGTGAAGCAAGTATTGCGCCGGGGTGAAATCAGGAGCGAACGTGGTGATTTGGGTGATGACGTCATGTACGTTTACCCAGAAGGGTCAGATTTTCGGGCAATCCCACCAGATATGTAAGAGGGTGCCCTCGGCCTCCTCACATCTCCAGCAGGTGGGAGAAACCGCAGGGAACAATTTGTGCAGTGTACTGGGAGTTCTGTACCATCTTGAATAAATCTTATACCTGTTCTCCTGGGCCGAAACGTTTATGGAGCCTTTGTGGGTGTGATGCCAGATCGAATTCCAGTCCTCATCAGAAACGGGGGTCTCGAGGTCAGCCTCCCATTTCTCATGAATGTCAGTATTAGCAGTCGTGCTCGGCGTAAGCGTGGAGTATAAGGTGGCGACAAGGTGGCGTTGCGGTTCAGTGGAAATACATAGCTTCTCGAAAGATGTGAGGTCTCTATACCATAGGGTAGGTGTCGGCGTGTTCTGGAGAAAGTGTCTCAGCTGGAAGTATTTAAAGCGGGGTAGAAACAAATCAGGGAATTTTACAGACATTTCCGAGTGGGAGAGGAGCGCATCGGAGCCAAAGAACTGGTATGCCCTAAAAGACGGGGTGGGCTGGTGCGCTTGCTGCTCAGTAGTGCTGAGGAAGCCAGGGTTGTGATTTAGCGGTGTCATGGGGCCAGGGAAAGGGGGTGTGTCACGGTCGCTAGTCAAGCACTTCAGTACTAAAATGGTAGGTCCGATCAGAGGGTGGGATGTTCAGGGCTTGGGGGTTAACTTCGGGTCTATCCAGGGGAGGTGGGAGATCCGAAAACCAACGATTGCTTCCTCCAATTCCCCCCAGTCCTTGCTTTCCCTGTGGACGTGCTAGTCCACTACTCTCGTCAGTAGACAAGCTTTGTGATAACGGGTGAGGTCAGGCAGACCTATACCACCCAAGAGCTTGGGGAGAGAGAGTCTATCCCATTTTAGCCTGGACGGGCGTCCAGCCCACAGGAAGGTCCTACAGACAGATTTAAAGGAGACCCTTAATAACCAGACCAATTTTTAGCTTTCGGTGCTCTCACAGTTTGAATGACAATAACTCAGTCATACAACACTGTAACCAAATGAAATGTTTGTCCTTTTTTCCCCCCCACAAATAGAGCTTTATTTTGGTGGTATTTGATCACCTCTGTGGTTTTTATTTTTTTTGCTATAAATGAAAAAAGAACAAATATTTTGTAAAAAATAATCATTTTTCTTCATTTCTATTATAAAATTTTGCAAAAAAGTAATTTTTCTTCATAAATTTGGCCTAAAATGTATACTGCTACATATCTTTGGTAAAAAAAAATATTATTTAGTCTGGGTGAAAGTTATAGGGTCTACAAGCTATGGTACCAATTACTGAAAATTGATCAATTTCATCACACCTGATGTACTGACAGCATCTCTCATTTCTTGAGACCCTAACATGCCATAAAAGTACAAATACCCCCCAAATGACCCCTTTTTGGAAAGAAGACATTCCAAGGTATTTAGAAAGAGTCCTGGTGAGTTTCTTAAAGTTGTAATTTTTTCCCACAATTCTTTGCAAAATCAAGATTTTTTTTTCATAAAATTTTCATATTAGCAGGTTATTTCTCACACACAGCATATGCTTACCACAAATTACACCCCAAAACACATTCTGCTATTCCTCCCGAGTATGGCGATAGCACATGTGTGAGACTTTTACACAGTGTGGCCACATACAGAGCCCCAACATGCAGGGAGCACCCAGGCCAATTCTGACATTTCTCTCCTACATGTAAAAATCATCATTTATTTGCTAGAAAATGACATAGAACCCCAAAACATTATATATGCTTTTTAGCAAAGACCCTAGAGAATACAATGGCGGTCGTTGCAACTTTTCATCTCGCATGGTATTTGCACAGCAATTTTTCAAACGCGTTTTTTTTGGAAATAAAACAGTTTTGTGCTTTTAAAAAAAATATTAAAGTTAGCCCATTGTTTTTGCATAATATGAAAGATAAAGTTACGCCGAGTAAATAGATACCTAACATGTCACCCTTCAATAATGCTCACGCTTGTGGAATGGCGCCAAACTTCGGTACTTAAAAATTCCCATAGGCGATGCCTTAAATATTTTTACTGGTTACATGTTTTTAGTTACAGAGAAGGTCCAGGGCCAAAATTATTGCTCTCGCTCTAACGTTCGCAGAGATACCTCACATGTGTGGTTTGAACACCGTTTTCATATGTGGGCGGGACTTGCGTATGCGTTCGCTTCTGCATGCGAGCTCACGGGGACAGGAGCGCTGTATGCCCAGAGTATGCCCAGAGTATTGCGGAGTATGCCCAGAGTATTGCAGAGTATGCCCAGAGTATTGCAGAGTGTGCCCAGAGTATTGCAGATTATGCCCAGAGTATTGCCAGAGTATTGCCAAAGTATTGCCAGAGTATGCCCAGAGTATTGCAGAGTATGCCCAGAGTATTGCAGAGTATTGCCAGAGTATTGCCAGAGTATTGCCCAGAGTATTGCCCAGAGTATGCCCAGAGTATTGCCCAGAGTATTGCCAGAGTATTGCCAGAGTATTGCCCAGAGTATGCCCAGAGTATGCCCAGAGTATGCCAGAGTATTACCAGAGTATGTCCAGAGTATTGCCAGAGTATGCCCAGAGTATTGGCCCCCAGAGTATTGCCCAGTATTGCAGAGTATTGCCGCAGGGATGGCTGAGCAGGGAGGGATGGATGGATCTGTGACTGCATTTGTCACAGATCCAGCCCACAGCACTGCCGCTGACCTCCGCTCCCTCCCCTCTCCTCTCACACTGTACCAATCGGTACAGCGAGAGGAGGGAGGACCGGCGTCATCAAATGACGCCGGTTTGTTTACAAGTGATCGCTCCGTCATTGGACGGAGCGATCACGTGGTAAACTGCCGCTATCAGCGACGATTTACCGTGATCCGTGATGCGCCGGGTCCTCTGGACCCGGCGGTCACGGATGCTCCCGTGTGCGCGCCGTGTCGGTGACGTGGCGGTGACGTTGACGCCGCCACGTCACCGCACCAGGAAGTAAAACACTTCCGCGCAAGCGTCAAAACCATTCGGCGCGTGTGCGAGAAGACATGTCTGCTGGTTAGCGTACTAACCAGCAGACATGTCGGGCGGACGGGTTCCCAGCCGACAGATTTCAAAGCATGCTTTGAAATCTGTCGGGTGGCCAAATCCGTCTGTTTGCCCGTACACACGATCGAATCTGTCTGCTGAAACGGTCTAGCAGACCGTTTCCAGCAGACAAATTTGATCGTGTGTACGCGGCCTTAGAGTTAAGCAACCGCCCTGTAGACGTACTTTGTCTATAGGGCGGTTGCAAAGTGGTTAAAGTCGCTGCAAACCCTTTGGTATACCTAGTGAAGTGGCTGGCCTCCTACATACGTTGTACCTGTTTGTTGCAGTATTCTCTTCTCTACAACCATTCAAAATGGAGAATTTATAAAGCCTATCTGAGCTGTCAGAGAACAGAAATTGCACTCTGCAGAGCTCAGTGAGGAGAGCTCTGAAAGGTGATTGGATGGGAGGGACACCCCCCCCCCCCTTCCCTTTCACACAGGAACAGAGCTGAGGCTCTCAATCAGATAGAGATCCCTCCCCTGTCATCTTTTTTCTCTTGGTGTAAGGAAAACTTGTCAGAAGTGATTAATACTAATAACAGAGGAATGAAGCAACAGACAGAAATTACAAGTACACACTATAGAGGGATATGCTGTGTTCATATTTCATGTAAGGTTTACAACCACCTTAAAGGGGCTGTAAAGGTTTCCTTTTTTTTTTAAATAACAAACATACCATACTCCCGCATGCGAGAGACACAGCAAACACGTGGAAGAAGGTGCTCTGGTCAGATGAGACCAAAATTTAACTTTTTGGAATAAAAGCAAAATGCTATGTGTGGTGGAAAACTAACACTGTACATCACCCTGAACACATCATCCCCACTGGGAAACATGGTGGTGGCAGCATCATGTTGTATGGATTGCTTTTCTTCAGCAGGAACAGGGAAGCTGGTCAGAGTTGATGGAAAGATGGTTGGAGCCAAATACAGGGCAATCTTAGAAAAAAACCTGTGAGGCCTCGTACACACGATCAAATTTATCTGCTGAAACCGATCCGACGGACCGTTTCAGCAGACATCTCCGATCGTGTGTACGGGCTAGTGGACAGGTTTGTCCATCGGACAAATTTCAAAGCATGCTTTGAAATTTGTCTGCTACAAACCTGTCCGCGCATGCGTCGAATGGATTCGACGCATGCGCGGAAGCATTTTATTTCCGGGTTTGGTGACGTGGCGGCGTCAACGTCACCGCCACGTCACCGCATCCTCAGATCGAGGGGATTTTCATCCGATGGTGTGTACACGCCATCGGACCAAAATCCGATGAGACATGTCTGCTGCAAACGGTCCGTCAGACATGTTTAAGCGGACATGTCTCATCGTGTGTACGCGGCCTGAGAGCAAAAGCTACAATGGAATGGTTTAGATCAAAGCATATTCATGTGTTAGAATGGTCCAGTCAAAGTCCAGACCTAAATCCAATTGAGAATCTGTAGAAAGACGTGAAATCACAGACGCTCTCCATCCAATCTGACAGAGCTTGAGCTATTTTGCAAAGTAGAATGGGAAAAAAATTTACTCTCTAGATTTGCAAAGCTGGTAGAGACATTCCCAAAAACACTTGCAGCTGTATTGCAGTGAAAGGTGATTCTACAAAGTACTGACTCAGGGGACTGAATACAAATGCACGCCACACTTTTCACATATTAATTTGTAAAACAAATTGAAAAACCATTTATAATTTTCCTTCCACTTCACAATTATGTGCCACTTTGTGTTGGTCTATCACATAAAATCTCAATAAAATACATATCCGTTCTTGGTTGTAACAAAAAAAAAAATTGAACATTTTAGGGGGTATAAATACTTTTTCAAGGCACTGTATATATTAAAAATAATGGGGCAGACTCAATGAACCACATTTTTTATCTCCCATCACTCTTCTATGTTTCATTGAGATGACAGCTGACACCTGTAGGCAGGTCGGCTTGTACAAGCACAATCACATACATGTACGTCGCGGCTTTCTACCGGGTCTGCTCATGTATGAGTGCGGACTCGGGATATGGTGATGCCGTTCGCTGCAGCAAAAGCCGATCGACAGGTCTCAGCCAATGATTTATGGCCGTCACCCGCTGATTGGCACAAGGGATGACAGAAGTGAGTCCTGTGTCGGTAAATAACACAGAGCTCTCGCCATACATCAGCAATGTGAGATTGTTTTCTCCCTGCAAAGCAAGTTGTAGTTAGTAAAACAGCACACAGTAAACACTGTTAGGCACACATTGAACTCCTTGATTGATAGATGTTAACCACTTCCCAGCCAGTGTCATCAGTACAGTGACAGTGCATTTTTTTTTAGCACTGATCATTGTATTAGTGTCACTGGCGATGTCAGTGGTAGTTAGTCAGTCCCCCCCCAGCATCAGTTAGTGTCAAATTTCCTGCTGCACTACTGCAGTCCCATTATAGTACGCTGATCATCGTCATTAGAATTAAAAAAAAAAATCCAATATATGCCATCGTTTTTAGATGCAACAACCTTCACACAAACCCATCAATATACGCATAGTGGGATTTTTTAAATTAAAGACATGTAACAGAATACATTTTAGTCAAAATGTATGAAGAAATGCGATTTTTTTTATTTAATTAAATTTTTTATCATCGGTTAGTGTCAGATTGGCCGCTGCACTATCACAGTGGCACAATGAGTTGCTTATCATTGCCATAAGTAGTATGATAAAGAAAAAAATAAAATCAATTCTGTGTCTATACCCTAATTTGTAGACGCAAACCAATCAATATACACTTGTTGGGATTTTTGTTTTTACCAAAGACATGCAGCAGAAACTTTTTTGCCAAATATTTACAGCAGAAAGTTGCAAATATTGTTTTTTTTGTTTCTAAATGTGGGGTCTTTTTTTTGTTTATATCACAAAAAATAAAAACCGCCTATCAGTATCCTTCAGTGATGCCTCTCAGTGCCCATCAGCACAGCCTCATAATTGCCCACCAGTGCCGCTTAATCAATGCTCATCAGTGCTGCCTATCAGTGCACATCAGTGCTACCTATCAGTGTCCTTCAGTGCCGCATATCAGTGCAGCCTCTTCAGTGCCCACCAGTGCTGCCTCATCAATGCTCATCAGTGCTGCCTATCAGTGCCCATCAGTGCTACCTATCAGTGTTTATCAGTGCAGCATATCAGTGCCCACTAGGGCCTCCTCATCAATGCTCATCAGTGCTACCTATCAGTGTCCTTCAGTGCAGCCTCATCAGTGCTGCCTCATCAATGCTCATCAGTGCTGCCTATCAGTGTTCTTCAGTGCGGCATATCAGTGCAACCTCATCAGTGCCCACCAGTGCTGCCTCATCAATGCTAATCAGTGCTGCCTATCATTCGTCATTAGTGCTGCTTATCAGTGCCCATTAGTGCACCCTCATCAGTGCTTTCTCATTAGTGCCCACCAGTGCTGCATCATCAGGGCCTATCCTAGGCAGGGTGCATAGGGTGCTCTGCACCCAGGCGCCTGCAGAGGTGGGGCGCCAAAATGGCAGAGTTCTCCCCTCCCTCCTTCTCTCCTTGTTTGTGTCCATCCAGAACTAGTGTTCTAAGCATAGGTGTGTGTCTGTCCAGAATTGATGTGTCTCTGACCATCTCCTTTACTATGTCTGCAGTCTCTGACCATCTCCTGTACAATGTCTGCAGTCTCTGATCGTCTCCTGTATCATGTCTGTAGTATGTCTGGGGGCTCTTTCTAACAGACTCTCTAACACAGGGGTGGCAAACACAAGGCCCGCGGGCCGAATCCAGCCCGGGCGGCCTTGTCATGTGGCCCGCGGAGCGGCCACCGTCAGCAGGGGAATCTGTTATGGCATTATTCAGTGAGGGGCCGAGCCGAGGACAGATCCGAGGCCTGAGAGCCCCGGAAGTTGGGAGAATAGCTCAACCACGGCCGCCTCCTCCTTGACCTCTCCCCCCGACCCCGCCCCCCGAGAGGTGAGAATCGGTGGGCACAGCATCTCCTGTGCCTCCAGAGCATGGATTGCTCTAACTTCCCGGGACACAGGCTGAATGGTGACCCAGAGGACAGGCACGCTGCCAGGGAGCTGCTGAAAACATCAAAGGTAGGGCGCTTACAACCCACGCTACGCCACTGGTGTGAGCGCAGATACAACTGGCCTTTTGAGGGCAACCAAACTGCTGATGCGGCCCTCGATGAATTTGAGTTTGCCACCCCTGCTCTAACAGAAGCCCTCTCTGTGTCCATCAGAGAGGCCCCCCTCCAGGTCCCAATAAAGTACTCTGCTTTTCTTCCTGTATTTTGTTTATTGTTATGAGATCATATAAGGATCCCAGGGTAATGAAGACTTTGTGGGGGAGCATCTCTGTGGTTGAGTCATTGCCATAGAAACATTTGTAAAGGGGAGGAGTTAGGAAAATGACCACGCCCATGTGGGGGCACCAGAAATATTTCTGCACCCATGGCGCCTGTGACCTTAGGATCGGCCCTGCGACTCATCAATGCCCAACAGTGCTGCCTAGCAGTGCCACCTCATCAGTGCAGCCTATTAGTGGCCATCATTGCAGCAGCATCAACGCACATCAGTGAAGGTGAAAAATTTCCTGTTTGCAAAATTTCATAACAGAAACTAGGAAAAACTGTTTCTTTTTTTCTCTCTCAAAATGTTTGGTCTTTTTTCCTTTGTTTATCAAAAAATAAAACTGTCAGTTCTGAGGAATACCACCAAAAGAAAGCTCTATTTGTGTGAACAAAATGATAAAAATGTCATATGGGTACAGCTTTGTATGACCGTGCAACTCCCATTCAGAGTGTCATGCCGCGTACACACGGTCGTTTTTTGTCTTGTAAAAAAACTTTTTTTTTTCTCATGAAAAAAAAACAAAGTTTTTCAAACTTCATTTAAAAAAACTACGTTGCCTACACACCATCGTTTTCTGAAAATGCTCTTGCAAAGCGCCGTTACGTACAACACGTATGACGGCACTCTGTTCCATTCAAGGTCGCGTCATAACTTGCTTCTGAGAATGCGTGGGTTTAAAAACGTAGTTTTAAACGTCGTTAGCCCACACACGATCATTTTTTTATGACACAACAACGACATTTTGAAAAACGACATAAAATATTGAAGAATGTTCGAATTTTTTTTTGGTCGTTTTTCAGAAGACAAAAAGCGACGTAAAGCCCACACACGATCATTTTAAATGACGTTTTTTAAAACTTTGTTTTATTTCATCACAGAAAAAGACCGTGTGTACGCGGCATTACAGCGTTGCAAATTGGACTGGGCATTAAGGGGGTAAAGGTGTCTGGTAGGCAAGTGGTTATTATTACCTTTTATCCTTACAGGCTGGCATTTTGTACAACTTTACAGATTTGCACTGAAGCCCACATGTAAGGAATGGGTCTCCTCCGTATAGAGTGAAAGCATTAATAGGGAAGCAGTAAGGAGGTGTATTTGGTGTGTATGAAGAAGAAGTGAGGTAAAGCCGCGCTCTTGTCACACTTCTCCTCACACAGACTTCCAGTATACTGCCTGGACCCCCCTCTCCTCTCTTCTCTTTTCCCTCCTTCCTGCTCCGTCCCTCCCCGCCTTGCTGAGGTGGGCGGATCCGCTGAGTGGCTGAGCGCTAAGTGGGAGCTGGAATGCCCGGGAGGAGAGGGGTGGCGCCACACGTGTGTGTCTCCCTTCGCTGTGCATGTTCACCAGAGCACACACGGCTCCATTCACTGACACCCATTACCGGGCCGGCCACGGGGGACCGACACACACACATACACACACACACACACAGCAGCCCCCCCCCCACCTCATTCCACACACTTCCCACTCTCTTCTCTGTCTTCTCCAACTTCTGCCACTCCCTCCCTCCCCTCTCTTCTTCATTTGTGAGGAGGGATGGAGGAGACACCTCAGGGAGAAGAGTGAGTGCGTGCCACCCACCTATCCACCCCATTGCTTCTAGGTGACCCGCTCCTACAGAGGAGCAACATCTGTACAACTTGGAGTGAGGGAGGAGAGAGAGAGGAGGAGGAGAGAGAGGAGGACTGCGGGAGAACAGGAACATGCCAAAGTGAGAGAAAGAGAGGAGAAGAGGAGCGGAGAGGAGAAAACTTTGGAAGAAAACGTGTGAGTATGAGCGGTATGTGTCACCGGGGGGGGACATCCCACACCACCACCATCACACTCTCATACGGGACATCGGACCTTCTTACTTCTATCATGGATGGAAAGTTAGAGAGAAAACTACATCGGAAATGTCAGGAGGAGGAGGAGGAGGGGGGGAAGGGGGATCGGATTACTACATCTCCATAAAGTGATGCAGGACAAGGAGCACTGTTATGGGGGGAAGGGGGACCCCTAGTCCTGACACTGAGGGGGACAGTCCATGGCAGGGACAAGGAGCAATCCAAGGGATCAGTGTTCTGGGGGGACCCCTAGATCTGACACTGAGGGGGACAGTCCATGGCAGGGACAAAGAGCAAGCGAAGGGGTCGGTGTTTTGAGGGGGACCCCTAGTTCTGACACTGAGGGGGCAGTCCATGGCAGGGACAAAGAGCAAGCCAAGAGATCAGTGTTTTGGGGGGGACCCCTAGTCCTGACACTGAGGGGGACAGTCCATGGCAGGGACAAGGAGCAATCCAAGGATCAGTGTTCTGGGGGGACCCCTAGTCCTGACACTGAGGGGGCAGTCCATGGTAGGGATAAGGAGAAAGGTAAGGGAGCACTGTTATGGGGAGAGCAGATCAGGCAGGGGGGACTTCCAGTCCTGATACTTTGGGGGAACAGTCCATGGCAAGGAGAAAGCAAAATAATTGGTGTTATAGAGGGGGAGCCCAGGTCCTGAAGCGAGGGGGGGGGGGGGGGGGGAGTCCATGGCAGGGACATGGAGCAAGCCAAGGGATCAGTGTTATGGGGAGAGCAGATCAGGCAGTTCTGATACTTGAGGGGGGGGGGGGGGTGTCAGTCCATGGCAAGGAGCAAGCAAAGCACTTGGTGTTATAGAGGGGACATGGCAGGGACAAGGAGCAAGCCAAGGGATTACCATTATGAGGGGGTTGCAGATCAGACAGCCCCCCCTAGTCCTAACACCGTGGGAGGAGGGGCAGTCCATGGCAGGAGCATAAAAAGAGCTCAGTGTTATTGTGGGGGGGCAAGCAGATCAGGCAGGGGGGACCCCAAGTTCAGACACCTGGGGGTAAAGGGGAAAGACAAAGCCTTACTGTTATGGGGGAGGGGGGTGTGTGCGAATAGGCAGGGGGGACCCCCAATCTTGACACGGGAGGCACAGTCCATGGCAGGGAAAGAAGCATGACAATGGCTGAGTGTTATAAGGATGGGGGAGCAGGTTAGGCAGGGGGACTTTAAATCCCCACACTGGGGGGTGAGAGTTCATGTCAGATGCAAGAAAAAAAAAACAAGAGCTGAGTGTTATGGGGTGGGAGTTGCAGAGCAGACCCCTTATATTGATACTGGGGGACAGTCCATGGGGCAAGGGCAGGAGCAAGTTAAGGGCTCAGTGTTCAAGGGGGAGGCAGATCCGCAAGGGACACCTCTAGTTCTGGCACTGGGGGCAGAGAAGGGGTGGTAGTCTATGGCAGGGACAAGGAGCAAGCCGAGACTTCAGTGTTATAGAGGAGAATCAAATCAGACAGGGGGCACCTCCAGTCCTGCTGGTGGGGGGAGGGGACAGTCCATGGCAGGGACAGATCAGAGCTGTGCTTACTAGAGGGAAGCCCTTTGGAAGGGAGAAGGTAGGAGCTTTCTGTGAGTGAGAATCTTTTGTTTTCCAACACAAGAAGGGGAGAAGTAGAGTTGTGATTGCTGCATTGGTGGCTTCTGCTAACTTTGTCTGAAAACTTTTGTCCCAGACCTGTACGGAGATCTCTATAGCCGCAGGCTGCATGCTCGTGTCATTAGAATACACAGTCATGCTTTTGTTTACTTTTTTACATACTTTTGCTTTTGCTTACGTTTTATATTTATTTCCATTTGTTTATTTGTTTTGGTTGTAACTTTATGGTGGCTATACATAGAATGACTTTATATATGATTATATTTTCAAGAGTTGTCTGATCAGAAATACGATAAAAAAAAACCTGTAAGATTGTTTGATGCCGTTCGATTAAAACAGTCAAATTGGCATAAATTCCATACTGTTTGACTTAGACTTAAATCAAATTGGATTCAATCAAACTGAATTAATCGACTGGGGTAGAAATGTATCAATGGTTTCATATAAATTAGAAGCATTAATTTGGTCATATTACGAGCAATCAGGTTATGAGATTGCATGGTGGATACTGAGATGTGCTCAAACTTCCAATCATATCTTCCAACCATTGATGGAAATCCACTTTCCAGTGTGTGGCATATCGATCGAAAGGGTAATCGACTATGGATCAATTATTTCTGCCAGGAGAGATCGATTGAAAAAGGAAAAGATCTTTTTTTGAAGCGTGCAAGGCCGCCATTACTGTCCACTTGGAAATATGATTAGAAGATCGAAAAGATTGTTTGATTCACCACACACTTAACAACCATATTGAATTATCTACCTTCATTTGATTGGATTTTGCAGTCAGAACATTTTCAATTGAATCAATAGGTTTTAGTCAGAACTGATCAATGACAAAGTATGCTGTGAAGAATTGTTCCAAGAGATCTGGACGCAAGTACTTTTTAGTAGCCCATGTACAAAGTGTATAAAGATCAGTAAATACATGTAACATTTAGATCTGAAAAATCAAATTAGAAAAATCTGCGTCCGAGGTCAGTGATTTATGTGTGTACGCACGTAACCGCACGTGTGTATACGCTTAGGTGCATGTACAGGCTGACACATTTATTGCACATTTATAGATGAAGCATTAAGTTGTCCCTGCTAACTAGATCCATAGTTTGTGTAGGTTAATTTTAAGGTGGTCCCTGACTGGTTTTCAAACTCCCCCCCCCCCCAAGATTCAGTGGCTCATGCTTAAGGGTCAGTATACACAGACATTTGTTTTTGGCATCTGACACGCTTTTGTGACACATTCGGATTTGGAACCCATGCAGCGTTATTCACATATGAAGGAGGCAGATAATATGGAGACAATACAGAGGCAGAAAAGTCCTTATGTATAGTGTATTTCTGTTTGATCATCTTAAAGCAAATCTTTATTGAGAGCAACTGCCATTGCTAATCACCTTCTGCACACAAAAAAAGTCTAAAGACTTGTAGAGCTGACATTGACTTTACCATGAAGAGCACTGAAGTGCAGAACTTTTATAGCATCCCCCCCCCCTTCTCCCCCCCCCCCGGATTCTGGGTCCCCTCACAGTTGGCCATTGTGCCCTTAAATCCACCACTGTTAGGATTTGCCCCAGACATATTCAATGAACAGGGAATTATATCAAGCAATTTTAAAGTTCTAGGCGCGCAAATGAAAGTTTGAAGAACAATTAGTGTGTGGTTACTCATCTCGTAGTGTGCTGCTCCCTCCCCGTGTCTCTAAGGACAGTGAAGAGCTCAACTTCCACAAAGCATTTCTTGGCTGATTTTCAAACTGTCCTGACTCCCAAAGTTAGCTACATGCCAGCCTTGTGCTGGCTGAAACTTTGTATCTTTAACACAGTCCTCCCACATCTGGACGCTGGAGGGAGGGAACCCACATGCAGCTCTCTTCCTTACTGAGACTCTCACCAGAAGCACTTCTCAGTCCCAGATTAGTTGACTTTCCAGCTGCCTGGCTGATGTGATTGCAAATGAATACAAAGAACTTTGAAACTTCCCTGATACGTTCTAGCTTTATAGATCAGATCTGAACGTTAGCCATAATTGTGGTTTTTAACTAACTAGAAGAGCGCTTTACTAACAAAGCAACTTGGAGAAAGTTGTGCAGCAGTTTTATAAGTGTTTTGATATATTATAATACGCTGGGATCATATGTTATTGTGGTTTAGAAGGAGATGTGGGATTATTTTATTTTTCATATGCAGCATTTTGTAATTTGTTTCTCTTGTTTTTAAGGGAGCAAAAAATATATACTTGCTAATCCTACTAAAAAATAAAGATAGGCTTTAGGTCCTTTTATTGAAATTGTTTTTGGCTGGTAGAATGGCCAGGCATTTTAGGCAGGGGGCAAACAAGGACTCTGGGCTAGATGAATCATGCCAGACACTCACTTTCTCCAAGAGGAGAGAGAAAGGGAAGAGAAAGAGGTAAAGTAAATACACGGAACACCACAAACCAGACCGGATTAGCTGATCTACACCTTTTAAATAAATAGCTTTGAGAGAGAGACAGAATGGGAGTAAAGCGGATGCTGGGGTTTTTGGTGGCATATGTACTTACTCTGTTTACCCACTTGCTCTTTTCAGACTGAAGTGGATAACAAATGGAGTTCAGTGTGAGGCTAATAAAACTTAACACAGGCAGAGGCATAAAGTTTAGCAGCTTTTGTGCGAGAAGGATCAGCATTGATGTGAGAGCATGGGATTAGTGAATTAGCACAAAATAGCTGATTTACTGTTGTCATGTATGGCTTTTAAACATAGATATGTTCTTTACATTTTACACCCTTTCCAAGAAATATGAACTAAACACACACCATGGGTTATTTCAACTTTTTTTTTATGGTTTTATACCTTTATCAGAATAGCTGGAATTCTGAAAAATAACTGCAAACGTTAACACTTAACCATGAATGTTTGAATTGTTAGGTGTAGCATCGTGATAGGTTAATGAACAGAGCCAATCATATAAAAGGAAATAGACTTGATGTTTTTGCAAAAGTTGACAATTTTTTTGGGAAACAAAATCCTTACAAAAGACAATTTTCCAGTTCTGACCTGCCTAGTGTTCTTGACAGGGTTAAAGAAAATTAGCAAACACAATTTAAAGAGGGCGCCAGTCTCATTTTTTTTTCTTTTGCATGGCCAGCCTGTGTAATTGGAAACATGGAATTCATTCATCTTCCAGGATTCATGGTTTTGTTTGCTTATTTGGAGATTAATAATTGGAATGTGAACAGCTCTGCCCATGATATTCATTTGCAGGTTTTTTTTTTTTCTTAATGGAATTGCTTTATAATTTAGAAAGGTGCCACACTGATTGGCTTTATAATTATTTCATTTAGGCGCATTATTAAAAATTAACAGTGGCCTCGCAGTTTCTAAATGAACAGTGTCAAGATTATTTTGAGGGAATAGGAAAACTGAAAAAAAAAAAAAAAAACCTGAAACTCAACTCTTCCATAAACCTGGCATGTAACATATTTTTTTACAAGCAATTGGCATTTAAAATAAATATATATATATATATATATATATATATATATATATATATATATATATATATATATATATATATATATATATATATATATATCAATCAATATTGGATAATTATTATTTGAATTTGTGGACAAAATAGATAATATTCTATAAGGTGTAATATATCACTGTTCTAAAACAAGGAGGCAATAGTTCTAAATTTGTGTATTTCAGCTTTCAATAATTCAGCACCTTATTTAAAATTCCCATTTTCCTTAAGCTGTAAATCTTTGTAATATTTTATGTACAATTTATATGGTGAATTTGTATTCCGTTCAATAGTTGATTAAAACATTTGTGGTAAATTTGCCAACCCTGAATTTTTAGTATAAAATATACTTAAACATGTTACATTATATCTTTCAAACATTAATAGAGTTGATATTTATGCATTATAATTAGATGTACATGGTGTGTAGAAAAGTCTGAAACAAACATGCATTTTACATGGCCATCAAGACTTTGTGGTCTGATTTTCTGTTTTATTAAAAGTTGTTGTGCTAGTGGAAGCATGAGGCAGCCAAAGAATACGTGTCATAAATAATAATAAAAAAAAATACCTTAAACTGGGATTGTTAGATCATCTAGACTATATCAGATATTTCTAATAGTTAAGATGTTTTTTTAAATCTCTACCTGAAGCTAAATTCTTGAAAAGAGGAAATAGATTTGTAAAAGTTGGATGAAATTCACTTGTGTGGCTTTGCTGCTAAATCTATTTCATAGATTGTCATTTGATTTGCATGTGGTTCAGCACTGAAGGGGTTAATTGGACCAATTTTCCACACTGACAGCTTTGATGATGTCCTGCAGTCCTTAGGACTGCAAGTTATAGGTCACGTTTTAAACTGGCTAGGTATTGCCTGGACTGAATGGATTAATCAGTTTCCATGTTAAAGACAAAAAGAAAAAAACTTTAGTGTTTTTAGAACCCCTGGAGTTAATCAGACAGAGGGGTCCTTTGCAGTTTTCTTCTCCTGCTGTCAAGGCCTGCAAGACTTCACCCAAGAGGGTTATACTTCCTCATGCTCATTAAAGCTCTGAAAATCTAAAAAGAAAACAACACAACAATACACTTTCCCCTCTTGCATGACAATGAGCTTGCTGTGCTTTAAACTAAAATACAATGGACAGGAGGAGGTAGTTTAAACCAACAGGGTGCCCAATATAAACTTTCCCAATACTTCCAGCAGTCCTATCATCACTATACTTTCTACAGGTATTGGAGCTGGACCGAGAAAAAAAAAAAAATCTTATGTAGCCTAGCAAGGACTTTCAATGAAATTTCACACTTTGATGATTCCCCCCCTTTCTTCTTTTCTTGCGTCTAACTTTGATATATTGACAGCAAAAGGAGCTCGCAAAGCTTTTATATAGCCTGAGCGGCAATGCTAAGCAGCAGTCAAACGTCTCCATGCATTTGTGTTTAAGTGCAGAAGAAATAGCATGTCTGTGGGCAGCAGAGGTTCTTATCAACTCCCTAATCCCAAGTCCCTGAAAACCTTGAGGGCATGCCTCAGATCTTGCTGAAATCATTGTAGACTTGCACAGTTTGCAGATTAAATATGCTATGTGTTCCTGGCCCCAACAACAGTTTTATGAGCCCACTAAGCTTCCGACTTTAAGATCCCTTTCTGAAGATTTTGGGACCCGCTATAGGCAGTGATGTTTGCAATAAGTGGCCCTTGTTAATTTCAAGAAGCTTTAGATACATCATTCTTGACAGAGGAGGACCTGCCAAAATACAAGTTTTCAAATCACATGTCTTATTATGCAGAGGGAATGCATAATACACAAAGGCCTTGATGGATTTGATGCCTCTATTATAGGTTTGCGGAGGAATGCTGCAGTTACATGTGCTCTCGCTCACATCTGATTAGTGTTTAAACCAGTGTGAAAATAAAATGACACAGAAATGGAAATTTCATTTCACAAGCACATAATAATGCAAAGCACATTTATAGGTATCATTTACTCCAACTTTAAAGCCTGGTCTCAAATATATCTGTTTTATGTTTTAAGCCAGCACTCAGCATGTAAAAGGGAAAAAAATGTGCCATCTTTAAATCATACCTTATGCACGGATTTCAGGGAAATATTTGCATTGAATGGAATGGTGACCAAAGAAATTCAGGGGGTAATGTAGAAGGCATAACTTGGATAAACACAATAATAGCTTGAGTTCTATTTGCCTATCTATCTATCTATCTATCTATCTATCTATCTATCTATCTATCTATCTATCTATCTATCTATCTATCTATCTATCTGTTCCTCTTGACTCTTTAAACAGAATAATATAAACACATAGGTGTATGGTTATATTATTTAATGGTCATGTATGTGTTTCTTTTTATTTAAAGTAAACAAGCTAGAGGACAGGGGAGAATCATTACAAAAACTTGATAGAAATCAGTGTATAGCCACTATAGTTTCATTTTCAATTAATAACTTTGTATACACCAATGAAAGTTAGAGGATTGATCGTGATTACTTTGAAAGCTTCAGGTTAGGCAGGCTATACAGTATACAATTTTCTTCTTCAATTTTCTTTAGATTTACCTTCAACTATGTAGTGCAAGGGCCTGCCTGATTGTGTACAAATAGAAAGTGTTTAGGTTTGACATCATATTATATGGTTTTGGCAAATCTAAAGAAACATTGTACAAGAAAAGTGTATACTGTATGGCCAGTCTTATTATTAGAGTACCAGTTCAGAGATTTATTTTTTTGTACTGTGAAGCACTTATGTAATAAGCAAACGTCTGTAAGCCAAACTTTATTTTTTGTATACTAACACACTTTTTTAGGCTTGTCAACCATTGTAGGAGCATTGTCACAAAAATAATCAAGTCAAAATAACCGTTGACATATTTTTGGCAGTTTTGAAATTTGCATATAGACACATTTAAGATTGAATTTGTAGTTTAGCCAGCTCACCTGTTCACTTTTTGTAAGCATGTTATGTGCCCAAGTATACAACTATGCTCATACCTATTGACAATGTAATCCTGCATCCTAATTCTTGGTAGAAGTCAACATACTGGTTGCAAAAAAATAAATAAGAGCGGAAGCTTCTTAATCACCCTCAAGTAAATTATCTTAGTAAATCTACCCCCTTGTCTAATCACAGGATAATCATGCTGGTGCTTGACATGGCAGCCCCTCCTTTTATAAATGTGGTGTGAGTCCATTAATTAGAAGCGAAAAAAGTCATATCCTATTTCTAAACAATAACATGTGTCAGCTCATTACCCACGAGACCCAAGCCAATATTGTGCTCAAAGGTTGTTTAATGAATGGAAATGTGAAAGTCCATTTGTCAAGGTAGTACAAGGTTCCTGTTAGTTTTCAACCCCCAAATTCATTGTCTGCACGGCCTAGTCATTAGTCATCTGTGTATTAGTACTGCCCTCAGGCAGTCCAGCCCCGCACTGCTTCACACCAGCATGACTTTGAAAGCATACTGTACTGACTTGTAGAATTACTGCTGTTATTTCCGCCTAACTGGGTCCAAGGTAAGTCCCCTCCCCACCTTATCACTCAACATAATCCTCCTTTTCTGCTCAGCTGCTATCTGTGGCTTTAAGGGAATTCACCATAGCCTTTCCTTGTAGGTCCCATCCTCCCTGCTTTGTTGTCAGAATTATTGTGTTGGTATTAAAAGTATCTGGCAGTTGTAGAATATTTTATAATGAAGACAAACCAAGGTTTGCATCCATTCACACTTTTAACTGTCTTTCCTCATTGACACAGATGTGCTGAAAGGGTAAACAATATTATCTGGAAAGAAATCTGAGATGCTCTGAATTAAGGCTCCTTAAATTATCTTTACATTTTCACAAATGCAAAGCCTTTCCATGACATTTTTGTATCAGGTTATTTAGTTCATGTGCAGGATGTTTTAATCAGATGAACTCTAGCTTTGCTTTGGCTGTGCAGAGACATTTATTTTTAAGTGAAAACGTACAGGGCAAGTAAGTAAGTTACAAAACATATGGTTTGAGACATTTGGCAGTTTTCGACCACAAATGTTTATAAACGACGTTCTTTAGAAAAGAGAGGACAGCTGTAGGATTCTCTGTTTGCCGAAAGTGTGATCTGCCATGTAAGCTCCATTTTACAAACTACGCACGTCATCTAAATGCAACTTTTTATGGCATATCAGTTTGAGTACTGACAAAACGATTGGCTAG
This sequence comes from Rana kukunoris, assembly GCA_029574335.1. NCBI lineage: Eukaryota > Metazoa > Chordata > Amphibia > Anura > Ranidae > Rana > Rana kukunoris. The sequence goes on along the minus strand of CM056053.1, from coordinate 168,061,294 downwards.
TGTTTGATATAATAATAGTTTTAATTCATTGTATATTTTTGTCAGGTCGTTTGAGACCAAGCACTGTTAATACTATACATTAATAACTTGTATGAATCAGAGATACATTCATAGCTAAGAGTTTTATTAAGGGAACTAATCACGGACCCCTGTTTCAACCCATATTAGTGGCGTTAAGCTGCCCATACATTATACAATTTTTTTTTTGTTCATTTTCCTTTACATTTATTATCAAGTATGAAGTGCAAGGGCCTGCCTGTTTGCATACAAATTGAAAAAGTTTAGGTTCGATCTCATATTATATGGTTTTGGTAAATCTAAATAGAAAATTGTACCTGGAAATTGTATAATGTATGGCCAACCTAAGTTCTAAGTAAATAATTTAGAAGAAAATGTGTGCTTTTGTTTGTTTGAATGTATGTGATTTTAATGTGAGCTGCATGTGTACCATTAGGGTAGCATTATGCAAGAATTTCAGTATTTTTTTAAATGTACTTAATACATACACTTATTTGGGCATTAAGTTCTTATTCAATGCATCCCATTTAGGTGATGAGGGACCCTAAGGTTTTGAAAATAAGAAGAATGGTTACCGCTATTTTGATGCAACTTATCTTATATCTTCAAAACTGGGTGGAATCATTTTTATTCTAAACTGCATACACTTTGGGTATTTGTGTTCAGGGGAAAATCCTGTGAGGTTGCTTATTTCCCTGAATCTGATTTCAGTTTTTGGAAGTGAATACACAATTTTTTTTTCCAAATTTACTAAATTATAATAATAATATTCCATGTTTTGTTTTTAAGTTATGCTGAAGCAAAGGAGGCCGTTTTGTAGCCTGGTGATATGAATGATCTCTGTCAGCCCTCTTTATATATTTTTCCTGAAGAATATGATTTATAAACGCCTTTCTCACACCCACTATATATTTCATTCCAAGGAGGCTTACTCACTGGCCTGTTTTGTAAGCCAACTTCTAGGACAGGCCCTTGGAAACAAAATTGAACTTGATTGTTTTGTTCCAGACAAAATCTCACCATTTCACTAATCTATATATTTAGTTTTTTTAAATATTAACTAGAATATATTTGTGATGCATATATGGAAAGTTAAAATCACAGTTATTTAACCTCCCTGGCGGTATGATTCTATCAGATTTTTGGTGCTGAAAGCGGTACCGTTATTTTGCATGGAAATTTGGCGTTTTATATTGTAGGCCTGTATTTCTTAGGAATAACACGCTTCAATCTGTCCAAACAAGAGTCTAGTAGACATCCCGAGTATGATAAAGTTTGAAACACAACATCATAAATTATAATATAATAAATAACTATAAATAATTATAACAAATAATAATGTAATTATAATAAAACTTAATCAATAATGTAATCAAATCAAAAACACTGAAATTTGCTCAGTTGCAGAATTGTCGCTGTCATTACTTTCAGTGTTTGATGATGAATTTCCCCACAAATCGCTATCACTCAATTCTGCAAGTGATTCTAATTTATTATCGCAGTTTTCTAGTTAGTCTAAAATCACTTTTGACATAAACGGACACTTTTTTGTTGCTATGGACAGTTCTCCAGTTTCCAGGCAGAAAGAACCGTTTTTATAATATAAAAGTGCATGCAGGATACAGACCACTAGGGACAAAGGAGATATGTAATTATTTGATACGGTACTGTAATCCGTAAGATTACAGTATACTGTATCTATACTGTGTTTTAACTTTTTTGAATTTGGTGCCAATCTCCGCCCCCGTGCGTCGTGCCCCTCGGGAACGGAGCTCAGCGGCACTCGGCAGTCACCACTGTGTGAATCGAGCAAGATGACAGCTCACACACACAGCGGGGACACATCGGGGACACATCGCAGGATCCAGGGACAAGGTAAGTAACTTCCCCTGTATCCCACTTTTGGTATGTAAAATTCACCCCAAGCCAGACTCGAGAATACCGCTAGGCAGGTTAAGAAGAAACAGCCACTCGTGCTTCATAGTTAGACAATTGTCAACTGTCCCTCATTCATAGGGCACTTCCAACCAAGCTTTGGAGCCATGTTTGGCATAGCACCAATACAATTAATGTTTTTCATTTTGTATCATTTTTCTTTTTTTCATAACTTTAAAAAAAAGATGTGATTAAAATATATACTGCAGTGAGTTTGTGGTGTGCCATTTTCTTCTAAAGCAGTGTTGTTAGTAACTTATTTGGATTACATTGCTTCAGCACTGTCACTGTCACTGTCACAGCAATGTCATGTTAACATTTTTGAAATGTTGGCTGCTACGCTAAAGTGTTTGGCATACTTTTATATAAATATCCATCAATAGATTGCTAATACTCTACAAAGCATGCAATTTTCTAATAGAGAAGATACTCTGAGCTGAAGACATATCATCATGAATACATGTTGTACATGTTATACATGCTGACTACTCACAGTTTGTGCAGTTCTTGGGTATGGGATGCTGATGGTGTTGCATTTGATCTGTACAGGGAACACAGTGCTAGTGTCAGTTACAGCTAGTTTATAACTATGTTTTGAAAAAAGATACACAGTGAATGAGAAATGACATATGTAGAAATGTGTTCTGAAGTGAAGGGTAACTAGGATTTGGTAGGCTCCATGAGGTGGTTTGTTTTGTCTTCCTTGTCAGTTAGCCTTCTGTTATCTCATCAAATCTCCCACTTCTGGAGTATAGGAAGAATAGATGTGTCTCCAACACCCTTTTTACAACTGAGCACTGGACACCCGAGCTAGCTACATTCCTAAATACAGACTTTCAAAGTGTATGCATTTGCCAGACTTTGAGTAACTTTTGTGGTATCGTTAGGCAAAATATGGCGGTGCCTACTATAAAGCAGCTACTGTGGCATTAAACTTTAGGCTACATTCACACCTGTGTTTCTGGCCACTGACACTCTGCATCCACTTAATCACTGCAGGTGCTATTAATGGGGCTGCCTCATGCAACTGATCGTAGGGACCCCCCCCCCCCACACACACACACACTGATTTTATTGCATCTGCTAGCTGATGGCAAGAAACGCAGATGTGGATTTACCTTACTGCAATAAAAATTTGAAATATGCACAGACCAGTGAACTGTGTTGTGGGATTGTCCAGTCCGTCTTCCTTCTGCCTAAAAGTTGGCTTTAAATGCCAGCTGTATACATGCAAATGAGGCTCAGGAGAGGTGGGGCTATGGAGCCAAATGCATTCAACCCTATTGCAATTGTTGTAATCATCCTGGGAACAGCTCTCTCAGCAATCTCTTAAATTTGTGTTTACAGGTCAGCTTAAACTTATGCCGCGTACACACAATCGGTTTGTCTGATGAAAATGGTCTGATGGGCCGTTTTCATCAGACTAAACCAATCGTGTGTGGGCCCCATCGATTACCGTATTTTTTGCTGTATAAGACGCTCCAGAATATAAGACGCACCCAATTTTAAAGGAGGAAAATCTAGAAAAAAAAGATTCTGAACCAAATACTGTAGTAAAATATTTGCCCCCAACTCGTCATCACCATCACACCACCCCCACATTAGTAATAGCCAGTAACATTGCCCCCACATTAGTAATAGCCAGTAACATTGCCCCCACATAGTAATAATAGCCAGTAACATTGCCCCCACATTAGTAATAATAGCCAGTAACATTAAAACTTCCAAGCGTCTGTGTTTAGAAATAGTAAGAAGCTTGCAGTGGGTGTGTTTAGGACTATCTCTCCTGTATCGCAAGCAGGGCATCCCAGATCAACAGACTGTCAACAAAAATAAGTGGGTAGAGCAGTTAACAATAGCAATACTCAAAGCCATTTACTTATAGCTTCAGTCTGGAAAAAAAAACAAATACTGTACCCGCTGACTTTTATTATTGGGACACTTAACTGTCCAGGGATCCCGCAATGTCCGCACCTCGAGCCGATTCATCAATTGTCTTAATGCATTGTATGTTAGGGAAACTGGCAGTGAACCCTTCAGGCTTCACAGTTGGTTTCCTACTGCTCATGTGCGAGTCATGCTGCCTTTTCTGAGTGGTCCCACCATGTCCTGGGACTCGTGTGTATCCCAGAATGATAGGGGAAGGAGGAGGGGCTTTAAATCCTCGTAGATCGCCAAGGCGATCTTACCTGGAAGTGGTAGTGGGTACCTGTCAAATCCTGGTACCCGCTCTCCCTCGGCCCCCCAAAAGTGCCAAATTTGGCAGTGGGGGGAGGGGGGTCTGTGAGGGAGGGTGCGCAAAAGTGCAGCTGGTACATATGTACCTGACGTAAATGAAAAAGAACAATACTATGCAGACTATGTGCCCTAAAAAAATCAAGGCTTTATTTTTCAGTGTGTGATTGGAGAGCTGCCTTTAACCTCTTCCGTACGCATACAGTTAGGTCCATAAATATTTGGACACAGGCACAATTTTTTATTTTTTCAGGTATTCACCAAAACATATTCAAGCTATAGTTATATAATGGATATGGGCTGAAAGTGCACACTCAGGTTTAACTTGAGGGTATGTACATCCAAATCGGAGGAAGGATTTAGGAATTACAGCTCTTAAGAATATTGGACAATTGAATCAAAAGCTGTTTCATGGCCAGGTATGGGCCACTCCATTATTTCTTCATCAATTAAGCAAGTAAAAGTTCTGGAGTTGATTTTCAGTAGTCCGTACAAGTGATACATTGTAAGGCTTCAAAAATGAAACAAATCTATCAGAGAGATAACAGCATTATTATGAGGGGCCAAATTAAAACTTTGGTACACTGAGGAAAGAAAAACACACGGGTGAGCTCAGCAACATAAGAAGGCTTGGACGGCCATGGAAGACAAAGGGCCGGGAGGTGGTGTCAGGAAGGGGTTAGATTGTATATATAGTCTCTTGCTACTTTAAAGGAAATTAGTTATCCCAATACTTTTCAGGCTGGGGTGCCCTCAAATGCAGATTACCTAAAGTGATACTGGGCAAACAATCCACAATAATTTCCTATATCGATTTTGTATTCTACTTATAAATGTGTTTGAGTTTCTGGATCTGCGCACCTGCTGTAGCCATTGTATGGACTGAGAACTAACAAATCACTGGAAAGCTAAAATGTGAACTATTTTGCATTTTCTATTACAGTAGCATGTATAAACATGTGTGTCACCCCAACTAGAAATATACGGTATAAACTATATCAAATCGGAACAATTAACTGTCAATTTGCATAATTCACTAATTTGACTTCTGTAGCAACACATTAATTAGTATCACTCTTTTATTTTTTGGAAGTGTCATGTGTCTAGGATACATAGTGAGTGATCCAGCACAGTCTGCTAATCAATAAAACAACCACTGGACAGGCGTTTAATAGTAAAAGATGTAAAAATCAGACACCACTAAAATAAAAACTGCTTATGGATGTTTACCAGTCACTGGAAGAATAAGCAGATACTAGATGCTTAACTAACTATGCACAAAATCTACCTTTGCATTGGCATTATCACCATGTCCCAAAATTGAGAAGCACCTGTTCTTAACCGCTTGCTTAACGACCGCCGCATGTAAATGTACGTCCACAGAATGGCACGTACAGGCAGATAGATGTGCTGGCACGTCCCTGCCTTTCCGCGGGTCGGGGGTCTGATTGGGACCCTCCCACTACATGTGGCGGTCGGTAAGCCCCTGGGAGCGATCCGGGATGAGGGGGCGGCTGTTTGTTTCTGTCCGCCCCTTTGCGATCGCTCCCAGCAAATCTGCTTTCCCCCCCTCTGCCTATGTAATGTAAACACAGACAGAGGAAGTGATGTCACCTCTGCTCTCTCAGCGGTATTTTCAATCTGGCGAGAGGAGAGAAGACATCACAAGTGAGTTGCACAACACTACACTGACACCAGAACACATAGGCACACTTAACCCCTTCAGATCACCCCCCCCAGCCCCCTATCACAGTGTCACTAATAGCAGTGATCATATATTTACTGATCACTGCATTTAGTGTTAATGTGACAGGCAGTTAGTGTTAGGTCCAGTGTAGCCCTCTACCCCCCCTAATAAAGGTTTAACCCCTTGATCACCGCCCTAGTTAACCCTTTCACCCCCTATTGCCAGTGTCACTAAACGATCGGTTTTCTGATCGCTGTATTAGTGTCACTGTTGCCGCTAGGTAGCTGGTTTATTTTTATATTGCGATTTTTTTTACTAAAGACATGTGGCTGAATACATTTTGGCCCAAATGTTTGACTAAAATTTAGTTTATTCGATTCTTCTTATAACAAAAAAGTAGAAAACATCATTTTTTTTCTAAATTTTTGGTCTTTTTCCGTTTATATCGCAAAAAGAAAGCTCTATTTGTGGGAAGGAAAGGACGCAAATTTTGTTTGGGAGCCACGTCGCACGGCCACGCAATTGTCTGTTAAAGCGTCGCAGTGCCGAATTGTGAAAACACATTTGGGCATTTAGAAGCATATTGGTCCGGGACTTAAGTGGTTAATGTTACTGTTACAGGTATGTATATGTAAAGTCAAAAACAGCCGACTAGTGAAGTTTGTCTATATGTTCTTGAACAGGTATTCATTGTCATTTTAATTTGGCTCCAACATAAATCAGTACATACACAATTGTGTGCATATGTGTAGAGAGATAATATTGATTTACATGAAATGATGGATAGCTCTCATTCTGAAGATGCATTGGGAACATGAAAACCACAAAGGGTCTCTTATTGAGCCAAGTGTTGTATTGACTAAATTATTCATCATTGCAAATCAAATACACTGGCATGTACAAGTCTTCAGCTTTTATTTAAACGTGCATCAGTTTACTTGCCATGTTTGGAAATACAAATTAGTAATTGATTATTCTGTACATAAATACCTGTTATATTGAAGTGAACAAAAATTCTCTGTCCCCCACAGATTTTTGTTGTAGCATTGAATTAGATGAAATTGAATGGCCACTGTTTAACTTAACTGCAGTAAAAACTTTTTTAACCTGTTGCCTACCACCATATAGTAAAATGACAGTGGCAGGCACCCTTCCCCCTCTGGGTGGACGTCATATGACGTCCTTGTTTTCCCAGCATTCTGGCCGCGCGCCTGCTCGCTGCAATGGCCACCGGGCACCTGCGATTGCTCATCACAGAGCAGGGACATGGATCTGTGTGTGTAAACACACAAATCCATGTCCTGTCAGGGGAGAGGAGAACGGATCGTATGTTCCTTGTATATAGGAACAATGATCAGTTTCCTCCTCTATTTTAGTCCCCTTCCCCTTACAGTTAGAATCACTCCCTAGGACACACAATTAACCCCTTAATCGCCCCTAGTGTTAACCCCTTCCCTGTCAGTCACATTTACACAGTAATCAATGCATTTTTATAGCACTGATCGCTGTATAATTGTGAATGGTCCCAAAATAGTGTCAAAAGTGTCCGATATGTCCACTGCAATGTCACAGTCACGATAAAAATCGCAGATCGCCGCCATCAGTAGTAAAAAAATAAAATTACATAAATCTATCCCCTATTTTGTAGGCGCTATAACTTTTGCGCAAACCAATCAATATACGCTTATTGGCCTTAACTGAAGAAAAAAATTGTTTTTGGGGGATATTTATTATAGCAAAAAGTAAAAAAAATATTTTTTTTTCAAAATTGTCGCTTTTTTTTGTTTATAGTGCAAAAAATAAAAAACACAGTGGTGCTCAAATAACATCAAAAGAAAGCTCTTCTTGTCATAACTGTCATTCAAATTGTGACAGTGCTGATAATTGGCCTGGCCAGAAAGGGGGTGAAAATGCGCTGTATTGTAGTGGTTAAGCTTTGTATAGAGTGGAAATGGTGTTAGATGCTCTGGCGGATATTTTATTGCTATTGTACTTATTCCCCGCTTTTGTCCCTATCTCTGGGAGTGGCTGTGAGAAAGCACTTTTTTTTAAATAACAAACATGTCATAATTACCTGCTCTCTACAGTGGTTTTGCACAGAGCAGCCCGCATCCTCTTCTCGCGTCCCTCGCCAGCGCTCTTGGCCCCTGCCGAGTGCCTCCAGAGCAAGCCACTTGCAATAGTGGCACCCAAACTGGCTTGTTCTCAAGCCGTGGCTATGCGTGTCCATTCACACACAGCTGTGGCTCTGCCCCACCCCTTTCTCTCCTCATCAGCTTACTGGCTGTGATTGACAGCCAGTGGAGAGGGAGCATTCCCAGAGAGTCGAGGCTCTCGTGCAGATCGCTGGATCAAGATGGGATTCAGGTAAGTATTTAGGAGGGACTGCTTCACAGAGAAGGTTTATAACCTTCATGCATAGAATGCATGAAGATGAAACACCTTAAGCCTTTAGAACCACTTTGACAAAGAAATTTCTTTCTTTGTTTTATAACAAAAAATATTATTTTTCCTCGTGCTCCTTACCCCATGGTCATCACCCCCCCCCCTTCCTCCAGAGGGGCAAGTTGGTGCATTGCTGAATGCCTGCTAAAAAAAAGGGATGTATCTGGTTTTGTGTGTACACAGTTTAAAAGGAAATAGTAAATTTACCTAGAGATACAGTAGATACTGTAGATACTGATCAGTTAGTCTCAACACAGACTAATAGACTTGAATTGGAAGGAAAGAGCAATACAGCATATTTACTGTTCACAATCAATAGGTAGCATGCACAGCTTGCCTATGCAATAGGCAAATATGTCTGTCCCCATGTGTGTATCTAGTAACGAGCAGCAGAAAGAGTTTTAAACCTTAATACACATTACTAAGAATATTTCCATGAGGCTGATAAGAAGGCTATAACAAATGCAGCTCTTGCTGCAGAACTCACCTTCTCTGGACTGACCCTACAGGCTCTATCTAGTGCTTGTGCTCTTCATGATTGGCACCATTTCATTTATTTTCTTTGAGTGCAGTATGTCATGAACCCACATTACATGGCACAGTTCACAGTTCAGTGAGAGTTGCGGTGATGTCATCAGGTCAGTAATGCTTTCTGCATAATAGAAGACTGATCATTACAGAGGATAGAAGGAAGAACCTGCATGTCATATGACCACCCCAAAAAAATTCTGTAAAAATTAAGGCTGTTACTGATTAAAATTTTCGTGTTCGATTATTCATTTTTTTTAATAGATTAATCGACTAATTTAGATTAATTATAACGCACATAAATTTTTCTGATCACCACCATATATAGTCCCCACTGTAATATCCAGACATCTTCTCCACTGTAATCTCCCAGACATCTCCCCACTGTAATATGGTCCATATCTCCCCCACTGTAATCCACAGACATCTCCCCACTCTAATATGGTCCACATCTCCCCACTGTAATCCACAGACATCTCCCCACTGTAATCCACAGACATCTCCCCCACTGTAATATGGTCCACATCTCCCCCACTGTATAGGAAGATTAGTGCTTGCTTAGTCTTACCAGAAAAGGGGGCTGAACACGAGCAGTTGAGGCCCGGGTGATGACGTCAGCGCGTCGCTCTAGGTTCACCTAGGCCGCCGCCAGGTGGACCAAGATGGCCACCGCTTCGGGAGCTAGGCCGAAGCTGCAGCCTTTCCTATGGACAAGGCAGCAGCAGCGCTCCGCGGATCACGTGGTGTGCACATCCACATATAGTGACCCATTCGGATCACGGATCATTTATGATCCGTTGCACCACTAGTACCGATCAAAAGAATTTTGATCGATCATAAAAATGAATGATTAATCAAGGAATTAACCTTTAATTTCCACAGCCCTAGTAAAAATGTATGTATTAAAAAAAAAACACAAATGGGTGGTTTCAAGGTGTAAGGGGGTAGAGGGGCACATTACTTGCATTGGTGTGCTGCTTTTATATTTATTGTGAATGGCACCCCAATACAATTTTCTGATGCATGTATGTTGCAGTGCACCACAGCATGTGGTAAGACTTTTGTGGGGTATTCTTAGATTGTAAGCTGTAACGGGCAGGGCTCTCTGACTCTTACCTGTTTAAAATTGTATTGTATTTGTACTGTCTACCCTCTAGTTGTAAAGCGCTTTGTAAACTATTGGTACTATATAAATCATGTATAATAATAATGAGGGATTCATTCAGGTAAATTGGCTGTCGTAATACAGTGCATGCCAATTCATAAAGTAACACGCGTGTTAAATCCACTGCAAAAGACTTGATGGGTGTGAAAGGGCCTTTAAGGCTGTAGCCTCAGAGTAGAAAGGTTATCATTGAACATCTAGGCATGGCTGATTTTACAGTTCTTGTTTCTATGCTTTTAAACCATGAAGCAGAGTAATTGTAGAGCTAGTAGTATTGATAAGTTGCAGGAAGCAATTTACAAGCCTTTTAGAGCCTGAATGAAACCAAAGTTCAGTCAGGTACCATCATTTGGGTGGAAACAAGACAATTCAGTTACCCACTAGCTTCCAATTATCTGGGACCCCAACGATCCCCTTTAAAGCATTGTATGGTTTTACACAAAATAGTGCAGTCAGTGAGACTGGAGTCTTTTGCACTTATTTAAAACAATGTAACAACACAACAAAGTAATTACACTGATGGTCTTGAATGAAGACAGACCTCTAACCATACTCCTCGTAGCAGAGGGATTAGGTATAAGTAAAGGCTTGGAATGAATTGTCCACTGGGTTAATGCCAGGAGAATTAGGAATGGTCTCTCCATGGTTGTGTGAAGGAGAGCAAAGATGTTTGCATTAAGCAAGGAATGTTTATCCTATAAGAAAGTTCACAGCTTATGAGCCTTATGTTCAGTTCTTATGAACAGTAACAGGTAAATGACAAGCTATAATATTGAATTCATGGGTGTAAAAATGATTATGTTTTTTTATTAGTTAAGGTATTTTTTCATTTTAAATTAACATATACAGGAATTGTAGCTGCTAGTCTCATACAATACAGGCATACCCCGCTTTAAGTACACTCACTTTACATACACTCGCGAGTAAGGACATACCCGCGAGTGTATATAAAGTGCCTTACAAGTACTATACAGACATTTTTCAGCCGCAGTAGAAGGAGCTAAAGCTCTGAGAGCATAGCCCGTCCTGTTCCAGTGTGCCCCAGACACCCCCAATACAGACCCTGAGACCTCAACTACAGCTCCTGACACCCCCACTACAGCCCCTGACCCCGTACTACACCCTAGAAGTGAAAAAATATATTGTTTCACTTTAAGTAAATTTTCGTTTTACATACATGCTCTGGTCCCATTGTGTACTTAAAAGTGGGGTATGCCTGTACTGTCTTTTTTATATTAAAGGCTAAGTCCATGTATTGTAGTGCTCTTATTTTTTTTTACTGAAGCTGACTGTAATAACATATATACATTTTTTTTTTTTTTTTTTTTTTAGTTATTAAAGTATGAATAGGTATTTTAAAATTACATTTTGTACTATAAGAATTTTTTTCTTTCAAAATAAAAATATTTGTTTTATGTCAGCAATATAACATTAACCACTGGCTAAAAAAAGCTACTTGCCATAAATTATGTTTTATTTACTTTTATTTTCAATTACTACAACTTATACTATTGCTTCCAGCCATGAACTGGTTTAGAATGTTGAGTGATGTAAAGAATATCTCCTGGCAAGAAGTAAAATCAATCATTGAACTACTAATGCTATACAGAAATGATAGCCAATGTAAGTAAATCTACCCAGCTTACCTTTAGTATGAGTTTTATATTGCCTATTGCAGTCTCAGAAGTCCTACTCATTTCTTCATTTTTTTTACCAGTGAAATACTACAATGCACCAGTCCACCCCACTCCCTTTTTTGGTAATCATTGAACCCTTTGCTTGTGATGCAAAAAATAATTATTCACGAGCACTGATTTAACTGTTTCCCAAAATAGTTGCATACAGGACATGCTACAGTTACTAATGTGCAAATACTAGCTCTCAGCTGGACTATCAAGCCATCAAATGGCTGGTGTGATAGCTGGTGTGGAGCACCATGGCAAATGCAGGTCAAACAGAGGCTAATATGGCAGCTTCCTTGACTGTAAAGTAAATGAGGGTTTGTTTCCTCTTTAAACACACACTGCAGGCTCTGGCTATAGGGTAATAGTGTCACAAATGTCTGTAAAGTCACACAATCACTTTTACAGGTGAAAATGTGTGCCCTCCCTTCCCTGTTTTTGTTTTCTGGCTGTTAGAAAGGTTTTTAAAGCATCACCTGTGGATGATTTTGGGTTTTGAGTTGTTCTACTTTCTTGACAGATACACACATGCTTAGGGGTTTTAAATATTTTTTAAAACCAATCATGCAATTTTTTTATATCTTTGTGAACAATAAAAAATAAAATTGGTTTGGAAGCAAAAGGGTTAATATATGTATTCATCACATTACTTTTTTGTTTTCTGCATTTTGCCTGGGTGCTTAAGCATTCCTTAGACAACTCGTATAGTGTTATTCTTCCCAGAAACTGATATAAAAGGTAATTCCTGGTGTTGGCCATCTTTTTTCAAGACTATGAAATGCCAAATCAAACATGAAAGTATATCAGATATCGAAACAACAATAAGCATTGAAAAAGTTGCTTGCCTATCTTTTTCACTTGGTTGATAATTAATTAAAAAGGGAGGAGATGCCAATGTTTTTGTGTGTCTTAAATTAAAACAATATTTTTTACCTGAATTTTAAATCTTGCAAAGGCATGGGCACAAAAATAGTACTTTGTTTAGCAGACTCAAACTTTGTTCCGTTTCTTTAAATACAAAAATTGAGGCCTTGTCTTGGATTAGTGTTGTTCAGACACTCAAATATGGAGAACCAAATCTTTTTTGGGTGAAGATGAAAACCCCCATATAAAAAAGCATGCTTCTTGGTGTGATTGCAGCCAAACTATACTGTAGATATTTTTACACCTTAAATCACATCATAATGCCAATATTCTTTGTCAAATAAGCTTTTATTATCATTATAGTTTAACAATTCAGAAGAGTCGGTTACAAATGTTCAGTGAACTGATCACTGATCTTGGTGATGTCAGCGGAGAGAAGACTTCAGACCGCTCTCTGCTGAAAACAGGTCACAGGAGTGCAAAACGAATTGCACTCCTGTGTCCCATAGAAGAAGCCCAGCCGGATGAGCTTAGGCTGGACTCCTTTAAGATAAAAAGCAGCTCCCCAGCCCCTCTAATACTTACCTGATATCTAGTGATGTCTACGAGTGCCTAGGCCTTCCAGGATCCCTTCTGATTAGCTGAGACACAGCAGCGGCACTATTGGACTCCCGCTGCTGTCAATCAAACTCAGTTTGCCAATTAGGAGAGGGGGGGCAAACCACAGCTCTGTGTCTGAATGGTTACACAAAGCTGCAGCTTGGCTCGGGTGCCCCATATCAAGCTGATTGCTGTGGGGGCACTTAACAGGAGGGAGAGGCCAGGAGCTCCAGACAGGGACCTGAGAAGAGGAGGGTTCGGGCTTCTCTGCAAAACCAACTGCACAGAGTAGGTATAAGTATAACATGTTTGTTATTTTAATAGTAAAAAAACAAGACTTTACAATCACTTTAAATTGTCATTTGTCTTAGTTTTAGGCTATTAGGGCTCTCTCTATATATTCTGTATATATGCTTTGCCAGCATCACTGGTGTGAACATTTTATTCCTGACTTTTACAAGGTACAGAGTATTTGGCCATCCTAATTGGCTAGCATGGAATTATGTTCATTCCAGTACCAAGATGTGCCGAGAATGTACACTGAGCTGCGCATGTGAAGAGGCCAGTGAGTTTGTTTTATTGCAGAAGATACATGGGATATCTTTTCTGCAAAATAGAGCCTTTGAATTTTTTTTATTGTTTCCTTTTAGTTCTACTTTCAATTTCTTGCTTCCAGTGCACTCTCCAGTTTTAGTAAATCAACCCCTCTTTAACCACTGCATCTTGATAAATTCATGACAATTTAAAATGTGTTCCTAAAATAACAATTTGTTCCTCAGAATGGACCAAAGATATCATAATCACTGATTAGTATGTTTATCATGAGGAGCATGTTTTCTTTGAATATCAGTCCTTAATGTAAGGTGTCACTGTTTTTGAAAACTGAAACATGTTTTGCATACAAGAGTGTACTGGATATTCAGACTGTGATGTGTTTCTGCATTTTTAATTGGATCCACTTTTATGTTTTGTGCAGTTCTTCGTACAGGGAGGTTGTGAGTAATGAGAAGTCAACATGGAAGCACAGTCCCATAGCACTACTATGAGTGAAAAGAAAAAAGTAGAGAATTCTCTAGTGAAAGGCCATACTCGGACCGATGTGAGTGAGAAGGCAGTTGCCTCCAGCACAACTTCCAATGGTGAGTTTAAAGCACTCAATATGGTTTTCAACATTCTCAATTCATGTTATGTTCTTCCTCTCCATTATTACATATTTCATTTAAGGAATTTCCCTTCTAATCTCATAGTATAACCCTGCTTTAGACCCTTATTTGTCGCTACATGAAGAGATGCTTCACTGACTTTGTACCACAACTAGGCTTTGCAATCTCAAATTTCATCTGTAGTACAGCTTCAGGAGAAAATGTATAATTATGTATAATTATGTATAGATGAATAGACAAAAGGTGCCCATAGACATTAGATAATCATCATTTTATCCTGTCAGTTTCAGCAGAATTATTTGATGACAGAGATGTCTTTAGGTACCTTTAGACCTGTGGCGATATCAACAAGGGATAGATCACAATGGAAAAGGTGTATCAGCTGAATTTTCACAGCCCATAGCCGTTGCTCCCCTAAGATAAGGCTGCCTTCAGGGCTGCAGCTTTGGAAACAGACATGTACACTCAGGCAATATAAGTGTGAAAATCTATGTTATTGTTTGGCAGATGGATCATCCTGTGGCAGTTTCATGTATCCAGTCACTGTCTGACTTCTATGGGAGCTCATTGTTTTAAACATCATAGCAAACGGCTTGCTATGATAAGTCCACATGTTGCTCAAGTGGGTAATCCCTGTATTAAACTCCATCAGGAAATGGGAAACATTGTGTTAACTTTGTGTTAAACTGGAAAATTTACTTATTCTGTATAGCTGTGAATATCCATACCTTGCAAATTTGCAAAATGTTGTAAATTTACTTGTTCCGAGGCACAGGTTTTATTGAAAACTTAACTCTGGACTCTGATCTTGGCTTGATAATTGTTTAGATATCAACAATCATTCTCTTCACAACATATGCAGTTTGTACATGCAGTAGAAGTCACTATGAGTCCTTATGTACCCTGCATGTCATAAAAAAACACCAGTAGCGTTAGCTGTAGAAAGCTGTAGCTGTAGACTGAGTTTTGCAGTAGGGTTTTTAGCATTTTTTTTTTTTTAGCAAAACTATACTCCCACTAAAGCTTATGGCTCAAAAATGCCCCCAAAAATGACAAAAAAAATTGTTTTTAAGCGTTCTTGAGCTTTTTTCAAAATTACACACGGTCGGAATTTCTGACAACAAATATTCGATGTGAGTTTGTTGTCGGAAAATCCGACCGTGTGTATGCTCCATTGGACATTTGCTGTCGGAATTTCCGATAACAAAAATTTGAGAGCTGGTTCTCAAATTTTCCAACAACAAAAGTTGTTGTCGGAAATTCCGACCGTGTGTACACAATTCAACGCACAAAAATTCTACGCATGCTCGGAATCAATTTGACGCATACTCGGAATCGTTGAACTTAATTTTTCTCGGCTCGTCGTAGTATTGTACGTCACCGCGTTCTTGACATTCGCAATTTACGACAACATTTGTGTGACCGTGTGTATGCAAGACAAGCTTGAGCGAACATCCGCGGTTTTGATGTCGAAATGTCCAATCGTGTGTACGCGACATTAGAGTGTTTTTCTAGCTGAAAAACATCACTCAAAACCCCCTAGTTCTGGGTTTATTTTCCGGCCAAAAAATGCCCCTTCTAAAAAAGGCATGAGGTCTTATATGGCTGATACCGTGTTTTACCCGAAAATAAGCCCAGGTCTTATATTAATTTTGGGAACAAAATACTTACTTTCGGGGTAGGGCTTGACATGTGCTGTCTTCTCTCCCCTTTTCCCTCCCTTCCTTTCAGGCCAGTAGGACTGAGTAAACGTGAGTGTAAAAAAAATCACAAAATGCACCGTATTACACAATGCAAACCGTGCATTTCTCTGCAATCCCTGATAAACACCCGTGACCCGCTGATCCTGTCTTCCCGTACTGACCTTAATTTTCTTAATCGCAGTAGGGCTTATTTTTGGGGAAAAACGGTACATGATTATCTTAAGAATGGATCTTATCTATTTATCAGGAACATTTACTGACACAATTGTGACAATCAGTGCACTGTGAGATATTACTGAAATTCGCTACATGGTTTTGGTAAATCTATTTTTTTTTTCTTTTCCTTTTTTTGTTTACAAACTTTTATTGTGAAAGGTAAGTGGTGGTACAAATCCAGGAAATTAAAGCATACATATAGAGGAATGTAATACATATACAGAGTCAGTCTGTGTACAAGGCCTAAGACAACTTGTGAAGACCATAGATAGTTATACATTATAGGAAAAAACTTAGGGGCAGGAGTAACAAAAACATCATGGAGGAATAAAACAGTGACAACTGGGGTATGAAACGTTTAAATCTAAAGAAAATCAGACAACTGTTGTATAGTGTGTATGGGGTCTTTGTAGCTGATTGGCTTCCATCCACAGCTGCACCAGATTTTGCACTCTCCGGTTTTAGTAAATCAAGCCCTGTGGTCTACAGTCACACCAGGATGTTTGGCATGCTTGAAATATGTCTTAGTGGTTACTACTTCCTGCTCTTCATAGGCACTGATGAAGACCCAGCCTAACAGCTTCCTTTGGGGGTTATTAACCAGCCTTCTACAGAGATCCCCTTCCCTTCAGAGATGGTCTCTTTCTTTACATTCTGCTAAAACTTTTGCAAATCAGTACTGCTAGGACCTTGAAGAAGGGTACATACCTGATAAATTGTATGCTAGTGCTAATAAAAAAAGTATCATGGACAGCACTTGTTTCTGTCGGAAGTGCACATATTAGGCTACTGTCAACTCAAACAGAGATCCCGAAAGATCCTGGGGGAAAGTGGGCTTTTTTTTAATTGTTATTGTTTATATGTTGCCATGACTTCAGCAGCACAAGGCTAGCCTAATGCTGCTATAAACGATTACAAAGAGTCAGATCTTGTACAACCCATGCACGAGAACTGATGTCATCATTTGGCCAGTAGCGAAATCAAGGAAGAAAAGCCAGCCGGTGTTGATGTCCTATATTCTAGATAACTGCACAGGAATAGAGCAGTAAAAGAGGACCATTAGCATGTGTGCACATACAGTACAAGGTGTCAAGAATTGAAATGTAGGCCTTGTTCACACGGGCTTACTTAAGCGTACACTCTTGTGAGGGCTGTGTTTTCCCACACAGATGTTGTCCACACCCAGACATATTTTAAAATGGATGCAGTGACTCTATCTATGCAGCCACTGCCTCCCAATAGATACAAAGAGAACTGCATGTGCACGGATGCCATCTGCGTCCCATTGCAGAGATTTTCCCATAGAAAACAGGAAGTGAGAGGAAATCCCTGCAAATTAGGGGAATCAATTGGGACACCCAGGTCACCAGAACTAGTGTCCCCATAGGAAGGTTTTTCCTCTATTTTTTCAGGACAACCCACAATTTGTGATTTTCTTTCACTTTCAACGATAATGATAAATAGGACAAATAGAGAGGGGGGTCTCCTTAATAGGGGCACAGACAGCAATAAAAAACTGACAGTGGTTCTAATCCCTCTCCCCTCTATCCAAAACCGAAAATAAAGTTTTGCCTTTAGTTATACATTAAGTATGCCCATGTGAACAATGCCTTACATTTATTTACTTGCTATGGTACATTCAGTAGTGTTGGCAGTTTTATATGTTAGCTTAATAATAAGGCAAATAATATATTTTCTGTGTGAGTATATGAATTGTATAACATATGCTACATTTACATGCCACTGTCTTAGGGAATGGCTTTTTATGTTTACAATTTTTAAGCTTGGCAGTAACTAAGGGTTCTTTCACACGGAGCGGATCGTTTTTTGGTCCGCTCTGTGTGTGTCCGTCGGCTCAGCGGGGAATCCCCGCTCAGCTGTCGGCGGACAGGGCGGTCCCCGCACACTGTGCAGGGACCGCCCTGTCTCTCCTCCTCTCTCCTCCTCTCTCCCCTATGGGGAATCGGATGAATACGGACCGTGTGTCCGTATTCATCCGATTTGATCCTTCAGACGGAAGAAAAATAGGGTTTTCTTACGTCCGAAAAACCGGATCCAGACGGACGCGGATCTTTGCGGACGTTAGCGGATGCATCATCCCATGGGGGCCCATTACAAGTCTGTTTACGGACTTGTAAAAACGGATGAAAAGGGCCTTAAAGTGTTACTAAACCCACAACAGTAAAATCAGTCTTTATATGCAGTAAAGCATGCTTGTTATACTCACTGTGGAACTAAAGGGGTTAATCCTCTGCACATGTAAAAAAGCTGTTTTATCCTGTATGCATAGATCTTCCCCCTACTGCACTGTCTATTTGGGGAAAGCCAGCTAACACAGGCAAATTAGCTGTCTTCACATGCTCAGTTGTGTCTTTTATACTGGAGAGAATAATTATTTGTTCTCAGAGCTAGCCAGATTTAAAGTTATTGTAAAGCGTCATTGGATTTGATTGACAGCAGTGGGTGCCAATGGCCGAGACAACAGGCAGAGGTGAAGAATGCTTCTCTGGCATGGGAATAACGTGCTCAGGTGTGTAAAATGGAGGGACTGGGGGGGCATGCAGTGACATAGGATGCATTAAGGTGAAAAAACACGAGGGTTTAGAACCCATTTACAACATTTTCAACCCTGTTACACCTGTTTACAACATATTAACCCAACCCAGCATTCAAATTGTGAACCGCAGCTTAAACTCTACGTGCTTTCACACAAGTGCTTTAAGTGGTTCAATTTCAACCATACAGATAGTATGGCTAATATTACATCGCATTAGGACCAAGCTCGCACAGGACCCTTTTTTTGGTCCACACCAGAATCGGATCGCATGGGTGTGAACGTGATCCGTTTCATATCCGAACTGTCAGTTCTCACTGCTGTGCGAGTACTTTTTTTTCCATTCTTTAACCACTTGACCACTGGGCACTTAAACCCCCTTCCTGACCAGACCAATTTTCAGCTTTCGGTGCTCTCACAATTTGAATGACAATTACTCAGTCATACAACATTGTACCCATTTGAAATATTTTGTCCTTTTTTCCACACACATAGAGCTTTCTTTTGGTGGTATTTGATCACCTCTGGGTTTTTTATTTTTTGCACTATAAAAGAAAAACAACTGAAAATTCTGTAAAAAATAAATAAAAAATCTTGTTTCTGTCATATTAGCAGGTTATTTCTCACACACAGCATATGCATACCACAAATTACACCCCAAAACACATTCTGCTATTCCTCCCGAGTATGGCGATACCCCATGTGTGAGACTTTTACACAGCGTGGCCACATACAGAGGCCCAACATGCAGGGAGCACCATCAGGCGTTCTGGAGCACCCAGACCAATTTTGACATTTCTCTCCTACATGGAAAAATCATCATTTATTTGCTAGAAAATTACATAGAACCCCAAAACATTATATATGCTTTTTTAGCAAAGACCCTAGAGAATACAATGGCGGCCGTTACAACTTTTTATCTTGCATGGTATTTTCGCAGACATTTTTTGAACGCGTGTTTTAAAAAAAAAATTAAAGTTGGCCCAGTTTTTTTTCATAATGTGAAAGATGAAGTTACGCAGAGTAAATAGATACCCAACATGTCACACTTCAAAATTGCGCACACTCATAGGCGACGCTTTAATTACTTTTATTGGTTACATGTTTTTAGTTACGGAGGAGGTCTTGGGCCAAAATGATTGCTCTCGCTCTAACGTTCGCAGAGATACCTCACATGTGTAGCTTGAACACCGTTTTCATATGTGGGCGGGACTTACGTATGCGTTCGCTTCTGCATGCGAGCACACGGGGACAGGGGTGCTTTAAAAAATGGGTATTGCAGAGTATTTGGGTATTGCAGAGTATTGGGGTATCGCAGAGTATTGGGGTATTGCAGAGTATCGCGCAGGGTATTGGGGTATTGCAGAGTATCGCGCAGGGTATTGGGGTATTGCAGAGTATTGGGGTATTGCAGAGTATTGCGCAGGGTATTGGGGTATTGCAGAGTATTGTGCAGGGTATTGGGGTATTGCAGAGTATTGCGCAGGGTATTGGGGTATTGCAGAGTATTGCGCAGGGTATTGGGGTATTGCAGAGTATTGCGCAGGGTATTGCAGAGTATTGGGGTATTGCGCAGGGTATTGCAGAGTATTGGGGTATTGCAGAGTATTGCGCAGGGTATTGGGGTATTGCAGAATATTGCACAGGGTACTGGGGTATTTCAGGGTACTGGGGTATTGCAGAGTACTGAGGTATTGCAGAGTATTGTGCAGGGTACTGGGGTATTGCAGAGTATTGTGCAGGGTACTGGGGTATTGCACAGTATGGGGCAGGGATGGCTGAGCTGGGATGGATGGATGGCTGGATCTGTGACTACATTTGTCACAGATCCAGCCACAGCGTGCTGCTGCCACCCGCTCCCCCCCCCCTTTCCTCTCACACTGTACCGAACGGTACAGAGAGGAGAGGGAGGAACCGGCATCATCAAATGACGCCGGTTTGTTTACAAGTGATCGCGCCGTCATTTGACGGCGCGATCAAGTGGTAAACGTCCGATATCAGCGGCAATTTACCGTGATCCGTGATGCACAGACACTTTCGCGAGCGTGTTCCAGGGGACGCGCAATCGCAGACGTGCACGACGACGTCCCAGGGACGTCGTCCCAAGATATCTCCACCGCGCCGTAGCAGTAAAATGCCTATGGCGCCGTGGGAAAGTGGTTAAAGATAAATTCCAGGCACATGGGCCCGGATTCACAGACATTGGCGCATATTTATGCCGCCGTAGCGTATCTCTTTTACGCTACGCCGGTGCAGCGTGGAGAGGCAAGCATGGAATTCACAAACAAATGCTCCTAACTCTGCGCCGGCGTGGCGTATATTTCGTAGGCGTAAGCCGGCGTAAGTGGAAATAGGTGGAAGTGGGCTGGAAGTGGGCGTGATCCATGTTATTGAAGCGTGACCCCATGCAAATGATGGGCCGGGCACCCAGACAAGTACTTAAAATGAACTGCGCATGTGTCTGAACATGGACGTATCCCCGTGCGCATGCGTACAACCATGTCGGAACAACTGCCTAAGATAGGCCGGATCACTGTGTATGCCGTGAACATAACCTACGCCCAGCCAGACCCACGTCGGCCCATATTCACAGACGTCCAACGTACAATACGTAGGCATGTGTTCCCTGGTCCATACCTTTGCATGGGTTGCGCCTCACCTATGGGGAATTACTTTACGCCGATCGTAAAACTTACGCAAACCGCTTAAATCATGCGCCGGGCGCAAGTACGTTTGTGAATCGGCGTATCTCCCTCATTTACATATTTGAATAGAAAATCAATGGGAAAGCCACATGCGTCCAGCGTAAATATGCGCCCACTCCACGCCTGAATAGGCAAGTTACGTTGGTGGGTTCAAGTCTGTTTTTAGGCGTATCTAAGTTTGTGGGTTCGGCGCACAGATACGACGGCGCATATTTGTACTTACGCGGCGTATTCAATGTAATTCCAGACACGTACATGCCATTGCTTCAGTTTGTTTCAGTGCGCATGTGCCAATGACATCGGCACATGCAGGGAACAGGTGATATCTCCTAAACCATTCAGGTTTAGGAGATATCCAGGGTAGCTACAGGTAAGCCTTATTATAGGTTTACCTATAGCAAAAGTGTGTTGTAAGGGTTTACAACCACTTTAAGGCATGAAAATGTGTACATAGCCATACTGCTTAGTAATTCCGTTTTTTCCCTCTGGTACTGCCACAGTGCACCAGAGCGCTCCATTCACCTTTGCCAGCAATCTGTCAATTTGGGAACTAATTTTTGCATACAAATTTCTGCTGATCCCAAACACACTCATTCCAGGCTCCTTGGTGTCTCTCTTGTACAGTTAATTTAATATGCATTTTCTGTAAAACAAACTATGAACACGTGTAACAGCTAAATGTGCTGCATGAAGCTGCTAACTATACATTTACCAAACGTACATTTCTGCACAATAGTGTGAGTGTGAGCTGCCCATGTAAATGATATGTATACTTCAGTTCAGAGTGGCTTAAAAATGCTGCTTTTTTTTTTGCTAACTATTATCCCAGTAGTCATTTAACAAAATTGCTGACATACAGACTGCCACTAGAGGGAGAATCTTCAAATCTTCAAATCTATCTGTATATGATAACTATCACAAAAATATTGAACAGCAAGCATATACTAACTGAACATACGTCATAGCTTCCCTGCAAATTTTGGTTGACAAAAAATAAACATGACAATTTTTTTTTATTTTCCATTTATCGTTGTTTAGGGGAGCACACAAAAGAGATTGAAAAAGAGGCAAACACACCGCGCTTGATATTATATTAACAATACATCTGTGCCAAATTAAATAATGCAAACTCTAATAACAAATAATCTCACAAATATGTGCATCCATATTCAGTCCACATCAAAAGTTTGAATATAAATATATCAAGTCCCACAGTGATCCTTCTTAGTGACATGCTCTTTAACCACTTGAGATCCGCGCTATGGACAAAAGACGTCCACAGTGCGGCTCTCAAGTGCCAAGTGGACGTCTTTGAACGTCATTTTAAGTGCATTACCCGCGCGCGCCACTGGGGGGCGTGCAGAGGGTAAACACAGTGTCGGCCCATCGCTGAAGAGCCGATGCGTGTACCTGGCGGCCGCGATGTCCGCCGGGTACACGTGATCGGCGGTGACACAGCAGGTGACAGCAGGGACGTGGAGCTCTGTGTGTAAACACAGAGCTCCACGTGCTGTCAGAGGAGAGGAGACCAATCTGTGTCCCTTGTACATAGGGACACAGCATCGGTTACCTCCCCCAGTCAGCCCCCTCCCCCCACACAATTAGAACACACCCAGGGAATACATTTAACCCCTTCCTCACCCTGCCAGTCACATTTATACAGTAATTAGTGCATTTTTATAGCACTGATCGCTGTATAAATGTGAATGGTCCCAAATTTGTGTCAAAAGTGTCCGATATGTCTGTCGCAATATCGCTGGCCTGACAAAAAAAAATAAAATCGCAATCTATCCCCTATTTTGTAGGCGCTATAACTTTTGCGCAAACTAATCAATATACGCTTATCGCAATTTTTTTTTAACAAAAATATGTAGAAGAATACGTATCGGCCTAAATGGAGGAAAAAAATATATATATTTTTTTTAAATTGGGATATTATTATAACAAAAAGTAAAAAATATTGTGTTTTTTTCCCCAAATTTTCGGTCTTTTTTTGTTTATAGCGCAAAAAATAAAAACCGCAGAGATGATCTAATACCACCAAAAAAAAGCTCTATTTGTGGGAAAAAAATGATAAAAATATAATTTGGGTACAGTGTTGTATGACCGTGCAATTGTCATTTAAACTGCGTCAGCGCTGAAAGCTGAAAATAGGTCTGGGCACGAAGGGGGTTTAAGTGCCCAGTAAAGAAGTGGTTAAACAAAATAACAGTGCCCTGTTCCACTCATGCTTTTAGTTCCCCACATGGATTTACACTCACTACAACTTGTTGACCACCTATTGCTAGTATGGTCTACTGTGCTTTGTAGGGCAATCCACTGGTTGGTTACTGGCACTTGCAAAACACCACCTTCCACTTTTCCGTGGGTAGTTACTCAGAGGGAAGGAGAGAGTGCACATAGTGTAAAACCATTTGAATAATTTATTTAAGAATAAAGGGGTAAAATTAAACTCACATTTGAATGTGCCTATTATACCTGGCACCCGGTGTAAACAGCATCTGTGTGCCGTGGGTCCATGGGCAGCGCTTGGTCCACACCTGGACGCGTGGCTTGGTGCTCATAGACGACAGCAGAAAAAAATGTGCCACGATGATCACCGATGACGTCACATCTAATACAGGATGTGTAATACTGATCAGATCACCGGGTGAAAACAGAAGGAAAAAAAGTCTAAAAAAATAAAACGAATGCAGCCACCACATTTAAAAATTGGTAGGCTGCAATATATAACATTTTTGGTTTTGATTTTAATACTACTTTAAACCTGAACATACAACTCAATTTAATGTTAATCTAGTCCCAAAATCTAATGTTTTAGGGCTTGTTCACACTATGCATACAAAAAAACCTCATGAAACAAAGTGCATGCATGCAAAGACACACTCTTATATGTGTTTTTATGTACGTTTCAGAGCATATGGCTGACTTACAGGGCAGTGGAAGGGTCGGAATACAGGACGACATTTGTTTATTCTTTTTTTTTTTCTTGCAATTGCGTAGCATGTATGCACATTTTGAATGCATTTACCTGTATTGCAGGCAGAAAAATGCAGACATGATGCATGTTTATACAGTGCACTGCACTTGGTACACTTGATTATGTTTCCCTAACCACAGGCAATCACTGGTTGTGTGATTACATCCAAATACTGGTGGGCAGCTATGGTCGCTGTAAGCCTGTCATTGCTTTGTACAGACTCAAGATCCGCAACTGTCTTCAACCTTGAGTATAACAGCTGCTAATTTTTTTTTGCCACGGCTGGAAATATTTGTCGTGTGAATGAGGCCTAAGGCCACGTACACACGAGGAGACATGTCTGACATGTCTCCTGGGATATTTTGGTCTGATGTGTGTACACACGATCAAACCAAAATCCCCGCGGACAGACAGCGCAGTGACGTGGCGGTGACGTTGACACCGCGACGTCCGCAAACCAGGAAGTAAAATGCTTCCACACATGCGTCGAATCCATTCGACGCATGCGGGGGATTTTGGTCCGCTGGTTAGGACAATTTTCCAGCAGATACGTTTTAAAGCATGTTTTTAAACTTTTGTCTGCTGGAAACCTGTCTGCTAGGCCGTACACACGATTGGATATGTTCGCTGAAACTGGTCTGCGGACCAGTTTCAGCAGATATGTTCGATCGTGTGTACGCGGCCTAAGAGGAATATGTATAAAGCAGTAAATCTGACATCCAGCAAACATTCACTGCAGGTGAATCTTCAATGCACATGTGCTTTAAGTGATGGTGATTGATTCCCTACCAGGGATTGTTTGATGAAAGTCACTTTCACTGCTTTAAAGACTGACGCTGTTTACATGTAAAGTTCAAACTTTTTTTGGAGAGCATGCAGAAGAGTTAGAACTTTTGTCAGGTTTTTATTACTGTTTCTTTTTCCACTAGGGGGATTCACCTTCACTAATGGTCCATGTGGCCGTTGTCTGGTGGTAAAGAAAGTGCTGGGAAATGTAAAATATTTAAGTTGTAATTTTCAGGCCTAAAATTTGCATTTTAATGCATACATAAAGAATTATTTTTGCTTTGCAGCGAATCTAACTTCTATTTCAAATATTTTACTGACAAAAAATGATTACAAATTTTTTTGAATATATCCTTCATACAGTTAACCACTTAAGACCTGGACCAATATGCAGGTAAAGGTGCGATTCGGCACTGCGTCGCTTTAACTGACAATTGCGCGGTCATGTGACATGGCTCCCAAACAAAATTGCCGTTTTTTTCCCCACAAATAGAGCTTTCTTTTGGTGGTATTTGATCGCCTCTGCGGTTTTAATTTGTTTGCGCTATAAACAAAAATAGAGCAACAATTTAAAAAAAAATGCAATATTTTTTACTTTTTGCTATAATAAATATCCCCCCAAAAATATATAAAAAACATTTTTTTCCTCAGTTTAGGCCGATAAGTATTCTTCTACATATTTTTGGTAAAAAAAATCACAATAAGCGTTTATTAATTGGTTTGCGCAAAAATTATAGCGTTTACAAAATAGGGGATAGTTTTATAGCATTTGTATTAATATTTTTTTTTACTACTAATGGCGGCAATCAGCGTTTTTTTTCGTGACTGCGACATTATGGCGGACACATCGGACACATTTTTGGGACCATTGGATCATTGTCATTTTCACAGCAAGAAGTGCAGTGATTACTGTGAAAATGACACTGGCAGTGAAGGGGTTAACCAGGAGGGGGCGTTGTAGAGGTTAAGTGTGTACTAAGGGAGTGTTCTTACTGTGGGGGGCGTGGCTATGTGTGTGACGTCACTGATCATCGTTTTCCTAACACAGGGAACAGACGATCACTGACAGCCACACTAGGAAAAATGGGGAAGGTTTGTTTACACTTACCTCTCCCCGTTCTTCCTCTCTGTGACCCGATTGCGGGACACCGGCGGCGATCGGGTCCGTGGGTCCCACGGGCACGATCACGGAGGACAGGACCGGGTCGCAAACGCGCCCCCGGCGGCGCACTCGCGACCTACAACTGCCATCTTAAAGGGGACGTACCTGTACGTCTATGTGCCCAGCTGTGCCATTCTGCCAACGTAAATAGTCGTGCGGCGGTCCTTAACTGGTTAATACCAAATACTGTATATTGCTTGATGATAAAAAGTTTCAGACATAAATGTGTGTCTTCAGGCCCCTTTCACACATATAGACAGTTTGTCCATTTTTCATCCAGCCGCTGACTGATGTAAAACGGACATCAGTGCATTCCAATGGAAAAACAGATGACAACAGATGATCATCTATTTTCATCTGTTTTCATCTGCTTCAGTCAATATGCGTTCGTTTGAATGGATGAAAGCTCTATTTTTCATGCGTCAAAAAACATATTGCATGAAAAATGGATGTAAACTGACAAATGGTCAGTTTTTCATCCGTTTTTGCATTGGTTGTTAGGGGGAACCAGTCATTTGTGGCAGAGAAAGGCAGGAGAGCAGTACAGCAGTATACACAGTAAGGGGGCATTCTGCACAGACAGGCTCCCTCACTTGCTGACACTAATGTAATTTCTGACTTTTAAATGTGCCAGGTTTATTTTTTTCTTTGGTTTTGGAGCTGTCATTTGGGGGAGGGGGGCAGTTAGTGCAAGGAGAGGGGCAGTAAACAGTAAAGTTAGCCCATTTTTTTTTTTTTTGTATAATGTGAAAGAAGATGTTACGCTGCGAGAATCGTGAGAGAATCATGATTTTTATTCAAAGCTAAAAAAAATATGTGATCCTCATTTTATACAGAATCATGTAGCTCTAATGTAAACCAATGTAAACCAAAAATTTGACTCAAGTGGTTAAGTGGATGTAAAGAACTGATGGAAAAAACTGATGAAAAACTGATCAGTTTTGAGTGAACTGACTGAACTGATGAAACTGAAGGCATATGTGAAAGGGGCCTTAAACAAAAACAATTCGCTGAAAGTCCTTGCTGCCTTAATATGTTTGGCATCAGTACTTTCAGAGTGAATGGGAAATTTGCATGCTATAAGCCCTGTTTCACACTAGAACGTGGTGCGGGAAACACGCAGTCCATGTGCGTTTTCTGCACTGCGTTTAAATCACACTGCCCTTGTGATCTGCAGTGTTAACGAAACCCCAAACGCAGATCATAAATGCAGTTTGTTTGCCTCAATGGATCTCACGGTACAAAACGATAATGTGATCTGGTTGCTGTGCCTTTCTAAAATTGGTGCGATGCTTTGCGATTTGAACTCATTCAAAATCGCACAGCACTGAATCACATGTGAATTGCACAGGAATGTGGTGTGATTCACAGTGTGAACCAGGGCTAAATGGGTTTTAGGGAAGTGTAAGAATACCTTATACCTGTATAAAGCCAATGCATCAGCAAGGCAGCCAGGGAACTAACCTTTTCAGCAGAGTCAGCAATGACAGCCTCTGTGAATCTCTCATGGCAGGCTTCTTTGGGAGCCAGTGCTGCCTTTTCCAACTACTGCATCACCAGGACACACATTAAGTACGGAACAAAAGCTTCTACTGTTTAATTTAGGAAAAACCTTTTTATGTTCCTAATACAGACATGTTCAGTAAGCTGTCCAATTACTTTTTATTCATGAAAGACAGAAGAAGCCATAGCATTCAATAAAGAGTAAGGCCTCGTACACACGATCAAATCTGTCCGCTGGAAACGGTCTGCTGGACCGTTTCAGCAGACAGATTCGATCGTGTGTACGGCCGAGCCGACGGATTTGGCCACCCGACAGATTTCAAAGCATGTTTTGAAATCTATCGGGTGGGAATTCGTCCGCCCGACATGTCTGCTGGTTAGTACACTTACCAGCAGACATGTCGTCCCGCACCGCCGCCGCACCGCCGCCGAATGGATTCGGCGCATGCGCGGAAGTGTTTTACTTCCTGGTGCGGTGACGTGGCGGCGTCAACATCACCGCCACGTCACCGACACGTCAGCGCGCCGTCTGCTGGCGGGGATTTTTGTTTGCTCGTGTGTACACGTGAGCAAACCAAAATCCCAGCAGACAGATTTGTTCAAATCTGTCGGACAGACAGATTTGAACAAATCTGTCTGCTCGTGTGTACGAGGCCTAAGGGGTCTATATATAAAATGTTTTCACACTTGATTCAGACATCTTTCACCCAGGATTTACACATTTTGTAATTGAATTCCTGGGTGGAAACACTTGTAAACAGACCACATGGTGTTTTTATATAAATAGTAAAAAACATAGCAAAACTCCTCTTCCTATATTTTCTTTATTATGGTTAGGGATAAAGAATACAATACAAAATAAATTAAGGAGTTCTGGGATCCTTTTTAAATGTTTATGTGTCAATTCTTAACGGTTCTGTTGAAAAAAAAAATAGACATGTTCACAGATCTCGGTAGCTCAAGCTGAAATTTACTTGCACAAAAAAATGAGTCAGAGAAGTAACTCATTTTCTTCCCTCCCCCTACCTGCTTAGATGAAGATTTATGAAATTTAATTTGGAAAATGCATTAAAAAAAGTACACCGGTGGGGAATCCGAGAAGAGGAGGATCGGGGATGCTCTGTGCAAAACTATTACACAGCGCAGGTAAGTATGGCGTGTTTATTATTTTAAAGGAAAAAAAACAAGGCTTTTGAACCACTTTAAATACTTAATACTTTACTTTAAATGTGGCAAAACTCCTTCCTTCTGTATGGCTGTGTCTGAAATTTCAATGAGAGACACCCTTTTTAAAAGGAGATAGCTATTGCCATGCTGTGTTTAGATAACTCATAGTGCTCTGGAAATCATTTGTCATGTATTAAATATTTGCTTGTTAAACCGATATGTGATATACATAGTGAAAAAAGATATAAAAATCTGTTTAAAAACATTGAAACCTAAATAAAAATAAATTTAACTGACAAAACAGATACGGTAATAGATTTCTTTTAAATGACATTGAGGTTCTCGTATGTTTTTAATTCAAAGGAACAACTTTTTTAAAGGTCAACAGAAGAAGATTTCCCTTTTCCAATACAAAATAGAGACTAAAGTAGTGCACAAGTTTGACTTAAAGTTGTAAAGGCCATTTCTAAAATAAACTATTACACTATGTTAAAATAAACGTTGATCGTATTTAACAGGTATTGTTCACTGCAGCCATGTCTTCTTACCACAAGTGGATTTTTAGCTTTGTAAGAAAGGAAGAAAGTCTCTGTTACCTACCTGCAGCACCTATAAATTAACTATACCTATAGCCATTATTTTCTGTTTCCTTTGAAAACAATAGATTCATGGTCTTTTCTGTTTATCTGCTATTCACTGTTTACCAGAAAGTAATTACCTGGTTTAAATGACTTGATTTAGAGGTTTAGGAAAGTGGTTATGAAAGTGTGCTTCTTCTGAAAGTCTCTGTAGTACAATAAACGATTTTTTAATTAAATACAGATTCCAGAGCGGAAAAAAAAATGGACCACTTATTTTGCACACCTGCTAATGAAATTATTTTTAATGAGCTGCTGCCTGTAATGCACAGGAATAAAAATGTATTCAGTCTGCACAAAAAGGGAGCAGTGTTCACAAGATGTTTAGCAATTATAGTTATTTGTAATATTTTATGTAAACAAATATGCAGGTAAGTTAAAGTTAACCTGTCACAAAACTCCAAAAATTCTACTTTATAAGGCCATACAAGGTAAAAGTGAATAACCAGGGGCACGTATTTAAGGGGCACTTGAATTAAAAACAGAAAATCAAAACATTTAGTAGTATCAGAGATACAGGCAATGTAAATTACGTGCAAATCTCAATAATTTCTATAAAGTTTGTGCTTGGTCCTTCTTACCTCCCGAGCATATCTATTAGATGTTAAGTCCACCAATCACATTACAGGGTGAAAGCAGATCACCCTTGGAAAGGACTACACACACCTGTCCCTCTCAGCTGCTCAATACAGAGTGGTTTTGTTGTCCTCAGAGAAAGCTAGGAACAGTTTAACTAATAACAGTCTTAAGAGACATAGAAATTAGAAAGTTATCAGTTGACAATATTTCTGGCAGAGTTAACAAGTTTTTTTTGCAGTTATTGAGCAGATACTGTATAACAAAAATCACATGTGGTATATTTAACAGACCAAAAGGGACCAAATAAGAAGTTCATTATTAGGGTTTTCTTCCCCCTTAAAGGAGCTGTAAATGACTGTTAA
Source organism: Rana kukunoris (assembly GCA_029574335.1). Taxonomy (NCBI): domain Eukaryota; kingdom Metazoa; phylum Chordata; class Amphibia; order Anura; family Ranidae; genus Rana; species Rana kukunoris. The sequence continues at coordinate 168,030,617 of CM056053.1, read as the reverse complement.
CAGGGTATAGAGACATAATAGTTAACTGATTCCTTTAAAAAATGATTAAAAATAGATAAACATCAATCATATAATGTGCCTGCAGTTTCAGTTTTGTTTTTCATCTAGTTTCATGCTTCTGTGAAGGACAGAGACACAGCACCAATACAGGGCAGTGTTTGTTTTTAAAATGAAACTGATTGGTTCTGAGGGGTTTTAGACACACAGTAATCACACATTCATGATTAGAGACCACAGAGAGAAGCTCCCAGTACTTTTTTCATAAGGAAACGGACAACCAGGAATTGTGCAGAGCAGAGAAGGATTACAGCAAAAACGAACAATGAGGACATGAAACCAGGACTGCGTTAGGGTAAAGGAAGCTATTTAGCTAAAAAAATAAAAAATCTTTAGTGACCATTTAACCATTTCCTTGTCAGGTCCACATGTTGTACAGCTACCAGGATTGTGTGTGAATCTGACAAGCAGACTGTCAGGTAAAATCATTTGGGTGGCTCACATCCCTGGTAATGACGTATCCCCTCCCTCTCACATCGGCATTTGTATCCTGGGCTCTGCTTGCCAATCTACGGGCCTGGGACTGGCATAGCGGGTCCCACTGGAAAGAGAGGAAGGAGAAGAGCGGACACATGTCTGCTCTCTCCTCTCCTTGTTGTTGACCCGGAAAGCGACGTCTTTGACATCACTTCCAGGTCTGTCTCTCAATCTCCCTGGCCACGAGGGCTTATGTAATCTTCAGGCCTAAAATTATTTTTTAAGCATGTGTGCAAAAAATGCAAAAATGGCTCTGGCAGCGAAAGGGTAAAGGACCCCAGGAGGCTAGAGGGAATGAGAATGTTATGAAACACTTTGGAACAACTCATCCTGTTAAGCTGGCCATAAATTATACAAATGTCCTATTTCATTTCCTTTAGATTTAAGTGTTGAGGTTTGACCTCATATTATATGCTTTGATAAAACGAATGGAAAGTTGCACAAGAAAATTGTATAATGTATGGCCAGCCTTAGGCTTTGCAGCTTTATTCGTTTCTGGGTGGGCATGGTATTACACAGGCGATTGAAGAGTAAGTAATGTTTTGAGACTGGAAGAATGTCCACTGTCCTCCACTGCCATCTGTTCATTCAAAGACTATAGGTTTTACTGGTTGGTACATTGGGACATACCTGATAGTTTGGCTACACTAACCCTTGCAGTCGCAATAATTATATGTGCAGGAAGCAGATCAGCAGACAGGGATATTGAGATTAATGGCAAATAAACAGATTGTGGTCAATCACCTTATTGGGCTAATCTTTAGAGCAAACCAAAGACATGCTGGTAGGTTAATTGGCTCCTATTTAAATTGGCCCTAGTACATGTATGTATGAATTTGAGGTAGGAACCTTAGATTGTAAGCTCCTTCAAGTCAGGGACTGATGTAAATGTACAAAATATATGTGTAAAGCGCTGTATAAGACCCTGTAATAAATAAATATACCATTGAAACCTGGGTCCCCTTCTCACCTCCTGAGTCCTTCTGTTGGCCAGTTGCTGATGGGCTTATTGATGAGAAAATAGTATGGCAGAAAAGGCAGGAGAAGATAAAACAAGAACCAGTAATAATGAAAACTGGCAGCTAGTTACAGAATGTCCCTATTCTTGGGGTACTCAGGCACTTTACAAGGGGATAAAGCTGCCATGCAGAAAACTAAAGGCACATATTCTTTGTGAAAAATTGCACTTTATATTGTATTTTGGACCACAGGTTTTGATCAGTGGCGGCTGGTGCTAAACGTTTTTGGCGGAGGGATCGGCTAACAACCCCCCCAGGTCTGCACTCACCCAGGTTGTAGCTCTTCTGCTTCTCATTCCAACAAACCTGATCTGCCTCCTGGAGGAGGAGAAGCCCAAAGACAATAGCAAATATTAATTCGCTAGTGTCACAAATGGGTGGGTTTAAGGCACGGTGCTCTGTGCCCCCAAGCCCAACTATTTTCAATCTATTTAGAGCCTCAGGCTCTAATCATGTGGCTTGAAAAAAGTCTGGCACCCCACATGCATCCCTGCACGCAAACTGGGGGAGGGGGCGCCTGAGCCCCTTATGGGGTGGCCGCTCCTGCTTTAGATGAGCACTGCCCCTTGAGGTAGAAATAGCTTTTCTGTTTAGTTAGGGTGAGCATAGACTTTACATTTGATTGATCTAATAAATACAGTAATATCCTGACTTTTGTCTGTAGGAGCACTCAAACATACAACTGTTTTACTCCTGGATGAGTTTTGATGCATTTTACTCATATTGTTTTAATAGGGCCTATGCCCACCAATGCACTGCAGTGTTTTGGAAAATGCATGCTACATTTGATTGCATTTGCCATTCAAATTATTTAAATTGAGTCTTTGAATCAGTTCACAATGCAATGTCAGAAATGTGCCAACACATGTTAACAACTGGTAATGCAATGAATGTTAAAAGTAAAAAACCCCAGGGCTGGGCAAATCTCTGCAACCAGGTAGCCAGTGTGCTTGTGATCCCTAATTCAATCCACATGCAGTATACAGTGTTATCGCTTACTTGAAATATAACTAAAGAAAAATAACAAAATTAAATCATATAATTTTTTTTCCCATAGAATATGCAATTACATATTTTAAAATGATTTAACATAGCTTGAAGCCATTTTATACCTCCCTTCTGATTTTTTTAATGATTTAAATATTCTCTCAGCTTATGTGTTATAGGATATTGCATTTTTAAGACATGGAAAAGTTAAGTTGGCTTCCAATTATTAAATCTTTGGAGACCATTCCCACATGGTTGTGTAAATGGTAGCTTCATCCTGTGTTCTTTCATCTCTTTCCCTGCTCTCCTGGCTTGACAGTTGAAAAGCTCTGACTGTGCCACACAATGGTTTGATTGGTTTCTCTGGGGGAGGCTTTTCCCTGCCTCATCATTCGCCAGGCAGGTGGACCAGAAAGTCTCTTGATTCTTTTGTTGCTTCTCAAAGTCCGGGGGTCTTTGACTGAATAAATCCACCGTCATGGGATAATTTGCTAAAAGGAGACTGAAAGATTTGAGAGAAAAGCCTCACTACTTGGGTGCTGAATTAATGAAATAACTTGGGCCCTGGAGTTTGCAATTGAAAAATCACCAGGAATGCAATGAGGGGCGGAGACCGTCTTCAGAATGCAAGTCTTTTATTCCCCATAATAAGCTATAAAGGCTTTCTGTGATGTAGCTAAGTAAGTTGGCTTGTCTGGCCTCAAGTTATTTGCATTTTAACACTGTAGGAAGGGAAGCCCTTTACAAGAATAAAAGCGGCTCACATGCAGCGTCTAGTTACTCATTAGATTATTGCAAGTGGATAGGAAGAATCACACATGACAGAACTTACGGAAGAGTTAACCCTGGATGAAAAGTAATTTACAGATAGTCTGTCCTTAGCCATATTTGTAGCCCCGATAAGGTTTCATTTCAGAATGGATAGACGACATTTCTCCTAACGGACCCATTCTGCGACACCTGTGATAACAGCTCTCAGATCCTAATTGAAATTGGTTTCAAAATGGATTTTCACTTTCCTCTGTCTGAGAAAAATATTGAATGGGCTCCAAGCTGCCACAGAGAATCTTAGACCTTGGCGTGTGGAGCAGGAAGCCTGGATCATCTTTCAAAACAGTGTCGATGACATGTCAGTGTTGTTATAGGTCTTATTAATGAACTCATTGATCATTTGATGAGGGTAAAATACAACGGATTCTTCTGCAATTCAACAATTAGATTTGCTGCAAAACAGGGGAAGTACAAGTGGAAATGTATCCAGGGATCAAAAAAACACAAAAAAAAAAAATTTTGCAAGATTTCTTTAGGGGAAAAATAGGATTAGGGAAATATACAGTTGAAATTATCTTCAGAATTTCAGATTGCAGAAAGGAAGTTTGATTTTTAATTAGGCATAATTAGCTCTGAAACTTGTGTCTTTTAATCAGTTCCGGAATGTGTGTTTTTCTTTATTTTTTAGATGGGGATAGTTTTTCATAGGAGAAATGTTACGGGCTTCTCGTATTTCACTTTGAATTGTCTCTTAGGTGTTTCGCCATTCTGTGTGCTAGCGTGGGTCATTTCATCCCCTATTCAGTGCTTGAAAGAAGATCGCTGATCAAAGGCTTTAATGATGTCAGTGATCTCTGGTGATTGATTGGGAGCAGAAGTTCTGCAGCATTTTGCATGTATTCATTCTTATCACATCAAAACCATTAGCATCTCATCTTGTATATCTATATTTTTAAATGCCTGTCTGTCTGTCTGTCTTTATGCAAGAAAATATTTTTGTGTTTGCTGTGTTGCAGAAACATATTTTTTCATAATATACTGGAAAATATGCAGTACATTTGAAATCATCTTTCTCTCAATATATGTGTGTTTATTCTATATGTATTGAGCACTATACAGTAAAGTAACAATCAAGATTGATCAACTATAGAAGTATTAATTACTAATATTTCTTGTTTAAACTATAGACACAATTATTTTCTGTGCTGTGATTAAAACTGAACTGATAAAAGCTACAAGAAAAAAAAAAAAAAAACTATAATATATATAAAGATACAATTTGAATACAGCAATCATTTTCTGACCTGCACTGCAAGATTTAGAATTACGTTGTATAAGCAACTCCCAAATGCCCCCTCTTTTGTAAGTTAAATCAAATACAAGCATAAAAATAAACAAAATACTTTAGTGAATTTTATCAAACTAGTCACTTTGATTATTGAACAAATAAGTAATATTTTGCATTTGTTGCAAGAAAAGAGATACTAATTAGTGTTGAGCAGAATATGCCATATTCGATTTCGCGATATATCACGAATATATAGTCGAATATTCGAGATATATTCGCTAAATACGAATATTCGTGATATATTTTGGAAATGAAATCATTGCGAATTTTCGCTATCGCGAATGCGAATGCGAATTGCGAATTGCGAATGCGAATGCGAATATTCGAGAAATGCGGAATGGAGCACTCTGATTGGCTCAGAATATTTGTGATATATTACAATATAAAATAATTGCGAATATTCGAGAAATGCGGAATGGAGCACTCTGATTGGTTTAGAATATTTGTGATATATTACAATACACAATAATTGCGAATATTCGGCAAATGCGGAAGGAGCACTCTGATTGGCTCAGAATATTCGTGATATATTACAATACACAATAATTGCGAATATTCGAGAAATGCGGAAGGAGCACTCTGATTGGCTCAGAATATTCGTGATATATTACAATATAAAATAATTGCGAATATTCGAGAAATGCGGAAGGAGGACTCTGATTGGCTCAGAATATTCGTGATATATTACAATATAAAATAATTGCGAATATTCGAGAAATGCGGAAGGAGCACTCTGATTGGCTCAGAATATTCATGATATATTACAATATAAAATAATTGCGAATATTCGAGAAATGCGGAAGGAGCACTCTGATTGGCTCAGAATATTTGTGATATATTACAATATAAAATAATTGCGAATATTCGAGAAATGCGGAATGGAGCACTCTGATTGGTTTAGAATATTTGTGATATATTACAATACACAATAATTGCGAATATTCGGCAAATGCGGAAGGAGCACTCTGATTGGCTCAGAATATTCGTGATATATTACAATACACAATAATTGCGAATATTCGAGAAATGCGGAAGGAGCACTCTGATTGGCTCAGAATATTCGTGATATATTACAATATAAAATAATTGCGAATATTCGAGAAATGCGGAAGGAGGACTCTGATTGGCTCAGAATATTCGTGATATATTACAATATAAAATAATTGCGAATATTCGAGAAATGCGGAAGGAGCACTCTGATTGGCTCAGAATATTCATGATATATTACAATATAAAATAATTGCGAATATTCGAGAAATGCGGAAGGAGCACTCTGATTGGCTCAGAATATTCCTGATATATTACAATATAAAATAATTGCAAAATTTCGAGAAATGCGGAATGGAGCACTCTGATTGGCTCAGAATATTCGTGATATATTACAATACAAAATAATCGCGCGATATCGCTATTGCCGAATAATCGCATTGCGATTTTTCGGGAATATAAAATGAGCGCTGCAGCTACTCGGCCCAGGGTCTCTAATCATACCAGCAATGCTTTTAGACGTCGATGGGGATCTCTAGGATGTGATCTGTTCTAAAAAAAAATTGAAATAATACGAATATTCGAAATAGCGAATATTCGCCGCGTTATTCGCGAATACTCGAATATGCAATATTCGTAGCGAATATTCGCAATGCGAATATTCGTGAGCAACACTAATACTAATATGGATTCTCTACTAGTATGTCATGTATATTTCAAGCTCATAAAGAATGTTACACCTGGATCGCACAATGTTACTTTTTTTTTCAAAATTGGGGCCACCCAGCAATACCATACTGTTAAAAAGTTACCAATAAAAACATTCAACACCAAATTGAGTTAATTAACTTGGTTTGGTTTTTTAGACCGTTTTAGTCACTGTTCTTAAACAAATTATTTTGCCCACATTTGTTATTTTTCCTTGTATTTTTGTAGGCATTCTTTTTTCAGTTTCTTTTAACTAGTCCTTTGCCACAGTTCTAATCCCTTCTGGTTGTATAATCATGTATGTATTATCATGATTTCGTATGCTATGATTGCATGGTTGGTCATAAGACAGCTATTTGTTGTGTATGGTTTGGTAGTCATCTTGTGTGCTCCAGCAGTCATATATATGTAATGGAGGATTAAAAAAATACAAATCAAGCTTCTGATGTATTTAGTTTGAAACACTTGATTCCCAGATTGAATTCCCATAGACTTGTAGGGGAATGAAATCTGATGCAAACAAAAACCAGTTGACAAAGGTCATTACTGTCCTAGGCTAACCATGCTCAGCCACTTCACTGCATTTATGAAGGAGCAGCTCTTCTTCACCATAACTTAGGAAGATGTGTTTTGTAGCCCATAGAAATAACGAATAACACCCCCAATTGATAATATTGCAATAAAGGCAAAGTGTACAAATCTTTACACAATCACATGATTTTTGGCATGATTAAAATGCATTTTTTTGTACTTTGTTTACAGATTTAACTAAACACTTTCAATGAGAGAATATAATTGTAAAGCCTAGTACAAACTATCATTTTTTTTTGTTTAACACAGGATATCCTGTACTAACAATACAATGTTAGTACAATAGTCTTTCTGCTGAGCTATTTATTGTGTTCTGACAGGGGGACGCCCCCCCCTTTGGCTTCACATAAAATTCCAACCGTCAAGAACGCGGTGACGTCCAACACTACAACGAGCCGAGAAAAATTAAGTTCAAGGATTCCGAGAATGCGTCCAAGTGATTACGAGCATGCATGTTTTTTTGCATGTCGGAATTGCATACAGACAATCAGAATTTCTGACAAGAACTCTTTTTGTCGGAAAAATTGAGAACCAGCCCTCAAATTTTTGCTGTCGGAAATTCCCACAGAAAAAGCCAGATGGAGCCTACACAGGGTCGGAATTTCTGACCAAAATCTCACATCGTACTTTTCTTGTCGGAATTTCTGATCGTGTGTACATGGCATTAGTGTTGACCACAGTGATCTCTAAAAGCAGGCAGCTCCAACATTCCTTTTCAAATGGCACTAAAACAAATAACTGCTAAACCAAGGACTCCAGTGGTTAAATAAATTGCCAGTAATTGTAATAAGTTAGGTGACACAAAGCATTTCATGCTATGAGAAAAAATTATAATTACTCTATGTTTGCTTGCTTGCAACTTGTATTATAGTGCTATAAGCTTAGCACAGTTCTTAAACAAATAATTATCTACTTGTAATAAAAACCTCATGCATGAGCAGTATTAAGGCCTGGTTCACACCAAATCTGACTTTGAAATGGTAAAATCACTTGAAATAGCACAATTTCAAAGCTACATGTCAGTGCGACTTCAGGTGCGACCTGGATGACATTTGTATGACTTCCTGCACAGATGTCTTTGCAAGTCACACATAAAATTGGCAAAAATAGCACAGGAACTTCTTTTTTAAATCGGTACTGCACCGCAAAGTCAGCATCACACAAATTTGAGCAGTTCCACTGTCGACAATAGGGTGTATCTTTTCATGTGATTTGGACCTGTCAAATTGCATGACAGATTGCACCGGTGTGAACGTAGGCTAAACCCAAAACCAAAAATGTTATATATTGCAGCCTACCAATCATTAGATGTGCTGGCTTCATCAGTTTCTCTTTCTAAGGCCTCGTACACACGAGGCAATCTATTTGTTCAAATCGGTCGGACCGACCGATTTGAACAAATCTGTCTGATAGGATTTTGGTTTGCTCGCGTGTACACACGAGCAAACCAAAATCCCCGCCAGCAGACGGCGCGCTGACGTGTCGGTGACGTTGACGCCGCCACGTCACCGCACCAGGAAGTAAAACACTTCCGCGCATGTGCCGAATCCATTCGGCGGCGGTGCGAGACGACATGTCTGCTGGTAAGTGTACTAACCAGCAGACATGTCGGGCGGACGGATTCCCACCCGATAGATTTCAAAGCATGCTTTGAAATCTGTCGGGTGGCCAAATCCGTTTCCAGCAGACAGATTTGATCGTGTGTACGAGGCCTTAGACTTTTTCTCCTTTTTTCACCTGGTGATCTGGCCAGTAACACACCCCCTTAAATGATCACTAAAGGATTTTTTTTTTTAGCTAAATAGCTTCCTTTACCTTACTGCAGTACTGGTTTCATGTCCTTATTGTTCGTTTTTGCTTTGAAGTTGCTGTAATCCTGCTCTGTTCTCCACACTTCCTGCTTGTCTGTTTCCTTATAACCACAGTGCTAGGAGCTTTCTCACGGTGGTCTAAGCTGTCATTACTGTGTGTCTAAAACTTCCCAGAACCAATCAGATTCATTTAAAAAACAAAACACTGACCTGGATTTGTTTGTTTTTGTTCTGTGTGTCTATTTCAACTTCACAGAAACATGAAGCCAGTTCAAAAGTGAAACTAACCTGCAGGCACATTATATGATTGATTTGTATCTATATTTAATCATTTTGAAAAGGAATCAGTTAACTTTTATGTCTCTATACCCTGTAAACAGTAATTTCAGCAAAAATTTTTTTTTCCTTTAGTGACCCTTTAATTAGAGTGCCCTCACTCTGGAAGAACAAGCACAGGGGCACTTTTAGACAGCAGCATTGGCGGTTTGAGGGTAGGGGAGTGCTAGAAGTACTTGCAGATTTATATACACTTACATATCGAACTCCAGCTGACACTTTATAACCAATTTTTTTCTTTTGAGATAAAAGTTTTGAATAAATAAATAAAAGCTGATCGTTGTAAGTACCCCTGCTAGTGTTATATGGGTCTAAGGCCTCATGCAAACTGGACTTTATAAAAAAGCCAGTAACGATAGCTGTAGAAATTTGTGGCTATAGAGTGAGTTTTCCACTGTTGTAGTAGCATTTTTCAGTGTTTTGTGGCGTTTTTTAGCTGCAGCGTTTTTTTAGCAATACTATACTCCATAAAAGCTTATGGCTCAAAAACACTGATAAATGCAGAATAGCTGCGTTTTTCAGCTTTTTTGATAAGTTTTATGCAGTTACAGCATTTTAACAGCTGAAAAACTCATTCAAAACCCTCTAGTTCTGGGGTTTTTTCCAGCCAGAAAATGCTCCAGCCAAAAACGGCTGATAACAGACACATGGGTTAACATGCTGGGGAGTTTATTTGCTGCGGGGGAAAAAAAACCATCTAAAGTAAAAAACAGCAGCTGTAAAAATGTCCAGTGTGCATGAGGCCTAACTGATGCATTTACCAGATGAAACAAGAAGAAAGAAAGACTAAAGAAGAAAACGAATGTAGCCATCACTTCTAAGAAATGGTAAGCTGCCATATAATAAATGTTTGCTTTGGGGTTTATTATTGCTTTAACACTTTTAGTGTTATATAGTGTATTTATGTAAGCCTTAGCATTAAGTTCTGATTCTACTAGAGCTCCACAATACCAATAAAAGCATATTTTTATTCTTATAATTCCAAATGGCTGTTACATCTGCGTGTGGCTGTAGTTTTCGTAAACAAAGTTTATAAAGCAAAAAGCCATACAAACATATCTGAAAGAACATGGAAAGGAGGCAAAGAGTGATGTTTATGCTTACCATGAATTCAGCATATAAATTGAATCAGATACACCTAAGAATAGTGTGGAGTGATTGCATCTTGAATGGAAAATGAGAACATCTGCAGAATTCCAGTTCGATGGAACAGGAGCTGTAGAAGGAAAAGTTTGATGCAAACCAGAGCAGAACTATTAATCATGTGCAGAGTTACTTCCTAAAGGCTGCCACTGACTGTCAAAGGAGATTGCCGTAGGCTTGTTTATTGCCGATTCCCTCTAGAGAAAACTTCAATTTGTGGGCTGGCCTCCCGAATGGGATTGATAACTCTGTTTATAGACTAGGATGAGTATCTATAGATAACAGATAATGCAAATGAGTCTACCCTCGTGATAAGCCAGTAAAGCAATTATGGATGGAGATTGAATGATTTTGGAAAGGCACTTTTTGGGTGTTGCGAAGATTCCCTTGGAAGAGCTAAAATTGCTTTAGCTGATAACAGTAATATCCATAACTCCATCCTAAAGGACACCAAGTTGCCAAGTGAAGATGGCTAAAAATAGTATATATTCAGCGATCTGCTTTAGATATTGACTTATTTAAAATGTTATATTTTATTCCAAATGTACACAGTGTGCTTTAATTTACTCACTTCCTTGTGTTATGTCTGAGCCTATTGCAAGTGAGATACCAGTGCATAAATTATCCTATCTCAAAAAAAGTTATAATAATAGAAATGAATTATATCTAAATTATAATTAAATAATGATGTATGCTATATTCCAGTATTTTTGCTTCTTACATTATTATAAGGCTGAGCTGTGAACTTTGATTACTCCAATCTGAAAGTGGACCCTACATTTAAAATGCAATGTCTGCTTTTTAATGGATGTGAACTTGGCGCACAGGGGGAGGAAAAAACACACACTGGCAATCACTGGCAGTGACGTAGGCCTGACCACATAACTGTGTAGTGTTACCACAAATCCATATAAAGGCTATGCAAGCAAGGCAATGGAGGTGATGCAGGTATGGAACTGATATCTGCAAAACTTGCAGTCTTTGATCAAGGATAAAATCTATTAGCAGTCTATCAGTAAGTCTGTTTTGCTGCACTAGGGGCAACCAGTAACAAAGGAGCTAGAATAGAAGTCTTCAAACAAATAGAATAAGACTTAGCACCACTAAAGTATGTGCAGTATATATGGAAGCAGTTTATTAATAAAAAGATAGCTACTCACAGGCGCTTTGTATATTGGTTCCGCTATGTAAGACCATGGTCATTCCCGATGCGCCTGCACCTATGTGTCTCATGGAAGCGGCTTGTGTAGATGGTATCCAGCATAAGCTCAGTCCGTGCAGTTGAGGATGCTGACAGCTCGGGGATGGTGTCACTTTTGGGGTACAAGGCGGAGGAAGCTGCTTTGTTTTTGAAAAGATGCTGAACAGAGGGAAAGAGATCTGAAAAATAAAAAATTGTACTATATTCTGTATAAGATAGGATAGCAGTTCGACTTGAGGCCTAAAACCTTGTGGACTATTAAATAGTCCCATATTGTGCCCCCCTCTTTTTATTTTTGTTTTATGAACAGATTGCTTACATTGATTTTGTCATGTTATGTAGAAAGTGACATGTAAAAATAGAATGATGTCACACTCATACTCGATGTGCTGTCATACACTTTGCTGCATTTTAATCACTTCCAGCCCAAGGACGTCATATGAAGTCCTAGACTTTCAACAGGGATAGCTGAATGATGCCTGCAGCTACAGGCATCATTCAGATATCATTATTTCCAGCTGGCGATTCTGTGCACAATAAGAACGATCATAGCGGCAGTTCTGCCATCCGGTGCTTGTCCAGGCTCTCCCGTACCACTGGGGCCCCAGAGAACGAATCGGCCGTCGCCAGATGGCGACGATAGAGATTTCCGGTAACCAGATGGTCACCAATCATCTCTATGACCGTCGGAGGCCCGGGCGCAATGTTATGACGTCGTGCCCTCGTTCCCGGATGTAAACAAAGCTGCGATTGCGGCTGTCAGCTTGAGATCAGTGAATTTTTTTTTTGATCTCATGCTTTCCAGCCTGGAGGAGAGATGTGGGGTCTTATTGACCCTGCATCTCTCCATAAAGTGGACCTGTCACTATAGATTCCTGTTACAAGGAATGTTTTCATTCCTTGTAATAGGAATAAAAGTGATAATTTTTTTTAAATGTAATAAAAGTAAAAAAAAAAAATAAGTAGAAAAAAATAAATGTAAAGCACCCTTGTCCTCGGTAGCTCGCACTCCGAATCGAACACACACGTAAGTCCTGCCCACATATGTAAATGCCGTTCAAACCACACATGTGAGGTATTGCAGTGTGCGCAACAATTCTAGCACTAGACCTCCAATGTAACTCTAAATTGGTAACCTGTAAAAAAAAATAAAGCGTCGCCTATGGAGATTTTAACCACTTAAGACCCGGACCAAAATGCAGGTAAAGGACCAGGCCCCTTTTTGCGATTCGGCACTGCGTCGCTTTAACTGACAATTGCGCTGTCGTGCGACGTGGCTCCCAAACAAAATTTGCGTCCTTTTCTTCCCACAAATAGAGCTTTCTATTGGTGGTATTTGATCGCCTCTGCAATTTTTATTTTTTGCGCTATATACAAAAATAGAGCGACATTTTTGAAAAAAAAAACAATATTTTTTACTTTTTGTTATAAGAAAAATCAAATAAACTATATTTTAGTCAAACATGTAGGCCAAAATGTATTTAGCCACATGTCTTTAGTAAAAAAAAATAGCAATAAAAAAAAAATAGCTACCTAGCGGGAACAGCGACACTAATACAGCGATCAGAAAAATGATCGATTAGTGACGCTGGCAATAGGTAGTGAAAGGGTTAACTAGGGCGGTGATCAAGGGGTTAAAACTTTATTGGGGGGGGTACGGGGGTTACCCTGAACCTAACACTAACTGACTGTCACACATAAATGATTATATATGCTATATATATGCTGGGCTGCGGATGGCATGGGATGGACTGGCTCAGTCTCTCAGAGACTAAGAGGCTGCGCCAGCTGTAGGTCCAGGCTTCTGGACAGATCCTGACCATATGGCCGAGATCTTTTCAGAGCCTGGACCGGCTCTGTGATGTCAACTGACAGCGGGTTTCAGCCTGCTGTCAGCTGAAAACGGATCACAGGAGTGTAGAACAAACTGCACTCCTGTGATCCATAGGATAAATATAGCCAAAAGGAAGACAGAGCAGAAAGATGAACTCACCCATGTATTGTCTCTTCATTATTCTCCAGTCACAGGCTAAGGGTAGGTTAGTGGCCAAGCTGTGTTGCTTAAATGCATAGAGAAAATTTGGGTGATCAATCTGACTATGCTTGCTTGGGTCAAAAGAATGGGTGAGCACAAATATAGATCATTATTATTATACAGGATTTATATAGCGCCAACAGTTTTCCCCATGCTTTACAATATAAATCCCTTTTCAAATAGTTAAAACTACCAAATCCTGATAAAATAGTTCATGTATGTATATTTTAACTATGTATTTTTACGTTTGCCTGGGGTTCAGTTCTAATTGTAGATGTATTTTAGAAAAATCTGTAATGTAGATATAAATAAGTTTGTTCTTTGTTTGTCTTATACTTAATTTCTGTGGTTGTGTCAAAATGTTTACCTCCATATAAGGTCTTGATTTCAGCGAACTTTGGAAATTGTAAACCGTTATGAGCATAGATACTGGTTAAAAAAACCAGCAAACAGTTCAGCTGGCAATAGTATTGTCTTCCCTATATAAATTATGCGTGTGCTTATATAATTACAGTATACTCTATGTACATGTACAGTTTAATCCACACAACTTGTTAGCTCAATCTCACAGCCTTTATTAAAGTATAACTAAAGGCAAAACTGTTTTCTTTCATTTTGGATAGAGTGGAGAGGGGGGTTAGACCCCTGTCAGGTGTTTATTGTTGTCTGTGTCCCCATTAGGTAAATTCACTCTCTCTAATTGTCCTGTTTATCATTATCATTGAAAGTAAAAGAAAATCACACATTTTTACTGGTCCCCAGAACAGTAAGGCCGCGTACACACGAGGGGATATGTCCGCTGAAAACGGTCCGATGGACCGTTTCAGCAGACATCTCCGCTCGTGTGTATGGGCTAACGGACAGATTTCTCCACCCGACAGATTTCAAAGCATGCTTTGAAATCTATCCGGTGGGAATCTGTCCGCCCGACATGTCTGCTGGTTAGTACACTTACCAGCAGACATGTCGGCCCCCACCGCCGCCGCGCCGCTGCCGAATAGATTCGGCGCATGCGCGGAAGTGTTTTACTTCCTGGTGCGGTGACGTGGCGGTGTACACGCCATCGGATCAAACTCCCGATCGGACATATCCGATGGAAATGGTCCGCGGACCGTTTTCATCGGATATATCCGATCGTGTGTACGCCGCCTAATAGTGGGAAAATCCTCCAATAGGGACACTAGTTGTGACATGGGGATGGCCGAGGGAATCCCCTAATTTGCAGGGATTTCCTCTCACTTCCTGTATTGGCTTTGGCACAGGAAGTGAAAGGAAATCTCCCCAATAAGAAACAGATGGCAAAAAATAAAAAATAAATACGGGCTATAATCCTCCAGTACTTAAAATTAAAAGAATTTTTTTTTGCCTGTAGTTAAGTTTTATACTTTCAGTCATTTTACTTTACGTTAAATAGTAATAGATTATAGTAAGTGCTTTATAACCTACCCCCTGTATATATATATATATATATATATATATATATATATATATATATATATATATATATATATTATATATATGTGAATATCCACAGTATACAGTTTTTTGCATGTCTGTGCGTCAAGAAATTCTGCAGCAGCAATGTTAATTTGCGCTTTTTAACTAAAAGGCTTATAGCATTTAATTTACATTGAGTCTCACTTAACAGATAATAGAGTACTTTTGTAACACTTCAATTACCCTATTTGATTCAGATTGAAATTGATTGTTTTAAGCTTGTGTTCTGCTGCCACAATTTATGCTTTAGGAAATATCCATATAAATAGCAGGGAGATCTCCTCTTCATTAGCTTCTTTCCTCCCCTCTCTGTATCCCAAACAAGCCTTTGTGGAATGCCAATGAATAAGTAGTTCCTGCTGTTTAATCTTAGAATAACTTTCAACCTCCTCCCCCAATGTTGTTTTTTGAACTTTACTGAAGTTTTGCATTGGCTTTCTAATGCACAGCTCAGTATGGTGGTGGTCAAAAAAGATGACGTGGAAATACTGTATGTACATAAAATTTGATTTGAAATTTAAAATGAGTCTAGAAAATGCACTGCTCTGCATGAATTGGTTTGAAAGGTGAGAGCTTATGATCACTACACCAGGACTAAACAGCAAAAAGGTAAATGTTTGTACACGGACATATCAGGCCAGATTGAGAAAGCATTTACATTGGCGTATCTCCAGATACGCCGCCGTAATTTCAAATGTGCGCTAACGTATCTACGCCGATTCTCAAAGCGAGATACGCCGAAAAATAGCCTTCCGACTTAACTTGCCTATGCCGGCGTATCGTGGGCACATAGTTACGCTGGACGCATTCGGCGTTCTCATTAGAAATATGCAAATGAGGGAGATACGCCGATTCACAAACGTAGATACGCCTGGCCGCTTTATATACGCGCTTTGCGTAAGGCTTACGTCCGGCGTAAAGTTACCCCTGCTATATGAGGCGCAGCCAATGCAAAGGTATGGGCCAGGGAACGACGCAGTCTAATTTAACGTCGTTTATGTAGTACGGGAATAGGGCTGGGCGTAGGTTACGTTCACACGTCGTAGGCATTGTGCACCGACGTCACGTGATTCTGAGCATGAGTGCGCATGCCCAGTTCGAGTGACCATTCATTAGCATGGGGTCATGCTTAATTTAAAAACATGACGCCCACCTCCTTCCTACTTTGAATTAGGTGGGCTTACCCTGGCCCATTTACGCTACGCCACCGTAAATTAGGGAGCAAGTGCTTTGTGAATACAGCACTTGCCTAACTAAGTTGCGGCGGCGTAGCGTAAAGAAGATATGCTACACCACTCTAAAGATACGCAAATGTATCTGAATCTGGCCCATTGTCACTAAATTTGTTTGAATTGTGCAGTAATTTGACTCTATAAATATGTAAATAGGCCTTTAAAAACATATGGGTTTGTAAAATAAATAAATAAGGGCAACAAAGCAAATGCTATTAGTTATGTAGAAATGTTTAAGCACTTCTCTGCTAAATTGTCCTTAGACCCCTTTCACACTGGGGCCGCGGTCCCTTTAGCAGTAAAGCGCCGCTCTTTTCAGTGGCAGGAATCCCAATAAAATAAGCCTGTTATGCTATTCTATAGTACTGCCCTTGCTTCTGTACTCTTGGGATTGTTTTATTATAGAAGTAAAGAATGTTGACTTTACAATTAAATGTTTACGTAGTCATCAAGACTAGCCATATATTTTTTTATTAGCCTGTGGCCTAATTGAAGGATGAAGAATATCTAATAGATGCTAATAGATGCATGACCATGCTAAACAACTTAGTAGATTTTGCAATCGATTGTATTAAAGCTGCTGATACCACCGCGACTGCTTGAATACCCAAACAGTGACCACATTTGATCGGATGCAGGCACTGTTCAGCTGAGAGTTTTTCACCCAGCTACTTCAATTTTTTCACCCAAAGTTTTAGACCAAAATTCACTGACATTTGATCTGTGCATGGCCAGCTTATGGTGAAGCATGTGCTCTGAATGGCACCCATGCTGAGATTGCGACCCCATGTGGTTACTATATAACAAGACAGTCACTCGGCATGCGATGGGTCACTGTAGTAGAGGTGACTACTACAAAGATTATTTGCTTCCACAGGAATTGGCTACGTATGTAGCATACATTGCAATGCAACTATAGAAAAAACATACCTGTTATAAAGCGTTAAGTATTTGGCTGCTAACATTGAATACCAAAAAAAGATGAGAACATTTAATTTGGTCACCTTTCATGTGTTGAGAAAATGAACAAGGATGCAGACTGGTTACTGTAAGCAGCTTCTTTACTTTGAAGTTCACCTTTAGTAACATATTACATGTTATGCTCGTATTTAAGGGTGTAACATGTAACATGCTACTAAGGCCCCTTTCACATGTACGGATCCCATGATGCGTATCCGCTTGCTCAGCGGGTATCGCCCGTTGATCCCTGCTGAGTCGGCAGATGACAGGATTTTCCCCCATCTGCAGAATCAGAGGATTGCGGACAATGATGAGATCGGGTGTCAGCGGATGTTCAGTCCCCAATGTATGTCCCTTTTTTATCCGTAAACAGATGCATAAAAAACGGACATACGGTCCGCAGGTGTGAAAGGGGCCTAAAGCAGCAGACCCTCCACCTACTCTCCCGGCATCCTCTGTCACAACTCGAAAACGACCACCGTGTTTCTAGGGTGTCTGCTAAATATATATATACAGTATAATGTTTGGGGGTTCTGAGTAATTTTCGAGCAAAAAAATAATGATTTTTAAAATGTAGATGAGGAGTGTCAGAATTGGCCTGGGTGGCAAGAGGTTAGTTACCATAAGTAAGTAATATACAAATAATTATTATATATTGTTTTTAAGGTAATTTACTATGTTTTCAAAAACTGTACTCAAACAGGTGGCTTAACAGACAAATTGCTGAAGTTTGAAGTTATATTTTCAAACTAGTACTATGACAGTAAATAGATAAATAATAAATTATTATGTTATTCTAATATACATAATATTATTCTATAGCATAATAATATATTATTTAGCTTGATTAAAAAAGTACCTTTTCAGCAGCAGCAGAGTTTCCCTCTTAACTGTGTGAGAAAAACATGGGATTATACCCATAAACCCATGTTTTTTCCTTCTAGTTAAGAGTGCTGGGCTGGAAGGGATTATTTGATTTTTAGACACATGCCCCTTCTATGACACTGCAGTGAGAGAAGAGCCTCCACTGCAGCATTTTTATTGGACAGCTTGGACTAATGGTGCTTTATCATTGGCCCAAGGCGCCAGGCTGTCCATTGAGCTCAGTGGCATGTATTTAAACTGGCCGTGATATAATGTATCTAGCTTCTGGCAGGCTGTGCAAGGAGCCCTGTATCTCCAAATCCATAGATGATAGGAGCTCCATATTTTGACCAGTGGTGGGGTAGGACTTCGGCTACATACCTCAGCTGAGCTACGACCCTCGAAACTTAAATGTTTAAATAAAAAAATACATGTTCATGGCAGGTGAGGCACTGCCTGCACATCCCTGGTCTGGCCGAATAGGATGTACAGGCAGACAGCTGCACTGGGAGTCTGCTGGAGCTTGACATTGCACACTTAATCTATTGATTGCAGGTGCAATGCTCTGCGGGCTCTTAAGAAAAAAAAAATGCAAATAGTTTTTCCAGCAAAAAAAAAGTGCATTTATGTATTTCTTTTTTTTAACAAAAGTAAATTTAGCCTTTAAGTTTAGATTTAGCTTCAATCTTCTAATACATTAGCACACGTAAATGCAGCAGCATAGTTTTCCCTTATTGCATCGAGGAATTTGAAGCACCATAGTAGATGGTGTATGACAGGAAGATCACTTCTAAGGCTGTAGTATGTACTTATGTAACTGAGTTTATAGTTATGCCCTGTACACATGATCAGTTCGTCTGATGAAAATGGTCCAATGTGTGGGCCCCATCGTTTTTTTTCCCATCGGTGAAAAAACTTAGAACCTGTTTTAAAATTCTGATGGTTGAAAACCGATAAAAAAAAACGATCGTCTGTGAGGAAATCCATCGGTCAAAAATCCACGCATGCACTGATCTGTGTATTCTGGCAGGGGAGGAGTCCCCTCTGTCAAAATACAATAGCGTGGTAGGGGAGATCACCACATCACCCAACGTTTGTGTTGATGTGGGCATCTATCAGTTTTTTACATTCAACCCACTGGTAGAATGAAAACAAAAAGTCCCAAATCCACCTTCCACACATTTGAGGTGGATGGTGGATCGCTTTGTCTTTGTGCTCTGACAGCTGGGAGGCTAACCTGCCATCAGAATACACTAATCAGTGCTGCAGTCGATTGCCTGCAGAGCTGATCAAGTAGAATTTTTTCTATAGGACAGTTTTTTTTTTTTGTTTTTGTGCGTGAACTCTCGAGAGAGGAGCCGGACTGCAGGAGTTGGGAGTAGGCAGACCCTCTCCCCAGAGGCAATCTGCCATCCTTCTCCATGCCCCCGGATGGCAAAGGTGGGTGTGAGGGGGGGCCTCCCACTCACCCCGCCCTACCTGCTCCACTTGGGAGCCCATCTGGGGCCCACGGGGCAGAGGGACTCCCCCTATGAGGGAGTGAGGGGGTCTAGCCCACCCAGCCAGCCCCGTAGGTCCTTCGCCTCTCTTTTCTTAGGAGACCGCATGGCCAAAGTGCGTGCATGTTAAACCAATTTTGTGTGCGTGCAAGTGTGGTGGGTTTTTTTGGGGGGGGGGGGTGGGCGTACTAATCACAGGCGTACCTTGCATAGCACACCCACCGGGAGCCGGGCTGGAACCACCAAACTTAATTCACATGTAGCCGAGATCGGGATCCGAAACCCTTGGCTGCAGAAGTAAACGGCTTGTCAGCGCAGTGCCAATCACGTTGAGCCACCACAGCTCCCTTCTATAGGGCAGTTGAACAGAAGTTGATCGACTTCTGTTCAACCACAGTGGCCATACATGGCCGGTCCCTTCTGAACTGGTCTAATTACAAACCTTGTATGGCCAGCTTAAGCCCCTTCCAGGCCCAGGAGCAACATCTATGGTAGTTAAACTGGTGCAGAACTTATTGTAGAGCAAAATCAGACAAACATTCTTGAATTTCATTGCCTGCTTTACATAACTGCCTATTGGGTTGTGTGCTTAAAACGCACCATCCTCATTCACTACCTCAATGGAAGGTGAGCATACCAGTACAATGTACAGTCTCCCAAACAAAAGCAATACACTACTTTTTTAAAGGCTACATAAATCAAAGCTTTCACCTATGCTTCTTTTTCTAAAGTGAATGTCTGGAGATGCTTTTGTGCAACACTTTATTGTGTTTTCCCATTTACATGTAGATTCCTGTTTTTCTCTGATATGCTGCACATCTTTGGCAAAGAAATGTTAATCAGTCTGTCGTTTTGTAACAGCGTGCTTGTGAGATAAAATATTTATTGCTGTTGTAAGACATAGTTTGTGTTCTAGTAATAGGTTGGTAGAGGCTGTACATGAAAATATTGTCTACATATTATTTTCAAGAAAGTGATTTTTTTATTAGCAGCAGAAGGAAAATAGTATTTTTTTATTGGCTGTTACTTTTAGTTTGTCCCAAAAAATATTTTATAAAGTAACTTGAATAAAGTATGTTTATACAGACAGGTGAAATATTTTAATGAAATTGATGTCAGTGTTAATCAAAGCACCCTGCAAAGTGAATATGAAACTAACTGCCTCAATTTGTTTTTATTTTAGAAACAAGCAAAAGCTTCCAAGCTGATGTTTAGGAAAAAAGTGTTAGAAAAATATTGTTATCCTAAAATGTTGACATGTTACTTGGAAAATACAGAAGAAAAGCCACTGATGCTCTTGTTACATGTCTTGTAAAGTAAATCTGCTCATACAGATTATTGGGATATAGGTTGTCACTAACTTTACACCTACATTAGGCAATGTTCTAGTGAGAACTGTTTGTCACATCAAAATAAGACCTTTGTGAAGTGGTAACTTATCTCCTTAGAGACCTTATCTCAGTCAGTCATTTCCTGAAGATTAGGTGCTTTGATATGTTTATACATGGTGGCAATACTCTCTGTTTTGATTTGTTTGTAAACAAATATGGGAAGTGGCAGTAAAAGCTAATCAACCCATTTGTCTAGGGATCATATAACAGTCACGTCATACAGTCATGTGCTTCTTAGTAGGGGTGACGGGGGGGGGGGGGGGGGGCAGTATTACATGTATTGGCCAACATGTGCAAAAGCAAATTCCGGATATGAAAAATTACTCTCGCAATATTTAAGTATTTTGCTTCTTTTTTGCACACCTCTCGATCTAAGTGATTGTTCTTTGAGGCGTTGCAAAGCCATGACTATCGAGTTTTCTGCTCATGAGAGGTGACAAGTATATGCACACGATTAACTAAATCAGCCTTTCTTAATCTTTTCAACACAGAGGAACCCTTGAAATACACTTTCTGGTATCAGGGAACCCCTGCTAAAAAAAATACTATATCTACAACTCATGATACATTAGTGTGATTGTTACTGGGAAGATTGCTCCTTACACTTGTAATCAATGTGAAGCATTACCCCCTTACAGATAGCTAAAAAGTTCAACACTGTCAGTGAGAACTGATTGCTTGTGGCTCAAGGAACTCTTAGCATTCTCTGGAGGAACCCTGGTTGAGAAACCCCAGACTAGATATTTGAATGAGGCTGTGCCTTATGTAAATCAGTGACCAAAGGAACATACAAATGATGATGTTTCTTGTCTTTGCCTACTGTAGAAATACACCTTTTGTTGTTGTTTTGTCATTTATTCATCTCCAACTATTTTATGTAATATAAAGTTCTTCAAAAGTAGTTGTTATGGTGATAGTAATCTCTCAAACAACTTTCATAATCTGCAGTAAAGGGGATTTCTTGAATCATACTGTTTGTTTGAGATCTCTAAGTCTAGAGGATTTATATTTTCTATACTATTTTGGATTTTGTGAAGGTCTTTTATGGTGCTTAGCTAGCATTCCTATGGTACATCAACTGTAAAGTTTTTTTGCTGCACCTTATATTTATGGAAGATATGTAGTGACACATTTCTCCATTCTTATTGTCACTCATTGTTATTCATATGTTTTATTAATCACGTTGATCATATATATTTTTGCGCTGATTGCACCCCTCATTTGCATTATACATGGAAGGATTTGCCCCTCCCATAGCTTTCGTGTTTTTCTGAGGCTTACGTGCAACTAAAGGGTTAAACTGGCCATAGATAGTTTGAATCTTAGATGGTTCAGTGAACGGCCAAGATTCGAACCATCTATGGGCAAGCTGATTATACCCAAGTTGATCAATCAATCATCATTTTTCATATAATTATTGCCAGAGGCTATAGCCGCTAGCAATAATTACTGTGTGTTCTCCTGGCTGGGACTCCTCCGCCAGCCCCTCCTCCCAACCTCTTCCTGGGAGAACACAATGGCTCTGTGAGAGGGACTCCCCCATCAACACAGTCCAGAAATGTTCTTTCAGGAAAGAAAATTTAATCATCTATGGTCAGCCTCACATAGTCCACCTAAAGTGGTTTTTTAAATGGTTTCTTCTGAGCTAAGTCACCCAGTGATTTATAAGAGAGACAGTGTGATGCTTTGGGCAATTTTCTGCTGGGAACCTTTGGGTCCAGCTATTCATGGTAATGTTATGTGACACATATCACCTACCTAAACGTTGTTACTGATCAAGTAAACCACTCATAGAAATAATATTCTCAATAGTAGGGGCCTCTTTCAGCAGGATAATACACCCTGCCACACTACAAAAATGGTTCAAGTATTGTTTGAGGAACGCAACAACAAGTTTTAGGTGTTTAATTTGGCCTTAAAATTCACAAGATCTCAATCCATACAGCATATGTGGGATATGCTAAAAAAAAAGGTCCGCTCCACAGGGGCCCCACCTCGCAACTTTTATTAGACTTAAAATGTCACTACACCCACATCATAAAAACCTAACAATAACTGGTCTATTACATGCTTTTCATACTTTTCATACTTGTTTTATGTATTCTTCAAAAAACCTGGTTGATCCTGCTATTCTCTGTCTCCACCTTCTGTCCATGTCCCCAATGCAGCTAGGGATTTTGCAGCTGTGGTGGCAACTCTGCACATGCTCAGTTTTCGGTGAGTTTCTATGCTGAACATTTCCTCCCTATTACATCTGAGAAGCCCATGTGACTATAGAGTCACACATGTGGTCATATACACAGTAGTAAGAGACAGCCTACTCTTTCTCTCCCTTATCATGCCCACTAACCAGCTTAACACAATGGGTGGTAGGATATTACATGTAAATAAATTGAGGCCTCACCTCCCTCTTATTCTAAGACACAGGCTGTTGGGGCGTGACACAGCCTGTGACTGTCAGAAATCATGTTATTGCCAGTAAATAGTAAAGATCTTTTTTTCAAATGTCTATTTGTATGACATAAAAAAACTGTTTTTTTATATTAATTATGTATTTTTATTCTGTATTCCATAGGGCTTTTTTTTTTTTTAACATATGACTAGCAACAGGAGACTAGACACTCCTCTTGTTTGTTTCCCTGTAGACAGACTGGGGAAGATCTGGGTCATGTGACAACTGTATATTGATTAGGAAAAAGGTATTTAGGTGTTTTTTTTAAATGTTAAAATGATTACAGTGCCTTCATCCACATACAGATATAGAAGAGACAATGTAAATTAAACAGTGTGTGGGTCAGGGCTTTTTTGGCCTGCTTCATTTTAGGTGGGTGATCATATAATTGTGGCTGCTTTGTATATACAGGCTCTTTTTGTTTAGTAGTGATGCATAGTATCTGTGCCTTATGCCTCGTACACACGATCAGTTTTCCCGATGGGAAAACTGAGAGGAGACTTTTTGACCGGGAATCCCGGCCGTGTGTAGAGGAAAGACTGAACCGACCAGGTTCTCGGGATTTCCGATTGGAACTTTTCCCGTCGGAAATCCCACATTTTGCTAGCTGACTTTTTCTCATCAGTTCCTAAAAGAGGTGCTAACCACACTGTAGCTGCTATAAAAAAGAATTCATAAGGCATTGTATGAAACACAGCCATGAAATATGGAAAAGTAGAAAATGTGCAAGTGACATCAAAAGTTCCATTCAGGTAAACATGACAATGCTAACTGAAAAATCATGCTCACTGAAAATAAACTACAATTTTCCTTTAATTAGTGTTGCCCAAGTAAATCTCCAACGGCCACTGTGATTAGACCTGTTAACACTGTTCTGCTTGCTGTCATTGTCTTTAATGTTAGGTGTGAATGCACTGATGTGTACAAAACACTTACTTTAGCACCATGAGACATGCATGGAAATCCCAGAAGCTGCAACTTACAACTTCTGCAGAAGTCTGATCCCTGTAAAAGTATAAGCAGACAGTGTAATAAGAAAATCTACTGACCTCCATGTATACAATAGTGATGCTTTTCAACCTGGCTTAGTAATTCACATATGCACATTTTCATTTTAATGATCAAGGTGTCTACTCTGATTTATGAAACTGCAAAAAAAAAAAAAAAAATGCTTAAGCTTGTATAAGATTTGGCAATCACCATAACTGAGGTTTAACAGGTGTCTCAGCATTAACCAGCAAATGTCTTAGGCTCTTCCGGTGGAAATATGGGAACAAAAAAAATCTTCATGCTCAAATATTTAATAAACAAGCTGCCTGCTGGCACATGCCAAGCATCTGTGCCAACACACACATGTTGCAGCTGTTCTTTGTAGGATGTTTGGTTACAGATGCTGGAAAGACTGGATTAAGGCTGTGTTTACATGCACTTTAGATTGCAAAGTCTGTGGCTCATTTTACAGACAGAACAAATTGTGCAGACTGAGGTCTGAACTTCATAATTCATACATGGGGTTTTTGCTGTTTATATATGATAACATGCTTAGACATTTCTCTGAACTGATCAGGACTTCCGAATCTCAAGAATGAGTCAGCATATCTAGTGCAAAAAGGTTTCAGCAGCAACAGCATTGCAGCATTTTTTACTATACAGTGCCTTGGCAAAGTATTCACAACCCTTGAAATTTTCCACATTTTACAACCAAAAACGTAAATGCATGTTATTGGGATTTTATGTGATAGACCAACACAAAGTGGCACATAATTGTAAAGTGGAAGGAAAACAATAAATGGTTTAAAAAATATTTTACAAATAAATATGTGAAAATTGTGGCGTGCATTTGTATTCAGCCCCTTTTATCTCTGATACCCCTAACTAAAATGGAATGGAACTAATTGCCTTCAGAAGTCACCAAATTAGTAAATAGAGTGCACCTGTGTGTAATTTAATCTCAGTATAAATTCATCAGAGGTTTGTTAGAGAACCTTAGTGAACAAACAGCATCATGAAGGCCATGGAACCAGACAGGTCAGGGATAAAGTTGTAGAGAAGTATAATATAATATGGAAAGAGTATGGCATAACTGCAAACCTACCAAGACATGACCATCCACCTAAACTGACAGTCCTGACAAGGAGAGCATTAATCAGAGAAGCAGCCAAGAGGCCCATGGTAACTCTGGAGGAGCTGCAGAGATCCACAGCTATGGTGGGAGAATCTGTCCAGCTATTAGTCATGCACTCCAAAAATCTGGCCTTTATGGTAAAGTGGCAAGAAGACAGCCTTACGAAGTCCCATTTGCAGTTTGCGAGAAGCCATGTGAGGAACACAGCAAACATGTGGAAGAAGGTGCTCAGATGGGACCAAAATTGAACTTTTTGGCCTAAAAGAAAACCACTATGTTTGGCGGAAAAATAACACTGCACATTGCCCTGAACACATCATCCCTGCTCTTCTTCAGTATGGACAGGGAAGCTGGTCAGACTTTATGGGAAAATGGATGGAGCCAAATACAGGGCAATCTTATAAAAAAACTGTAAAGCCTCGTACACAATTTCCCCCCAGGAAAAATGCCATGAGAGCTTTTGGCTGGGAATCCCGGCCGTGTGTATACTCCATCGCAGTTTTCTCAATAGGAAAACTCCTGGGAAAAAAAGAGAATCAGCTCTCTTTTTTCCCCGCCGCGATTCCTGCTCTCATGGCAGTTTTCCTGTCGCAAAACCCGGCCGTGTGTAGGGAGAAAGACTGACCGGGCAGGTTCTCAGCTTTTTCCTCTGGTGTCCCCGGCGGTAAAAAGTCAGCCGGGAAACCCGTATGTGTGTGCTAGGCATTAGAGTCTGCCAAAGACTTGAGTCTGGGGCGTAACTTCACCTTTGAGCAGAACAACGACCCTAAACATACAGCCAGAGCTACAATGAAATGGTTTAGATTAAAGCATATGCATGTGTTAGAATGGACCAGTCAAAGTCCAGACCTAAATCCAATTGAGAATCTGTGGCAAGACTTGAAAATTGCTGTTCACAGACGCTCTCTATCCAATCTGACAGAGTTTGAGCTATTTTGCAAAGAAGAATAGGCAAACATTTACTCATTACTAGAGAGAAAGCTAGTAGAGACATTCCCCAAAAGTCTTTGGTGGTTCTACAAAGTATTTACGCTGAATACAAATGCACACCACACTTTCGAAAGATTTTGAAAACTATTTATCATTTTCTTTTCACTTCACAAATATGTGTGACTTTGTGTTGGTCTATCACATAAAATCCCAATAAAATACATTTTCAATTTTACTTACATGACAAAATGTGGAAAATTTTAATATGTTTAAAATATGTTTTATGATGTAATGAACAGATGCAGCATGGTCTAAAACATGTCTTCTGGTAATATATGTGGTGGCTGCATTCCTTTCTTACCCGCTGTGTCCCTATATGACTTGCGGGTGAGGGTCCCAGATGTCAACATGTGTGCGTTTGGTGACCCTCCCCTTCATGCCAAATAGGGAATCTCTGCTTCTTCGCACCCCCATTCCCACTTTCGGGTAAGATCGGCGCACAACGATCACGGCGATCTACCCCCCCCCCCCCCGCTGCCTTATGGGAGACACACAGGTCTCAGAAGACAGCTAGACCTTTCAGAAAATGCAGCCCGACTCGCGCATTTGCACGGCTTTACTTCCTGTTTCCCTTAGTGAAGATGCCGGCGCCTGCACTCACAGCTGATGGACGAATCAGCTAGGGGTGCCAACGTCATGAGATATCTGTCCTAATAGTAAAAGTCAGCAGCTACGGTTTTTGTAGCGGCTGACTTTTAATTTTATTGACAGGCTGGAACTTTCGACTACACATTGGGAACACAGCCTGCACATGTCAATTGTTTTTCATACAGACATAGATGGACCAACCCATTACCTAAAACACAAAACTGAACCAGATAGAAAGAATTGAACATTTTCCTTCTATTTTTATTTCCAAGGCTTCCCCAAAGCAGTGGGGTCTTTACAGAGGTCCAGCAGACAAATTAATTCACAATTACAGCTCTGCAATCAGCAGAGAGTTTGAGCTTTGCTGATTGCAGAAGTATAGTTGTGACTAGACAGGGGGTGTCTGACCACTGCAGAGAGACCACTGCTTGCACACAGTGTGCTGCACCAGATGCCTGTCTGTGTGTGTTTTTAGGTAAGGAATCCTCAGCCCCACCAACCTGCTATACTTCTCTTGCTGAAATCAGAAGGGAGCATTGTGCAGTAATGTGACTAGAAGTGGAGTCTGTTCACATTAAATTCTTAGATATGGTGGGTCTCCTGGGAATATTTGGGAAAATTTTCTGTTAAGAACATTTGGTCTCATGTTTGTAATCATTTTGAAGTACACTCTGGATGGTAGTGTTTAGGATTTATCTGTGCATGGCAAAGAATAGTAAATAATGTCCAGCTTTTTAGACAGCGTTATATAAAGAATGGTTTGGAAGTGCAGTATTTAAAATACAAACCATTTATTGATTTAATATCTATCTATCTATCTATCTATCTATCTATCTATCTATCTATCTATCTATCTATCTATCTATACCTATCTATACCTATCTATCTATCTATCTATCTATCTATCTATCTATCTATCTATCTATCTATCTATCTATCTATCTATCTATCTATCTATCTATCTATACCTATCTATATCTATCTATCTATCTATCTATCTATCTATCTATCTATCTATCTATCTATCTATCTATCTATCTATCTATCTATTTATTTTGCATTATTAAAACCTATTTTTAAATGAAACCAGTGAAAACATTATATTTTGAACATTCATGGGAGCCTTTCAGTGGTCAAGTCACTCACTATACCGTATCTTCTTTTTTCTAAACTAATATTCTATATTTAAAGGGTTTTCACGCTTGACTGTTGTAGTTAAACTGCTTATTTCAGAGCTAATTATCGGGTTTAAGCAGCTTGAGCTGGTTTTTAAACCTAGGTAAATCCAACAGTCTTGTCAGTGTTAACCATTCTGATACCACAGTGAATATTACTAAACATTCATAGACTAAGAAGGGTTTAGCGGCCTCTCATCCATTTCCCCTTAGGTTTCAAATACCCTGTACATTGACTCATACTGTTAACTAATGATAAGAACTAATACAGAAAAAGCAAACTATTTGTTGTAAGCCCTTTGGGAAATATGTTTGTGTTCTTATGTTATTTATTTATACTTGGGGTAACCCTCTTTTCATGTGACTAATTAGTCTCTTGCTGTAAATGATGACAAACAACCTTAATAGAAGCTCAATGGAATTTGTATACAAAACCAATATGCAAATTAAAGAAAGCATATCATACAGCTCTCAAGTCAGGAAGACCTGTTCAATAGAAAGAAAGAAAGTGTTCAATAATAGGTTTCACCATTATACCATGCTTTGTTTTACGTTTCTAATCTTTGAAGAGCTTTGAAGCTTGAGACAAATAATTTAAAGGGGGTGTAGCATCACCTTTTGTTTCCCTGCTAGAGGAGGTTAAAAATTGTGTTAGGACTTTAACCTCTTGCCAAGCACATAGTGGCCACAGTTTAGGTGCTGAAAGCGTTCTTAGTGCCTGCTCTCAGCACAGTGACACAGCTGTCACAGACAGATCCTGGTCTCTGGTTAGAAGTAGGAGCCAGCAAGATGGGTTCCCCATCATATAACCCCATTGACATCCAGTTACAGTGATCACGTGATGGGGAAGTCTGTCCCACCCCTGCCTTTAGACCCAAATAAAGGGCCGCAAGGAGGGGATGAGACAGGGTTAGGCCCCTTTCCCACGTGCGGACCATATGTCCGCTTTTTCATCATTTGCGGATGAAAAAGGGACATACATTGGTCCCTATGAGATTGCGGGTGTCAGCGGATGAACATCCGCAGACACCAGATCTCGTCCGCCTCCGCAAAGATCCCATTTTGCAGACTGAAGAAAACCCTATTTTTTCTTCCATCTGCGGTTTGAATGAGCAGTGTGCGGGGACCACCCTGTCATCCGCCAGCTCAGCGGGGATCAACGGAGCGATCCCCGCTGAGCAAACAAAGCATACGGAGGCAGATCATTATCCCCTAGGAGAAGCGCTCTCCCAGGGGGTTACCTTGTTTGCGCACTCCTGAGTCATTCATTAGACGTCCATAGCCGCCGAATGTATGACTCTCCTCTGACCCCCGGCGCCCGCGTCATTGGATTTGATTGACAGCAGTGGGAGCCAATGGCTGCACTGTTATCAATCTATCCAATCAAGAGCCGAGGATACTGGGGTGAGGAAGATCGCGTGTCCGCTGGGTCAAGTTCGAGGGCTCAGGTAAGTAAAACTGGGGCTGGGGGGGCGGTGGCAGACAGAAGTTTTTTCACCTTAATGCATAGGATGCATTAAGGTGAAAAAACATGAAGGTTTACAACCCCTTTAACCACTTTCCTATATGGCACTTTTACCCCCTTCCTGCCCAGACCAATTTTCAGCTTTCAGCGCTGTCACACTTTGAATGACAATAGCGCGATCATGCAACACTGTACCCAAATGACATTTTTATCATTTTTTCCCCACAAATAGAGCTTTCTTTTGGTGGTATTTGATCACCTCTGCGTTTTTTATTTATTGCGCTATAAACAAAAGAAGAGTGACAAGTTTGAAAAAAAAAACACAATATTTTTTATTTTTAGCTATAATAAATATCAATTTTTTTTTAAACAAATTCTTTCCTCAGTTTAGGCCGATACATATTCTTCTACATATTTTTGGTAAAAAATAGCAATAAGCGTATATTGATTGGTTTGCGTAAAAGTTATAGCGTCTACAAAATAGGGGATAGATTGATAGCATTTTTTTTATTATATTTTTTTTTACTATTAATGGAGGTGATCTGCGATTTTTCTCGTGACTGCAATATTGCGGCGGACACATCAGACAGTTTTGACAAATTTTTGGGCCAATTCACATTTATACAGCGATCCATGCTATAAAAAAAGGCATCGATTACTGTATAAATGTGACTGGCAGGGAAGGGGTTAACACTAGGGGGTAAGGAAGGGGTTAATGTATTCCCTAATTAGTGACTGGTTGTCCCTATATACAAGGGACACACCATCGGTCCCCTCTCCCTGACAGGATGTGGATCTGTGTGTTTACACACACAGATCCACATTCCTGCTCAGTTACGGAGCAATCGCGGGTGCCCGGAGGCCATCGTGGCCGCCGGGCACGCGCCCCCTAGTGGTTTTTAAAGGCGCAAAGTCATATGATGTCCACCCAGGATAACAGAGTCTTCCTCCCGCTCTTTTGACGGTGTGCGGTTCACAATTGGTTAAAGGAGATGTAAGCAAAAAAAATATTTCAGATGTATTATTAATTGTGTTTTGCACAGATGAAGTTATTTATTTGGAATTACAGATGCTTGCACTGTTTGACCTGAAAGACATGGAATACACTATGCATGACCTCAATTTACCTCAAAGTGTTCCGTAATCCAAGATAACTAATTTATTATAGTGCAACTTACCAGTTCTTGAATGTGACTGCTACATATTTTTTTGTCAGGCTTTTTTTTCCTTTTTGTTTTTCATCTGGCAATCCTTCCAGTAACACACGTCTTGTCTTAGGGTGACAGTGCTCACTCGCTGTACAGAATCTATGGCAGAGAAGCATTATCACCCCTCTTCTTATCTCTGTATAATAGGAGGGGGTGTTCTTGTAGTTCAAATAGAAGAACTGGACAGGATTGATAACATTGCTTGGGATTTCAGTGTAGCAGAGTACAAAACTTGCAGGATCAGGTATTTATGTTGAACTTATAAAACTGATATAACAAATTGTTTTTATTGGTTTACTGAACAGAGAAAATTATGCAAAAAAAGGAAGTCTATTCTTAGGGTTTACTTACACTTTAGGAACAAGGTTATAGATACTTTCGAACTGATCTGGGCCTTGGAACATAAAAATGTTCAATTCTGTTGTCGAACTTTAAACTGTTATTAATTTTTTTATTAAAATAATAAACATGTCATTCTTACCTGCTTAGTGCAATGGTTTTGTACAGCCCCAATCCTCTGCTTCTGGAGTCTCCCGCCAGCGCTCTTGGGTCTTCCTCTTTGCAGAGTTTCCCTACAGAAAGACACTTTCTCTGGGGGCACTCGTGTTGGCCCGCCGCTGAGCCACCCTGTCTGCGTCTATAGGCACAGACAGGGTAGCTCGGCCCCACCCACTGCCCAGTGAAGAGAGAAAGAGCTGAGAGAGCCGCTGCCCTTGTGCACAACGCTGGATCAAGATTGTTCTCAGATAACTATAAGGGAGTGAGGGGATCCTGCAGCACAGAAGATTTTTACCCTATTACATAGAATGCATTAAGGTTAAAACTCATAATCACTTTAATGTGGAGAAAAAGGGAGAGTTGTCCAGTTTGTCTACAGACAACTCTTGTGATATTTCTCACTCCACAGAAGCCAAAGTCAGAGACCTCCCCATAAAGTGTACATTAGGAACTAGCAGTAGTTTAGGAAAAGAACTTGGAAGCAGCATTACATTTAGAAATATGGGGTTGATTTACTAAGGGAAAAAAGACTGTTCACGTTATAAGGGAAGTTACACCCAGAGCTTAGTAAACTAGATAAAAGTCTGCTGACTTTCAACATCCAATCTTGTGCAAGGAAACAATCTGTTTTTTTTTCCTTGTATGTGATTGGATAGTCTTTGCTAAGTGAAGCTTCACCATTTTCTCTAAGCTGTGGGGATGATTCACTTGCAGAGTCCAACATTACCTGGAAATTGGACAGCCAATTTGCCTTTAGTATATCCACCCTAATGTGTTGCAGCAGATATTGGCTGATAAATTATTAAAGCGGAATTCCTACAAAAAATAAATAAAAAATTAAAGTCAGCAGCTACAAATACTGCAGCTGCTTACTTTTAATAATTGGACAGTCACCTGTCCCAGGTTCTAGCGATGTGGGGGAACAAAGCCCCGCTCGTCTCCCCCTTCTCTCCACGGGCCGACATTGACACTGTGTGGCTTCACAGCCGGGCATGTACTGCACATGCACTAGCTGGAACCCTCTAAAAAAAGGGTTTCCGCCCCCTTCAAAAAAATGACATGCCAAATATGGCATGTCAGGGGGTCACTTTCCCTTAAAGGGGAAGTTAAATTTTTGTGTGGAACTCCGCTTTAAGTAAGTGTAAAAGTTAGTTCAGGGCATGCTCATGTTTATCTATTTATCAATATAACTATATATCTACACCAATATTTCCACTGTTAAATACTGATGTGAGAAAAGAGCAATGTAAATGATTTGTAGCTGATATTGGAGGGCTTGTTGCACACTTCTTTAATTATTGGCACCCAAAAGTCTTATAGAAAAAAAGAGAGCTATTTTGAGAGAGAGCAGATGCATATGTTGATAAATTTAAACATACAGTTTTAAGCTAAGATCTTATTCACAAAAGGGCCCCCCTTAAGCTTTTTTTCTTAATCTTAACTGATATCATATGGTTACAGGAGCACCACTCTAGCCTTTGACCTACTAAAGGTGATTTTGCATGTAATATATATGGTTGTGATATAGTACTGGTGATTATTAGGTTCAAAAATATATTTTATGACAATGGCAATAAAGATGCTATTTAAACCCTTAGATTGCACAAGGGGTAAGACCTATCTCTACCTGGGATTATACACCCACAGGCCTCCATTTGAACCCTTAGTTGTTAATTACTAATTATAACCACATCACTACCTGCCTGGAATTTCTCCCTGAGCCTGCATGGGTTTCCTCTGGGAACTCCGGTTTCCTCTTACACTCCAAAGACATGCTGGTAGATTAATTGACTCCTGTCTAAATTGGCCCTAGTATGTGTATGTATGAATGTGAGTTAGGGACCTTAAAATGTAAGCTCCTTGAGGGCAGGGACTGATGTGAATGTACAATATATATGTGTAAAGCACTGTGTAAACTGACAGCGCTATACAAATACCTGTAATAAATAAATAAAAAATAAAATAATAATATTGAACTATGTATAATCCATAAAACTGCTTCTATAAAGATAGATTCCACATGGCTCAAAAAAAAATTACCATCTTTAAATAGTGTTAAATCGATTGTAAAGGTAAAAAAAAAAAAAATGTGTCTATACTTAACTGCACAGAGTGGCCACGAACCTCCTCTTCTCGCGTCTCCCCCTGGCACTCCTGGCTCCTCCTCTCTGTCCAGTTCCCCCATTGGAAGTCGCTTCCTCAATTGACACAGACTCAGCCTGCCCCAGACTCCCTTGTCAGTGGTTTTGATTAACAGCACTGAGAGCCAATGGCTCCCGGCGCCCCAGCAAAGCCAGTGAGATCCAGAGGTGAGGGGAGAGAAGAGCTGCAGACATGCTCAGCGATAGATCGAATAAGGGCTCAGGTAAGTAAAAGAGGGTGTGGGGGGGGGAGCAGTCCCTAAACATTTTTTACCTTAATGCAAGGAATGCATTAGCCACTTTTTGCCCAGTTTATAGCAGAATGACGGCTGGGCGGTGGTCCAGTTATCCTGACTGGACATCATATGATGTCTTTAAGGATCACAGCAGGCTCGCGTCCGTGGGGGCACACAGTACGGCGTGTCAGTCTGATGAAGGCTCTTTACCACGTGATCAGCCATGTCCAATCACGGCTAATCCCAGTGTAAACAGGAAAAGCTCTGTATCAAATTTCCTCAATTGTGTCTGACAGATGCGGGTAAAGGAGAGATGCTCACCTGTCGGGGGGGGGAGGGTCTGAGTTGATTAGTTATCAGCACAGCCCCCGAGGATGCCCACTTCAGACCACCAGGGATGCCACCAGGACCACCAGGGAGTTCCACCACTGATGACCACCAGGTATGCCACCCATGGCCACTAGGGATGCCAATCTGTGCCCAAAATCAATGCCAATCAGTGCCCACAAATGGTGCCCATCAGTGCCACCTATCAGTGTCCATCAGTGCCACCTATCAGTGCTCATCTGTGCCCATCAGTGCCCACCTATCAGTACCACCCATAAGTACCCATTAGTGCAGCCTTTCATTGCCCATCAGTGTCGCCTATCAGTGCCCATCAGTGCCACCTATGAGTGCCCATCAGTGCCACCTATCAATGCCCATTAGTGCTACATACCAGTGCCACCTCATCAGTGCCACTTTATCAGTGCCCGTCAACACAGCCTCATCAGTGAAGTACTTATTTATAAACACTTATTTTATAACAGAGACAAACAATAAACGTTTTTTTTTTTCAAAAATGTTGGTCTTTTTTTATTTTTTTAGCAAAAAAACAAACAAACCACCAGTTATCAAATACCACCAAAAGAAAGCTGCAAATTGGCCTGGGCAGGAATAGGGGGGGGGGGGGTCTGGTATTGAAATGGTTAAGGTAAAAAAAAAATTAAGCTTTAGCACCACTTTAAAATGCTTGTACAAATGTAAATCCCGAAAAATCCAAATTTATGCTAAGCTCACAAGTTACACTGATGTGTGATATGAGGCCTATGCAGAAGGCCACATCAGAAAGTATCAATTTGGAAGCCATATATGCCCATTAGTGCACAGTCCAGTAGCATCATATGTAGCATGTTCAACAAGTTTTTATAAATGTGATTTTCAGCCAATATACAGATTTTACTCCATTTCATGTAGGCATGAAAAAAAAAAAACTTGATGCAATTCTGTGGTTTATCAGTCTGTAACCTAATGAGATAATGAGGCTGGTTTACTAAAGGAATTGAGAATGTTCACACAACAAATTGTATGAATATTTATATCAATTTTGCAATAAAGTGCAGATTAAATAAATAATGTGTCTACTTTTTGAATTATTGGATAATTGAAGTTAATCGTTATGCATTTTACTATGTGAACATTCTCAAATCTTTAGTAAATCAGCCTAATTATGTAAGGTTGAATGAGGACAAAAAGTTTACTGAGATTCAACCTCCTAAAATGTTGTGTTCTTCTAATAACGTGAATTCAGAAAAAAGTAAAACAAATGAGAACCACCATGTCAGGCCTGATGTATATGTATCATGGATATTTGTTACAAAATGTATACGTTTTCAACTTATTTGAGAATATTTATGAGTTAAGTGTATGGAAAAGAGGAAGTGACTGAGAACTGGGACTTTAAGCTGTTTGCTGTGTGAGCGCAGTGTGCTCCTTGGAGGTATGTGTCCGCTCTATTTGTATAATGGCTCAGCTGCAGTGTACATACAGCAACCTTCTACCTTTCTGGGATAGACTCATACACTGACTTCAGTGGTTGTGATTTAATGATGGAGACGAGTTTCCTTAGTAAACCAAATTTAGAGTGCTGGAATGCTTATCTTATATCCAGACCTTGAACATAAAAGGCATTTTATACCAGCAATTGTTCATTTAATGAGCAATTGCAGAGTACAGGACGGCTAAGGGATTGAGCTACATGCACCATTATTGCAAGAAGTATTTCGAAATACCAGAAATAGGACGTAAGCTCTGATCAGGGAGAGTGTGAGCACAATTACCTTCTTTTCAAATCCTTCTGTGACACTGCGGGAGGAAAAAGGACTTTGAAACTTGAAAGGAAAGAGCTTGCTTTCAACCTCAAAAGCTAGGAGGAAAGGGCTCTGAAATTTGCTCAGTATTCCCAATTCACCATTAGCCTGTTTCTTCCTTTAGCCTCAAGGCATTCTCCGCTTTTTGAAAAGATGTTAAGAAATTCAGTCACAATAGAGAGCCTAGTTTTGAACATGTTTCACTCGGTCCATTGAGGTCTGGTCTTCAGCCTTTGTGTGGGGTGAATTGAGCTGAGCAGCTCTCTGGCTGGGGAGAGGTGAATGAGCAGTCTCTGTGCAGTCGCAAATTTGGCAAAGAATAGATTCCCCGTCCTCTGTATGATAATCTGCATTCCTGTACAGCCCCTCTACTGGCAAAATACATACACAACCTGAGCTAAGTTAATGCTTGCTCCTTGCTTCACAGCAGCTCTTCTCAAGATCACCTTCTAGTTAAAGTTGTTGTTGACATCTCTCGAAAATGTTGCTGTTGACCCTCCTGTTACAAAATATACATCTGTGACCATATGACACAAGTATGATTTAATGATTAACTGATTGGCGTCCAAAATTAGGAAGGGGATGCAAAATCGAAAAGTTTATGAGGAGGAACTTGACAGGAATACTAATGTGATTTGCACACTACCAAATATTCTTAAATCTGCTGATTATGTGAATTTATTTTGCAAGAGACAGCAATGGATGTAGCCCACCTGAGATATGACTGCACATTTGCACGAGTAGGAAAAGTAGTTCCTGGAATCATTTTGGATGTTGCTTTTAGTATCTTCCAATAATCTTGTCTTAAACCTACAATTGAAGGTGTGTATAGAGGGCGCTAGACTACATGTGAATACCCCACAAAGGGAACATATCCCCTAAAGTAGTGCAAATAACAAATGAATTAAACAAAATAAATAGCAATAATACTCTTTGACAATACAAAAAATTTAGGATTATTCAATTGTTAGCAATGTTAAATAAAATAGTCCCAATACTTCTTCCACCCAAAAACGTATTGTAGTACTAATTACATATCCTTGGAAGCCATATTTAATCCTAAGGTACCATTTACATATGTTCAATTCCTTACAGCGCATTTTCAAAATTAATAAATTACATAAGTCAGTTTCTAAATGGTAAATCGTTCATGGAGTTTTCATTTACACTAGACACACACTAAAACAATCTATTGTTGCAAGCAGGCTGGTGTCTGTTGTGTGCCGGTAACTTTATTGAAACTACAAAGTGACATTTCATTCATTTAAATGCACCAGGTGAGCTCCAGTGCTTTGCCAAAAAATGTTTTTTTGTGTTAGTTCATGGTGACTTGCGTTAGTCAAGTGCAGGAAAATGGCAATTGCTGCACATGGTGTGAATGGAACCTTAGCAGTTAACATTACTTAATACTAGAAAGCCTCATGAAATAGTTTTTATTGCCCAGGCTGTGAGCCCTTAAAACTTGATTTAGAGCCTATGGTAAATAAAAGAGCAATTAATAGCATTAACAGATAAGTATAAAAAAAAGCTTAAGAACCGATCAGAACTAAAGAAAGTAAAAAAAAAAATCGGAAAAATATATTCTTTTACAGTTACTGCAGTGTGAGTCTTCTTGAACCTAAGAGGGCTGACAACTAGGTAATTTTCTGCACGTATTTGTTAATTTCTAATTTTATATGTCAATATATTTTGCAGAATTTTATAAAATACAAACCATTGATGAGTTTACTTAAAATTTCAGTTGATGTAAATACAATATTAATATTGCAAGATTTAACAACTTGTTGGCCGTTGCAAAAACATTAAAAAAACTTTTAAAATGTATTGTGCAATGCTTAAAGGAGTTGTAAAGGTTCGTTTTTTTTTTGTTTGTTTTTTTCGAAATATGTTACTTTAACCTAGTACATTGTTGGTTCACTTCCCTTTTCCTTCAATTTCCCTTCTAAACATTTTTTTTCTTTGTTTTCTTTGTCTGAATTTCTCACTTCCTGTTCCTCCTCAGTGAGGTGTTCAGTAAGCTGTTCTAAATGACCTTCCACCACTCGGATGATGGTGGAAAGCTTACTGAGGAGAAACAGAAAGTGAGAAATTCAAACAAAGAAAAAAAAAAAACATTTAGAAGGCAAATTGAATAAAAAGGTAAGTGAACCAACAATGCACTAACTTAAAGAAACCAATTTAGAAAATAGAAGACAAACCTTTACAACCCCTTTAAATCTCTAAGGCGTAAGATATTAAAATTTCTTCTTAAACTCCCTAGGTTTGAAAAAATGTATAAACTTTCACTCACACATCTGCATATGACTGAGAGATAATCAAACACTAAATCTATATTTGCTTATTTTTCGAATGTGCAAAGTTTTTTTTATGTGTTTAGTTTAGGGGCACGTGTGTCTGCATATGTGTGTTAGAATGTTAGGAATATGTGGAAAGAAAAACATCCCAAATCGAACATCTTTCTAAAACTGTAAGGCATTCATCTGGGAAGAACATTTTAGCAGATCGGATGTTGCTTTTACCTCTAAAGCTGTCTGCTGAAAAACCTCGACAAGCAGTAACAGTTGTCTTGTGTTTGGCTGTCGAAATCCTTTGGCACATACTGCCGGAGAAGTGGGCTGTTTGCTTACATTTTTGCAATAGACTCCCACTTGTTGCCATGGCGGACAGTATGTTTCTGTCAATAATTTGGCTTGGCGCAGCCTGTCTACATATCCTCTTAAAAACCTTATTGAACAATTCAGTTCAACAGAACAAGATTAGGCAGCTCTTGTCTTTGGCCAGCTGAAGTGGTTGCTGCACTTACAGCAGGCGGAATTATTGCTGGGGAAGTTTATTCTCTCTGCTAGCATAGAGGGGGAAAAATCTTGCAAATCCCCTAGCTATTTGTATTCTGGAGTGCGTGCACTGTCAAGTTTATATCTGCCTCTTTCAAAAGTAACTGTGCGATGCGGGGCATGAGGCAAACTCTTAACATAATGTTTGCCTGATTGAATTCAGTGTCATTCTGAGGGAACATAAGAACAGGAAATCAAAGCAGATGCTTTTTAGTGCTGTTAAGTACATATCAAAATTACATAAAATTTGGATTTGATGACTAGAAATAGAAAAGTATATATTTTTTTAACATTTTATTTAATATTATTTAAATTTTTATTTGATAAATTACTGATATATAATGAAGAATCTTTTAAGGGCCTGGAAGGAATTGGTGCATATTCCATATTTTATTGTAAATCAGTTTTCAAAACGAATTATGCTTTTTAAAGTTAATAAAATATGGTCTTGTATGAGTGTGTACAGTTACTTGATTGAATGAATATTTATCCATATGTGATGTTTCAGTTATAAGTGGAGTCTGGTGTGCTAAAGCTGGCCATAGATGGATCGAAATTAATCTGGTTCAGCAGGGACTGGCTGAATTTCGATGAATCTTTGGCCATTCCTGCTCGACAGAAGTCGATCTAGCGATTGCCTTCTGTTGAACAGGAATTTTGGAAAAATTTCAGTAGATCAACCCCTGTAGCCAATGAACTGCAATACTAATCAGTGATTTCAGACAGTAGTACCCACAATAGCATGGTGGGGAAAATTCCTCTATCCACCTCGCTTGTGTGGATGGGGGAATACATTTTTTTTGATCAGCCTGCTGGCTGATCAAGAAAAAAGGATCCATCTATGGCCAGGCTAAGTCATCTCTCATATGTCATAATCTCTGGTTCTAACTTTGCCCACCTTGAATCTTGAGGCCTCATGCACACTGGACATTTTTACAGCTGCTGTTTTTGGCTTCAGTCAATAAACTCCCCAGTGTCCATGCACATACAGGGAGTGCAGAATTATTAGGCAAATGAGTATTTTGACCACATCATCCTCTTTATGCATGTTGTCTTACTCCAAGCTGTATAGGCCCGAAAGCCTACTACCAATTAAGCATATTAGGTGATGTGCATCTTTGTAATGAGAAGGGGTGTGGTCTAATGACATCAACACCCTATATCAGGTGTGCATAATTATTAGGCAACTTCCTTTCCTTTGGCAAAATGGGTCAAAAGAAGGACTTGACAGGCTCAGAAAAGTCAAAAATAGTGAGATATCTTGCAGAGGGATGCAGCACTCTTAAAATTGCAAAGCTTCTGAAGCGTGATCATCGAACAATCAAGCGTTTCATTCAAAATAGTCAACAGGGTCGCAAGAAGCGTGTGGAAAAACCAAGGCGCAAAATAACTGCCCATGAACTGAGAAAAGTCAAGCGTGCAGCTGCCAAGATGCCACTTGCCACCAGTTTGGCCATATTTCAGAGCTGCAACATCACTGGAGTGCCCAAAAGCACAAGGTGTGCAATACTCAGAGACATGGCCAAGGTAAGAAAGGCTGAAAGACGACCACCACTCAACAAGACACACAAGCTGAAACGTCAAGACTGGGCCAAGAAATATCTCAAGACTGATTTTTCGAAGGTTTTATGGACTGATGAAATGAGAGCGAGTCTTGATGAGCCAGATGGAAGGGCCTGTGGCTGGATTGGTAAAGGGCAGAGAGCTCCAGTCCGACTCAGACACCAGCAAGGTGGAGGTGGAGTACTGGTTTGGGCTGGCATCATCAAAGATGAGCTTGTGGGGCCTTTTCGGGTTGAGGATGGAGTGAAGCTCAACTCCCAGTCCTACTGCCAGTTTCTGGAAGACACCTTCTTCAAGCAGTGGTACAGGAAGAAGTCTGCATCCTTCATGAAAAACATGATTTTCATGCAGGACAATGCTCCATCACACGCGTCCAAGTACTCCACAGCGTGGCTGGCAAGAAAGGGTATAAAAGAAGAAAAACTAATGACATGGCCTCCTTGTTCACCTGATCTGAACCCCATTGAGAACCTGTGGTCCATCATCAAATGTGAGATTTACAAGGAGGGAAAACAGTACACCTCTCTGAACAGTGTCTGGGGGGCTGTGGTTGCTGCTGCACGCAATGTTGATGGTGAACAGATCAAAACACTGACAGAATCCATGGATGGCAGGCTGCATGAGTGTCCTTGCAAAGAAAGGTGGCTATATTGGTCACTGATTTGTTTTTGTTTTGTTTTTGAATGTCAGAAATGTATATTTGTGAATGTTGAGATGTTATATTGGTTTCACTGGTAAAAATAAATAATTGAAATGGGTATATATTTGTTTTTTGTTAAGTTGCCTAATAATTATGCACAGTAATAGTCACCTGCACACACAGATATCCCCCTAAAATAGCTAAAACTAAAAACAAACTAAAAACTACTTCCAAAAATATTCAGCTTTGATATTAATGAGTTTTTTGGGTTCATTGAGAACATGGTTGTTGTTCAATAATAAAATTAATCCTCAAAAATACAACTTACCTAATAATTCTGCACTCCCTGTATAGGCTGTTTTTGTCAGGGGCGTTTTCTGGCTGGAAAAAAAAAAAAAAAAAACAGAACTAGTGGGTTTTGAAAAGAACTTGACCATTCGGCATTTATAAGCATTTTTGAGTCACTAACTTTTGTGAGAGTATAATTTTGTTAACGCTACTGGCTTTTTATGACGTCCAGTGTACATGAGGCCTAAAAGTTGAGTTTTAGATGCTCCAGCTTCTGTGTCGTAAAAGTCTGTTGGAGGGAATGTAACCACTTTGAAAAGCCTATCAGGTTACCCCTGCTGGGTTGAACAAAAAAAACTGACAGCTCAGGTTGAAGCCACTGTACTAATGATCAGACATTAGTACAGTGACCTCCCCTGCTAAGCTATTGTTTTCTGACCTGGAGGGCGCCTCCCCCCCTGCCAGAACACTTTGATAAGCGCTCTCATCGCTGATCGGGAGCCGGTCAGCTGCTGGCTTTTTAGCATGCTTATCTGACAGAAGCTGGTTAGTCGACATTTGGTCCATGTGTACTAGGCTTAATGGTCACATGTGTGCAAACCTTGGAACTCAACCACATATTTTTCTGCAAGGCTTAGATATGAAACTATTGGATTGTTGCTCATCTTAGTAAATAAATGTCTGTTTTTCGACAAAAAGTACATAATACTTCAGAGCTAAACAAAGTTAAACGTATGAAATCTGGTGATCTGGGCACCACTTTTAGACAGCATAGCCAGTGCACACTTCCAGCCCAATGATTGGACAGTCCTATGTTCTAGCCATCCCTTTCCCACTCTGGTCTTGCTGTGCAAGTAGAGTTGCCACCTGACCAGTATTTTACCTGTCTGGCCAGCAAAAATAGACCTGGTTTGCATTGTCATTAACTGTAAGAAGATCTGATTTTTATTTTATGAGCCTTTGTAGATGTTACTGAGAAATGTATCATTCCAGGCTTTAACAAAAAAAATATCCGTTAACGTGTTATTACTGTGAGACTAATGTGAACTACATAAAGTTAGTGAAGTTTGGAAAAATATTTCTAGTCCAACTATTTCAACTTAATTGGTAAAAATCAGCCCACAATAAGCTGCGAATTCAGAGGCTCACAAGAAACCTGGAATTAATTTCCATGATTTCATCCACAATTAAGGGAGGTTGTGAAGTTAAGATAAAACAGAACAGAGCTCAATTATAACTTTCAATCAAGGCTTTCGGAAATAATTAATCACAGTTTACTGAGTCATAGCTTTATCAAAAACAGCATTGCGCTTTATGTTTAAGTATGTACAGTTGTATATCATAACAGTATCTGTTACTGGCAATGCTGTCTACTTGGTCAACCTCTTATTTCTGCAGATCCTCATCTGATGGAACATGTAATTCATACTTCCCCAGGTCAATGTGAACACAAAACTAGAAAAGTGTAGCTAGACCATCTGCACTCAAAAAGGGAATAAATAAGCAAGTAATGAGTCTTTCCCAAAATTAAAAGAGGGTTGTCTGTTTCTCCTCACAGCTCCTGTAGCTGATATGTATACACCTAATGTGTTTTATAGAACCGGAACAAGAAATAACTCAGTACCTACGTGCAAAAGTTTGTCGTGATTTATTTTTTCCCTTACATTGTAATGTCACAGCTGTTAATACTTACTGTCTGCATTGAGAACTCCTGGGAATTCTCTGTTCTTTTACTGCCACTGGGAAAAACTATTCACATAACACTGGAATTTATCAATATAAGTCTTTTTTATTTGTGTGATTTTTTTATTTTTTTTTATGTATTTATATATTTATATATATATCACAACATACCTAATTTTGCTTCCCGACTTGTCACCCAAATAACCATAGTATTTAAACACAACTCACATAACAAATGGCAATACATTCCAGGCTAAATTTTATTTCTAGTTTTCTACTTAATTATATCTTCTGTTAACCACTTGCCGACCAGCCGCCGTCATTCTACGGTGGCAGGTCGGCTCTCCTGGGCGAGAGCCCGTAGCTCTACGTCAGCTACATTTTCGGCCACTAGGGGGCACGCGCGTGCCCGGCGGGTAAACACATAGCTCTCGTTCCTGTCAGCCGGGGAAACGCTGATCTTCTGTTCATACAATGTATGAACAGAAGATCAGTGATTTCCCCTAGTGAGGTCACCCCCCCATACAGTTAGAACACACCCAGGAACACACTTAACCCCCTCCCTGCCCCCTAGTGTTAACCCCTTCACTGCCAATGGCATTTTTACAGTAATACAATGCATTTTTATAGCATTGATCGCTATAAAAATGCCAATGGCCCCAAAAATGTGTCAAAAGTGTCCGAAGTGCCCGCCATAATGTCGCAGTACTGAAAAAAAATGCCGATCGCCGCCATTACTAGTAAAAAAAAAATATTAATAAAAATGCCATAAAACGACCCCCTATTTTGTAAACGCTATAACTTTTGCGCAAACCAATCAATAAACGCTTATTGCAATTTTTTTTTACGAAAAATATGTAGAAGAATACGTATCGGCCTAAACTGAGGAACATTTTTTTTTTATATATTTTTGGGGGATATTTATTATAGCAAAAAGTAAAAAATATTGCATTTTTTTCAAAATTGTCGCTCTATTTTTGTTTATAGAGCAAAAAAACGCAGAGATGATCAAATGCCACCAAAAGAAAGCTCTATTTGTGGGGAAAAAAGGACGCCAATTTTGTTTGGGAGCCACGTCGCACGACCGCACAATTGTCAGTTAAAGCGACGCAGTGCCGAATCACAAAAAGTGCTCTGGTCATAGGACAGCAATATGGTCCGGGGTTAAATAACTTTTTATGGCTAGCCATATCCCCATATGACCCTCAAAAAAAAAAAAGGAATTTCAAGCAAATTCCTGTAAAACTGTCTTCATTGGAAATTTCTTTTCTGGGGCTACTCTGGAAATTTTTGATTTCCTTTCACT
The DNA here is from genome assembly GCA_029574335.1 of Rana kukunoris. Classification (NCBI taxonomy): domain Eukaryota; kingdom Metazoa; phylum Chordata; class Amphibia; order Anura; family Ranidae; genus Rana; species Rana kukunoris. Next base: position 167,986,382 of record CM056053.1, on the reverse strand, counting down.
TTCTGTCCTGGGCATGGCTGTAGTTTCAGTTTCACTGTTTGAAAATTTTCATTAAAAAAACCCTCTGTTAAAAGATACTTTTTAAACTAGTCATAAATGCCTTAAATGTTGTCAGATTTTTGCTGAATAGGCCGACATTTGAGCTGTGGTGCCCTTCCGGCTGGTGGAAAACTGCCAGCGACTACATCCTATCTGATGCAGTCACTGTTCAGGTATTCAGGCAGTTAGAGGTGTTATAACTGCTTGAATACAATTTTAGGGTCCTTTCACACGTGCGGTCCGTTTTTCGGTCCGCTTCGTGTGTCCGTCAGCTCAGCGGGGGGGTCTCCGCTGAGCTGTCGGGCGGACAGGGCGGTCCCCGCACAATGTGCAGGGACCGTCCCGTCTCTCCTCCGCTCTCCCCTATGGGGAATCGGATGGAAACGGACCGTCTGTCCGTTTGCATCCGATCCGTTTGGCCGGACGGAAGAAAAATAGGACATTCTTCCGTCCGAAAAAACGGATGCGGATCTAGCGGACGTTAGCGGATGCATCATCCGCTAACGGATCCGCTCCCATAGGGAAGCATTGAGGTCCGTTACCGGACGTCCAAAAAACGGACGTACGGAACGGATGTGTGAAAGGGCCCTTAGGGAAGATTTCTTCAGCCGTGTTATTTAGCCTGGATGTGGAATATTTTTTTTTTCTTTTCTTCAGCCCACTGGGCCAAATGAGAGTGGTCTAGCTGTATATGGCTAAGCCTAGCCTCACCAGTTGTATGCTAGAAGATCCAATCCCTATTCAGATGTGCTATCTGACCAGCATAAAACAACCCAAAGTGTATGCAACAAATAAAGAAGCAAAGTCAAACTGTAGCTTGATACTGTATACCTATGTGGTTGTATTAAACATTCTCATATAAGTACATGGTTAACAGATAAACATTGATATGTGCATTTACATAAATTCCCAAAAAGCAAAGGAAATGTAGGATTGCAGCTACTGAATAGCAGGACAATCAGCCCAGATATCACATGAATGCCAAGATTTCCTTGAAAAAGGATCCCATAAAGACATGTTTAAATTTGGAGTCCTGCATACAGTTTCCATTTTTCCAGAAGCACAGACACATTTTTTTTATTTTTATAGAAATAGACATGGGGAAATGTATTAAGCCCTGGTTCACACTGGGCTGCAGGAGTGAAGCCGATTTCACTCCCGCTGGCAGTCCCGATTTCAGACGCGATTTAAGAGACATCTGTGCAGGTTTCTGCACAGATGTCAATGTAAATCGCGTCTTGAAATCGCAAAAAGTAGTACAGGAACTACTTTTTGAAATCGGTGCAGCGCCGCAGATGCGGCATCGCACCGATTAGGACGGTGTCATTGCCGGCAAATGCCGCCGATTTGAGATGAGATTTCACATGTGAAATCGCATCTCAAATCGAACTAAATCGTACCCAGTGTGAACCTGGGCTAAAACTGGGGGAGACAGAATCTGGTACAGCTGTGCATGGCAACCAATCAGCTTTGATCTTCAGCTTGTTCAGTTAAACTTTGAAAATGAATGAGAGAAGCTGATTGCCTGCCATGCATAACTGCAGCAGATTCCAACTGCTCCAGTTTTTTGTAAATTCCCCTCTATAATCTAGTATCATGTTTGCTATTTGTTTTATGTAGCTAATAAAAAAAGAAAAAGGCATTATTTCAAACATCTGTGCTTCCCATGGAAAAGGAAACCAGTGACCCCTCGGTTTATAAAGCAGTAAGACACTGCGAAGGCTCAATGTAAAATGAAAAAGAACTTCCATAGACAATACAAAAGACTGAAAGGCAGGCCAAAACTTGCATGTTTTTAATAAATAGATTGGAATTTAGCCATCTGTGTGTATATGTATATATATATATATATATATCGTTATTTTTATATATATTATATATATGTTTATATATATAAAGATATATTTAAATATATATTTCAACTGTGTTTTTAGCTTTTTATATGGAGTTGCCCTTTAAATTTCCCACTTACATTTTTATAACCTTTGTGGCAAAAAGATTCCCTAAATGCACCTGCTTAGCTTAGTTGAAAAATTAATCATTGTCCAAATAAGTGACCCCTCGGTTTATAAAGCAGTAAGACACTGCGAAGTCTCAATGTAAAATGAAAAAGAACTTCCATAGACAATACAAAAGACTGAAAGGCAGGCCAAAACTTGCATGCTTTTAATAAATAGATTGGAATTTAGCCATCTGTGTGTATATATATATATATATATATATATATATATCGTTATTTTTATATATATTATACTGTATATATCTTTATATATATAAAGATATATATAAATATATATTTCAACTGTGTTTTTAGCTTTTTATATGGAGTTGCCCTTTAAATTTCCCACTTACATTTTTATAACCTTTGTGGCAAAAAGATTCCCCAAATGCACCTGCTTAGCTTAGTTGAAAAATTAATCATTGTCCAAATAAGTACAGTTCAGTGAAACCATTTGTTAGCACACAACAGCAATTAACAAATGCCAAGACACATATTTGTAGTTGTCAGCTTTTGTAGTAGCACGTGTGAATTTTTGCAGAGCGGAAAGGGAGATTTTAGCAATTAACAAAAAGCGGGGAAATGTTTATTATAATAGTCCGCTGACATTTTTATGGCATAATGTTTTAAAAAAAATGTATACCTTACTTTTGTGAGTTTTGTGTGGGTGGGGCCCTGAATCAAAAAAAGATTTAATTGGGAAGGTTTAAATAAGTAATAACAAATGTTATCTTCCTATAGTTATTTAAATCACTTTTTATTTGCATACTATGCAGTATTTCTAGCAATTGTACTTTTTAAATTAAAGTGGATGTAAACCCGATTCTTGAAATTTTACCTAGGCACATACATCTGTTGTGTTTACTTATCTCTCTCAAAAGCCCCGAGTCCTGTGTCTTTCTGCTGTTTTGTTCCTCTGTTATTAGCATGATAACTTCTGACAAGTTCTTCGAGACGGGAGATAAAAGCAGCTGAAAACTTGTGTCGGGTTGTGCTCTAAATAAATTAGCAGACAGCTTGTCTTGTCAGAGCACAGCTCTGAAAGTATCTTCCTTCCTCTGCCCATGTGAATTGGGCATGTGTGCCTTTTCTCCAATCAGCTTTCACACAGTATATGCCCAGACACCACTCCCACTACAGAATGAGGAAGTAACAATTCTAACACAGTGTAAGAATTCTAAAGATTATAGGAAGCTGAAGACAGCAGATATAGATGTAAAACTTATGTAGGGAGATTTGTTTCATCTCTGTGTGTCATCTGAAGGCTGTTCACTTCACTGGGTATATGTGAGGGTTTACATCCACTTTAATGAATTCAAGTACACAGTAGTTTAATTAAGCTTCTTTTACAATACTTAGGGCCAGATTCACAGAGCCCTTACTCCTGTCTAACTCGCGTTAGACTGGAGTACTTTCAAATTACGCGCTTTTTTTCACTACTCTGAAACCTCAAACCATGAAAATACGGCTGCGGGCTTCAATTCGACTGGTTTACGTGTTCGTACGCCTTCGGATCTACGCTGCAATAAATTTGCGGCCGCTGGGTGGAGTTCCCGTCGTTTTCCGCGTCGGGGTATGCAAATGAGCTTTTGCCGACGATCCACGAAATTACGAACGTCAATCGCACTCTCTTACGGCATCTTTAGTCATCTTTTTGCTGCGTAAAACTATACCAGCTTTTTGCTGGTCTAATATTAGACAGCCCATGTTAAGTATGGCCCCCGTTCCCGCGTCGAATGTCAACGTCTTTTTCTATTTTTTTTACGTAACTCGTCCGGGAATAGGAATGTCCGTAAACGACGCTACTCAAACAACGAATGACGTAACAACGTTATTTCGCGCAATGCACGGCGGGAAATTTCTGAACGGAGCATACGCAGTTCGATCGCCGCGGGGACGCGCCTAATTTAAATGCTTCACGCCCCCTAATCGCGTATTTCGTTTACGCGGCGAGAAATACACTACGCCGCCACACCGTAAGGGACAAAATCTACCAGAATTCGGCGTATAGCTTGGTAAAATACGCCGGCGTAGTGTATCTCTAAAACTCTGCGCCATTGTAATTGTATCTGAATCTGGCCCTAGGTGTATAGCTTACACGTCTACATGAAAATGTCAAATTCTGCTTTTGCATTCTATGTGTGAGAACCCCCAGTGAATGTAGTGGACACAAAAGAAAAAAAATGGGTGGGTGCTCATGACAATTATCTACCAGAATATAGTAAATGAGTTGCTCAAAAGTTACCATACTGATCAGACCTACCTGGCTTTTTTTGCTGCACAGAACCGAGCCTTTAAAACTTGATTTTGAACAATTTTCCTGGGCAGAATGCATTGCATGAGTAAGTCAGAGTGCTTCAAATGGTATTATTCTTAGGCCCCTTCCACACATGCTGGATGTATTTTCGCTCAGCAGGGGATCCGTCTGAGATGAGCAGAGCCGGTGGATTACAGGTCTGTGCCCACTACACTTATGCAGAGTGGACACAGCCTGCTCTGCTGTATGGGCAGCTGGATCTAAACAGACCGGCTGTCTGTTTACACCTGGCTGCCCTCCTATCCGATCTGGCCAGCTGGAGGTGAACAGATGCCCCTTCAGTTTTTTTTGTTGGGCTTGATCAGATCGGACGTGGAGGTAACCGGGTGTAAATGGAAACATGTCTGTTTACATTGGGCACTCCATAGAGGAGATTGGAGGGTCCAATCAGGTCCAGCTGAAAAACAGACAGCCGTACCCAATCAGATCTTTCCTATGAAAGGGACTTTAGAGCTGACCTATCCAGATAGCTGATTACCAAAGATATGTATATTGCTGGTAATTGCAGCAAAAGGGACAGGAAGTGAGCTAAACCCCCCCCCCCCCCCTTCAGTTATTTCTAGCCTACTCACATTAATCTTAATGATCTTGATGTTTATCAACTAATTTAAGGCTTGTTTACACTTGAGGTTGGGGTGGGGGGCAGTAAAAACATGTGGTTGAGCCATACTTTTACTGTCCTTTAGCTGCTTCTTATGCTGCAAAAAAAGTGGATGGCGGTGTACACATGCTGTAGAAAGAAGTGAACACCCCTCGTGTTTAGTGGGCACTACAGTAACCTAATCAAGTGGATGGGGCTTTGGTGCAGCATTCATTAGTGAAAGTGGGCAGTGAGGAGACGACATATCTGTCAAATGCATCTGAAAAGCAATTGCAAATCGGATTTAAGAGTCCCGGCAGTCCTTCTGCATGTGCAAACAAGAGCTTACTTCCTTGAATTCTGTGTCACTTATTTACTATGTCCTGTGAGTAGGTACTGCTGTGTCACAGGATTCACAGAGCCTGTCTTCTGAACTGCAGAGGTGTTGATAGGAGTTTCAGGAGCTGGAGTTGGTAGGGGATTTACTACTTGTTGGCAGGAAGGTATCCTGGATGTGTAGTCCTTAGAAAATGAAAGTAAAACAGCAGAGGAGAAGCTGAAAAGCATGCAGGAAAGCCAGGCAAGTTGTAGAAAGATGGCCAGCTGACTGGAGATCTCACAACATGAAAGGAGATATTTAAAGTAATTGGATTGTTAAATATAACTAACTTGTTTTTATTGCTATTACAATGCTAATGTTATAAAATGAAATGGTATGAATGATGTAACCATAACAATAGTACAATACACTACACAGACAAGAAATAGTTTAAGTTACCTCTACTCTGGATTATATATTACCGTGTGCTGCCTCAGATCTTTGTAAATTGCCTCTAGAGTCTTAAATGATTTTGTGAGTCCCCAGGTGCCCATATTTGTACCTATGCTGTTTGACTGGCCATGTTCTTTGGAAAATAACTTTGGTATGTGTTGTCAAATATATTTCTGTCTGTATTTGAGAAATAGATGTACCATTAGGGAAGGGTTTGGCAAATCACACAAGCCAAGCAGTCCTTGCCCCTAGAAGCTATTCCTGTTTCTTAACCACTTGCTTACTGGGCACATAAACCCCATTCGTGCCCAGGCGAAATTTCAGCTTCCGGCACTGCGTCGCTTTAACTGACAATTGCGCGGTAGTGCGACGTGGCACCCAAACAAAATTGGCGTCCCTTTTTTCCCCACAAATAGAGCTTTCTTTTGGTGGTATTTGATCGCCCGTGCGGTTTTTATTTTTTGCGTTATAATGAAAAAAAGAGCGACAATTTAAAAATATATATATATTTTTTACTTGTTGCTATAATAAATATCCCATTTTTTTTTTTTTTTTTATATTTTTTTTTCTCAGTTAAGGCCGATACGTATTCTTCTACGTATTTTTGTAAAAAAAAAAAAAAAAAAAATCACAATAAGTGACTGCTTTGCGCAAAAGTTATAGCACCTACAAAATAGGGGACATAATTATGATTTTTTTTTTTATATTTTTTTTTTACTAGTAATGGCGGCGATCTGCGATTTTTATTGGGACTGCGATATTGCGACGGACACATCGGACACTTTTGACACATTTTTGGCGTCATTCACATTTATACAGCGACCAGTGCTATAAAAATGCACTAATTACTGTATAAATGTGACTGGCATTGAAGGGGTTAACACTAGGGGGTGAGGAAGGGGTTAAATGTATTGCCTGGGTGTGTTCTAACTGTATGGGGGGAGGGGGGTGACTGGGGGAGGTGACCGATGCTGTCTCCCTATGTACAAGAGACACAGCATCTGTCACCTCACTGACAGGACGTGAAGCTCTGTGTTTACACTCAGAGCTCCACGTCCCTGCTGTCTCACCGACGATCGCGTGTACCTGACGGACATCGCGGCCGCCGGGTACACGCATCGTATCCTCGGTGATGCGTCGGGACTGTTTTTCCCCGCCGCGCGCCACCCTGTGGCGCGCGCGGGGAATTACAAGCAAATCACGTCCAAAGACGTCAACCCGGCGCCTCAGGTCTGCGCTGTTCACGTCTTTGGACGTGATGCGGGTTTGAAGTGGTTAAAGATTTTATTATGTTTACTGGACATGTATGCTCCTTGAATTCCTAAGAGTGGAATGTTTCCAACAGCAACTTTTCAGTATTTCTTTAATTATTTTTTTCATAGAATGAAAGATTAAACATCACACTCTCAGGGTTTGATGTCAGATAAATGTTGACAACACAGTTCTTTTCATTAGTCTTAGCGGTTGTTTATATGAGAATATTTTTGATTGCATATTTTATTTTTCTTCCAGAGGATGAAAGTCCCATTCAGGCCTATCACAGAGAAAGAAGGAATGCAATTACCATGCAGGCTCAAGGAGGGCAAGGCCTTAGTAAAATCAGTGAGGAGCCTTCTACATCTAGCGAGGAAAGGGCCTCATTAATAAAGAAAGAAATCCATGGATCTATAACCCATCTACCTGAACATTCTCTTCCATATCGGGGAACGCTATTTGCAATGGACCCAAGAAATGGTTACATTGATCCACACTATCGTAAGTAATAGTATATCTTTTTGCTTAGTGCGAATTAACATTTTCATGTTCTAAAGGATACTAATGCAATAAATATGCATACAATTGTTAACATCTATTAGTCTATTAATATGCAGCTGTAAGTAAATTGTTATTTTTATTTTTAGCCAAAAAATGGATTCTATAGAAGGCTTAACACCATGGGTAATATTAATTTTATAAATGTTTGCACCTCTGAAAAAAATCCTCCAAAAAAAACAAAAGACAAAGGCATAATGAGCTAGTATGCATTGCATACCAGCTCATTAGGAAATACTTATCTTAAAACAAAGCCGTTGCAGCGGTCCCCGCACACCTCTGTCATGACCGACATCTTACTTGGAGCTTCTTCTGGGTATGCAGGCTCCGGCGATGTGATTGGCCGGAGCGTCGATGATGTCACTCCCACACATGCGTGCGGGGGCCACCATTCATGGCACAGGCTCAGAAAGCAACGCCACACGTGAGCCTTTCCTTTAGCGCGCATGCACTAGTGATGTCACTGGCTGCATGCACTGGAAATATCTCCTAAACTGTACAGGTTGAGGAGATATTTTCAATACCTATAGGAAAGCCTTATTATAGGCTTACCTATAGGTAATAGTGTGCAGAGGAAGTTTACTTCCTCTTTACGTCTGGCAGCACATGCATGCCTACTTTACATGCCAGTCTGTTAGGGTAGGCATAACGGACCACAATCACCAATTAAGGAACATATGGAGTGATTAGAGTGTACTTGACCCTTAATGGGCAAAACTGAGTGGCTGGTTCTGATGGATGTGTTTGGTATCCCACATGGAGGTGATACAACTTCTTGGAAGCAAACATGTCCTGTTTTGACTTAAACCTCTCCACACGTGGCATATAAATGCGCACTCAGGTAAGGGCCATGTTTACCCACACAGGGGTGCACATGTGCTCTTTGCGTCTCCAAGTAGACAGTCCCATTGATGTCAGTTGGGACGCAGCCGCGGCTTGGACACAGCCACTGATCCCAATATGAAATCCATGTGGGTGTGAGTTTCCGAAATCACACTGTCTGCATTGGGTGCTGTGCACCCACACAGATGTCATATTGCAAGCAGCAGCTGTGTCCGTGCATCTGCTGCATCCCAGTTAACATGAATAGGACTGCCTGCAAGAGGATGCATGCAAACATCTGTACATCCCACACGGCCATTGCACATGGTATGCATTCATAGGCCCCATGTAAATGAGGCCCCAGGATCCATGCTCACAGGCTTAAAAAGCTCCTAGAGGAGTTTAGGGTTTTGCCTGTAGAAGCAACTTATGTTATCCTATGTGTCCATGCATGTTAGGTCGTTTAGAGGGATCTTTTAAGCTAAGCCTGTAGAGGCAACAAAAACATATTTCTGTTTTGTGTTTTTGAAGAAAAAATTCGAAAATGCTCCTAAATGCTAGTAATAAAAACACACTCAAAATTAGCTTTTGTTTTTTTAAGCTATTGTGCATGGACCCATAAACTTGGAGTATGTGTAAATCAAATGCAGTTATCATTTTAGTGTGGTCAACTCAGTGTAAGGTAAACACTTTGGCCACATAATAGTGGTAAGTGTCCATGTTAATATATTATTCAATTTTTTTAAATAAAATGTAAAATTCATACAAGAAAAAGTGAAGCATTGTTAATTTACACAGATGGACATTAATGTTTTGTTAAACTCCAGATTGAAAACAAACAGTTCTCAGTAATGAAGTTTATCTCGAGGTGTTAGAGTTCACGCCTTTTACTAAAGATTTATTACCAAGCCAGCATATGACTCTGCTGTTTAACCTTTTGGTCTCCAATTCCATAGGACACTTGGCAACCCACAAATCGGGCCCCTTCTGATTCCAGAGCCTCCATTTTCTGCAGCCAGAGTTTAAGATTTATGTGAAAAGGTCATTGACCAGATGACTGATTAGCAGGGACAGCTGATTAGTGCATAGGTTTTCCTAGAAGAAAACTGGCAAGGATAAAAGCTAACGTTATCCCTTCATTAGTTGGTAAGCAGCATAAAACAAGAAATGCTCACTCATTGGGGAGCAGATCAAAGTGCTTCACAACTTTAATAATTTTCTCCAGTCTTTAGTTTTACAATAATGAGGCAACACTTTTTTGCTTGAGAAACTCTCCTTCAAATTGTATTTATGAGCTGTACACAACTTTAATGTTTCATAAAGAATCCTGCTTGCAGGTCATAATACCAGCCACAATTAGAATAAAGTTTGCAGCCCACTTAGTGTATAAAAACTAAAGAACAACAAGGACTAAAGCTAAGTTGGTTGTAAGGTCTATGAGCTTAAAAGGGAACAATGATTCTGTCATTGTTGTGGAGTCTGGACTGGCTCATTGATAGTGCAGTTTGTACTGAATGTGTGCTGTGCTTTGGCTATGTATATATCATATTGATAGTACAGCGTACACCAGGGGTGCCCAAACTTTTGAAGAGCGAGGGCCACTTAAGCAACTTGGTAACCAGTCATGGGCTACAATGAGCGGAGCGGGTGGATGACAGGTCACGGCTACTCCATAGGTCCTCCGATCCGCCTAGATGGAAGGGGACAAATTCCCTTTTGTTTTTCGGATTGGAGGTAGGCAGGCGTAAACGAACATCTGTCGCTCTGTAGAGGTAAATTGAGGGTTTCATTTGATCGGGCTGATCGTGTGAAAAGGGCCTAAGACTGCTTTCTCACTGATGTGCTGCAGTTTACTCACAACACAGGTGCATCATAGTGCACCTGTGTCTATCCTGCGGTTAGCTGAACTTTGCAATAGAGTCCGCCTGTGGCAAAAGCCGGCGCTGTAAAGAAAGCATCGGCTTATGGGGCTCTGCTCCGCAGCCTGCTTTCTTCCTCTACCACCAGCTTCATTCACAACACTGATGCTGCAGCATGGCAGGTTGGCAACCCAACATTCCAGAGTAGGAGGTCGCGGGCCACATCAAAGGGCTCCGCGGGCTACATGTGGCTCCCGGGCCACTGGTTGGCCACCCCTGGTGTACACAATAAAATGTGCATAGATAACAAGCAGAAAATGTAACCTGCCTAAATAGCATGCCTTCTCATCATGTATGCATACTAAATATACAGATTATGTACAGTAAATGCCCATGATGAGTAGATGAATATTGCTGTATATTTTTATCTACCAAATATTAATTAAGCCCTTTAGAGCAGTATTAAACCCAAGACCAAGAATGTAATATATTGCAGCTTACCAGTCATTAGATGTGGTGGCTGCATACATTTTATTTTTTAGGCTTTCTTCCTTCTGATTTCACCAGATGATCTGACCAGTAACACACCTCCTGTATTAGAGTGCCCACACTCTGGATGAAGGAGCACGTTAGGACAGCAGCATTGTCAATCTAGGGGAGGAGGGAAGTGTTAGATGTACTAGCAGATTTAGATACACTAACACATTAAAGCCAAACTCCAGCTCACTCTGCAGTTACAGCAACAGTTTTGTACATTTTGGAATAAAGGTTTTACATAAATAAATAAAAGATGATAATTTTAAGCACCCCTGTAAATAATAAATGTTTTGTCCCAACCCTCAAACTGCTACATCTGCAGAAGAGCTTGTTCTGTTGAAAAACAACAGACTTACTGGCTGGATCACCAGGAAAGGGAGTCTTAAAAATAAAAATAATGCAACCACCACATCTGAGAATTGGTAAGCTGCAACATAATAAATGTTTGCCTCTGGGTTTATTACAGCTTTAATGTTACAGTATAAAGACAAGTTCTTTTGGAAGCTTCAACAATTGCATCTCCATTAGGATCTAATTATTTTTGTTATTGGAAATAGTTATTTCACATAGAACAAAAACTTGTCAACCAGACAATACAAGTTCATAGTTGAAAAAGTTGAAAACCAGAGGTATGACAGGAATCTATATAGCTGTAGGCTGACATTTTTAAAAGGACATCAAATAGCATATATCAGGGCATCAAGTTTGGGGTATTGCGGGTATTGCCCACATTAAACAGACACAGAGAACATTAAATAGGTCAAAAGAGAATACCAGGGAATGAAGAAAGGAGAGGAGACCAGGGGAAAGAGGGCATCCGGTTTCTCAATTCTGGGAGAGGGAAAGCACATACAGAAGAAAGGGGGAGAGGTGAAAAGAGATTTTCCATGTGAGAGTAACTAACAACTATGGCCAATGTGATCCTCCCAGCTAGAAGGTATTCCAGGAGCTGAGAGCAGCCAGCCCAGGAAGAGGGTTATAGACGCAAAGGGAAGGAGGAAAAAAGGGGGGGGGGGGTTGGGTAGAAGGTGGGAGGAGAATAGGGGGAGCTCCACTGAAATCAAGAGGACCCCCCTACCATCCTCTGTCACAAGGAATGCATGTGGCTGGGTCAAAGAGGCTGTTAAAAAAAGAAAGAAGAAGGGTGTGTTGCTTAGATACGATGGGTGGCAGGCGTCAAGATAGGGTCCATTATTTAGCTCTGGGTATAGTGGGAACAGGTTTGGATCTTTCTCAGATTTTATTGCTTTGTCTTTGATAGAAAAGTTTAAGCTGGTCATTCACAACTTTAATTTCAGCAGGATAAGCCAAAATTTGACCTGTTGATGGACCTAGTGGCCCCATCCACTGCAACAGAACTCAATGGAAGAATTGAAAGAGGCAGGTGGAAAATTGTCGGCCAAACAGTGACTGCATCCCATTATGTTCAGTCACTGTTCAGGTATTCAGACAGCCGAGGTTCCTGCAGTTACTTGAATGCATTATCTGCAGATTAGTGTGGCTGAAGGAATCTCCATTGGCTGAAAATGAGAAATGTAGTCATGTATGAGAAGATTAACCTTTAATTCTTGCCACAGTGACAATTGTAACAGAGAGTGATAGGATATGCAAATGGTGACAGTTTTACCAGTGATGGGGCAGCTCTCCCAATTGAGAAAACTATTCCATTTGGCAGATGTCAGAGGTGAGATTTCTACTTATCTCCTGTGAGGTTTTAATACTTTACCACTCATAATATTGCTATGTTTGCTTTACCAAAAACCATGTTTGCATACCTGGTGGTAATTAGCACAAAGTTATATTTGCAGTTTTTGTTGTCTTTATTTCTGATGGATCTTACAGGATCAGATCTAGTAGGATTCCTAGGCCTCATCCATGATGGCAGTGTGAAATCTGTTTCTATATGTGCTAAAAAAAACCATACCTAAGGCCCCTTTCACATGTCCGCCTCCGTTCGTCCGTTTTTACAAGTCCGTTTACGGACTTGTAATGGACGCCTATGGTGTCGCGCCCGTTATCGGATGATGCATCCGCTAACGTCCGCAATGATCCGCGTCCGTCTGGATCCGTTTTTTCGGATGGAAGAAAACCCTATTTTTCTTCCATCTGGCGGATCGGATCGGATGAATACGGACAAACGGTGTGCTGGGACCGCCCTGTCCGCCGACAGCTCAGCGGGGATCCCCACTGAGCCGACGGACACACACGGAACGGACCGAAAAACAGACCGCTCCGTGTGAAAGGACCCTTAATGCAAATAAAAGCAGTTAATGCTTTTTCAAAATTTAATTTTGCGTGTCCAAGTTATGAATATAAACGTTAATATTGGCTAAATGCATGTACGTGCATCTAAACACTTTAAACTTGCTTTAACCACTTAAGACCAGGCTAAAACTAAAATTCCTGCATTAATAGCCACCAACATTCTAAGGCCGCGTACACACGATCAGACAGGTCCGATGAAACTAGTCTGCATGCTTTAAAACCTGTCTGATGGAACCTGTCCGTCGGACAGATTCGATGGTTAGTACACAAAAGCATCGGACCAAAAACCCGCGCATGCTCAGAATCAAGTTGACACATGCTTGAAAGCATTGAACTTAGTTTTTTCATCACGTCGTTGTGTTCTACGTCACCGCGTTCTGGTCTAATCGGATTTTGGTCCGATGGTGTGTACGCACATCAGACCATCAGACAAGTTCAGAGTTGTCTGATGAAAACGGTCCGTCGGACAAGTTTCATCAGACCGGTCTGATAGTGTGTACAGGGCCTAACACTAACCTCTCTAGCCCTGAAAAGAAATAAAATCAGTATACATACCTTTTCTGCAGGCGATCTGACCCGATCTCTAGCGATGGAAGCTCTGCAGAGGACACAGCCGTCAATGGCTGAGAAATGAATGGGAAGTGACATCACCCATAGAGCTGCTATGGGGCTTTCGTTGCCGCACGTGTCCTCTGCACCCACCTTCACAGCAAAGCCACAGCTGACAGCTCAGCGTGGGATCAGTGCTTCTGCCGCTGGAGATCGGGTCGGATCACCTGCAGAAAAGGTATGTATACTGCTTTTTTGTCTATTCAGGGCTAGAGAGGTTAGTGTTAGAATGTTGGTGTTAGAAGGTTAGTGGTAGAATGTTGGTGGCTATAGATGCAGGGATTTTAGTTTTAGCCTGGACTTCCACTTTATGTGTGTCTCTTGGAGGTGCTTTCTAACTGTGTGGAGGGTGAATACACTGGAGGAAAAGAGAGATCCGTGTTTCAGCGTAGCTTAAAGCGGATCTCCACCCTAAAGTGAAGATCCGCTGATCCGAACACTCCCCCCCTCCGGTGTCACAATTGACACCTTTCAGGGGGGAGGGGGGTGCAGATAGACATGTATCTGCACCCACTTCCGGCCCAGCATTCACGGGCAAAAGACGGGCATTACATCACATTCCGTCTCCCGCCCGTTGTGTGCTGGGAACACTCGGCTCCCAGCACACAGCTGGAGCCAATTCGCGGGCGCAGCGCGACTCGCGCATGCGCCGTAGGGAACCGGGCAGTGAAGCCGCAGCGCTTCACTTCCTGGTTCCCTCACCGTGGATGGAGGGGGAGCAGCAGGGTGACGAGCGATCGCTCATCCACTGCTGCGGACGGCGCTGGACTCCAGGACAGGTAAGTGTCCTAATATTAAAAGTCAGCAGCTGCAGTATTTGTTGCTGCTGGCTTTTAATATTTTTTTTTAGCTGAACCATCCGCTTTAAACACAAGATCTCTCTTTTGCTCCCTACTTCCTCTGTCTCTCCAATGAATGATCGGTGGGTCGCGGCGGCCATAGTGGCCATCATACCTGCTGATTGGCTCCCGCTGTGTCCCCCCTACACCGCATGCACAAAATCACGTACAGGTATAGATAGATTATCCCTCTTTAGTAAGATGATGACTGCCTCTATGTGGTGCCATATTGGAATATTTGTTAAATATATATTTTTTAAGCCCTATTCCAGGCTTAAAGTGGGACTTTAACTGCTTGCCGACCAGCCGCCACAGTTATACGGCGGCAGGTCGGCTCTCCCGGGCGAGATCTGGTCGGCACCTTAGCGGCCGCTCACCCCCGAGTCCTGTGCGTGTGCCTGGGGGGCACGATCGCCGCCGGGCACACGCGATCGCTCGTTACAGAGCGGGGACCGGGAGCTATGTGTGTAAACACAAAGCTCCCGGTCCTGTCAGCGGGGGAAACGCTGATCTTCTGTTGGTACAATGTATGAATAGAAGATCAGTGATTTCCCCTAGTGAGTCCACCCCCCCCCATACAGTTAGAACACACCCAGGAACACACTTAGCCCCTTCCCCGCCCCCTAGTGTTAACCCCTTCACTGCCAATGGCATTTTTATAGTAATCCAATGCATTTTTATAGCATCGATCGCTAAAAAAATGCCAATGGTCCCAAAAATGTGTCAAAAGTGTCCGAAGTGTCCGCCATAATGTCGCAGTACTGAAAAAAAACGCTGATCGCCGCCATTACTAGTAAAAAAAAAATAATAATAAAAATGCCATAAAACTACCCCCTATTTTGTAAACGCTATAACTTTTGCGCAAACCAATCAATAAACGCTAATTGCGATTTTTTTTTTACGAAAAATATGTAGAAGAATACGTATCTGCCTAAACTGAGGAAAAAAAATGTTTTTTTATATATTTTTGGGGGATATTTATTACAGAAAAAAGTAACAAAAATATTGAATTTTTTTCAAAATAGTCGCTCTATTTTTGTTTATAGCGCAAAAAATAAAAACTGCAGAGATGATCAAATACCACCAAAAGAAAGCTCTATTTGTGGGAAAAAAAGGACACCAATTTTGTTTGGGAGCCACATCGCACGATCGCGCAATTGTCAGTTAAAGCGACGCAGTGCCGAATCGCAAAAAGTGCTCTGGTCATTGGGCAGCAATATGGTCCGGGGGTTAAGTGGTTAAGCATTGCATTGATTTATAAGGAATCGTTTTTTTTTTTTTTACATTTCCAGAGTCTAAATGAAGAGTTGGCCATTTTTCAAAGTTTACTATTTGTCTTTATGTGTGAAAATATCCAGAAAGTGATGAAACTGTGGAGTATAGGTGTTAGCCGAGTTCATTTAAAGCTGGTGAGATCACTTTGACTGCTTCTCATTAACCTATAAAACTCTAAACTGATGCTTGTACATTCCACTGTGTTTTCAGAGAGCCATGGGGGTTTAAACAAGCAAATGATCTAATTTCAGAGCTCCGCAGCTGAATGTGCAAAAAAAAACCCAACAAAAAAAACATTGGTGATGACAAATGTCACTTTGACCCCCTCTACCCCGGCTTTAAGTGTCACCTCTTAAATGTGTCACAGGTGTCAGTGATGCCATTTGGCATATTGCAGACTCTGCACAGCACTTTCCTAGTATCCCCAAAGGGTCAGACTTTGTGACCATTGTAGTCATTGCTAAAAGCAGCCAGGAAAACACTGGCACCTGGGCTGTGTGGCACCTGGTGGTATTGATGCAGTGCATGGTATGCTTTTTGTGTGCACTAATCATATGCTGGGATGTTATTAACCCTATAGAGGCCTGCTAAAGCCTGTTTAGTAGAAATTAATATTATTCTGGATTTTTTTTAGCGCCAACAGTTTGCACAGCGCTTTACAGTCTGAGGGCAGACAATACGGTTACAATACAATTCAATACAGGAGGAATCAGAGGGCTTACAGTCTAAAAGATTATTCTTATTTTTAAACATGTTTTATATCACCTAGTTTCATAGGAGGGCATAGGATAATTCTTGTTGAAGGTGACACATGTAAAAGGGTGCCATACATACAAAGCAATACAGTACAACTTTTAAAATCTTCTTCTACCACCCCTTAAAAACATGACAAATCTTTTGCACCTACACCCTTGCTTTTTGAAAACAATTCAAGTGTTCACAGGACACCCTTCCAGATCTCTGGAGCAGCATCAAGTAGGAGGAGTCAGCGGGGTTCCTCAGTCTACACAATATGTACATCCTATCAGAATAAAGATAGAGGTATTGTGGGCGGTGCTCTGTCATTTTACAATCTTGGCAGAAAACCAACACACACAACACCTCAACTGCTCCTTTTCCCTCCTGAAAATTGGGTTCCTGAGAGTATGGCAAAAATAAAAAGAGCCCTTTCACACCGGGACACCTGCCGCATTAGCGGTAAAGCGCCACTGGTTTTAGCAGCGATTTACTTTTGTTTTAGCTGTGTTTTTCGGCCGCTAGCGGGGTGCTTTTAACCCCTGCTAGTGGCTAAAGAAAGGGTTAATAGCACATATGTAGCACCACTGCTGAATCGCTTTACAGGCGCTTCGATAGCGGTGCCAATTCATTTCAATGTGCAGGGGAGTTTGAGGAGTGGTGTATACACTGCTCCTCCACTCCCCCAAAGATGCTGCTTGCAGGACTTTTTTTACATTTAGACCCCTTTCACATTAAGGAGTTTTTCAGGCGGTTTAGCGCTAAAAATAGCACCTAAATACCGCCTGAAAAACTCCTGCCCTTAGGCTTTCACACTGAAGCGATGCACTGGCAGGACCGTTCCAAAAGTCCTGTCAGCAGCGTCAGACAGTATAAAAAGGGCCGCTATACTGGCACCGCATATCACGCCCCAGTGTAAAAGGGGTCTAAGAGACGTTTTCAGGCGCTTTATAGGTGCTATTGAAAAAACGCCTCCAGTGTGAAAGGGGTCAAAGTGTTTTATTTTGCTCAAGAGCTTAGAAAAGTAACTGCAGCATTTGGCTGTTGCTGAGAACAACAGTCTTTGGGGTTGATTTACTTAAGGCAAATAGATTGTGCACTTAACAAACTACAGTTGCACTCTGTAAGTGCAGTTGCTCCAAAGCTTAGTAAATGAGGTAAAGCATCCCTTTGAAAAGAATAGCCAATCACGTGCAAGGAAATGGAAGTCAGCAGAGCTTCTGCTCATTTACTAAGCTCTGGAGCAACTGCACTTTACAAAGTGCACAGTCTTTTTGCCTTCAATAAATCCCCCGTCTTTTGTCAGATTGCTACTGTGCTTCCCTCACGAAGTGTGCAGCATGTGTAGTTTGCTGTATATCAACATTACACACTGACAGCTCCGTCCAAGGCAACCGAGTAGTGATCTGGCAAGAAACAAGGCCTGTCTTTGACCAAAAATTACTTGTCTAGAGGTTAATCACTGAGAGCTGTGAAGCAAAGTTGTAAATAGATGGAACAAGTGGAGAAAGTCAGGCTTTTATTTCCACCAGATCGCTACTCTGCTGCCTTGGGACAGAGCTTCTTTTGGTGATATACAGCAAGCTGCAGATGCTACACACTCAGACAGGGCAGCACAGTAGCAATCTAAGCCCACTTTACACTTAAGCATAAGCGTTTTCAGGTGATTTTGAAGCAGTTTTCTTGCTTGTTTTTTCACACGCTAATGCAAGTTTTTGAAGCGCATTTCATGTGTTTTTGTCAACGGCAAGCAATATAATCTGTGACATTATTAGTTAGGGTTGTCCCGATGCCTCTTTTTTAGGACCGAGTACAAGTACCGATACTTTTTTTTATGTACTCGCCGATACCGAATACCGATACTTTTTTTTAAATGCAGCCACGTGTCCCCAAATGCAGCCATGTCCCTCTGAGTTCAGCCATGTCCCTCTGAGTTCAGCCATGTCCCTCTGAGTCCAGCCATGGTACCCCTGAGTTTAGCCATGGTCCCCCTGAGTTTAGCCATGTCCCTCTGTTCAGCCATGGTCCCCCTGAGTTTAGTCATGGTCCCCTAAGACAAAAACAATGTGATGGGCGGCGTGTGATGGGCACAGTGGCGGCGTGTGATGGGCACAGTGGCGGCGTGTGATGGGCACAGTGGTAGCGTGTGATGGGCACAGTGGTAGCGTGTGATGGGCACAGTGGTAGCATTTGATGGGCATGGTGAGGCTGCAATTGATGGAGTTTTTTTTTTTTTGTCAGAGATGGTTCTGCTTACTTTAAGTTCAGTAGTCTGTTTTGTAGCACAGGCAGGCTCCTCGAGACTAGTCCTCGTCGGCGGCTCCTCCTCTCTAGCTCCCTGGCTGTGAGTCATATCACAGGCAGCGCCGACACAGCTCCCTGCGCTGAGCTCGGAGTCCTCCATCTCCCCCCTCGCCTCCGGCCGCGAGCGGAGTGACGTCACGCTGCTGGCAGAGAGGGACTAAGACTCCTCCGTAGGGGAGTAAACAGTGAAGCAGGGAAGGGAGCCGGGCGGGAGGTGACGTTCCCGGTTGCAGGAGCAGCGAGCGCAGTCGGCACACAATCTATACATTGCCGCTGCCCACGCTGGCCATGACACAGAGGTCACTGTACTGGCGGCCGTGGCAATACTTCACCTTCGGCTGCGCCCCCCCTCCTATGCAAAATGGTATCGCCCAAATAATTAAAAAAAAAGTATTCTATTTAGGCATCGGGAGTATTTGCGCGAGTACAAGTACTAGCGCAAATACTCGGTATCGGTCCCGATACCGATACTAGTATCGGTATCGGGACAACCCTATTATTAGTCATTTTCCCTTTATCTTCTTTCTGGTTTTCCTATGTGGTGTTGTTGTGTCTTGTGGTGTGGTGTATCAGAGCTTGTGAGCCACGTCGGCTAGGCCAGTTTTGCTCAGGTGTGAATGGAGGCACACAGAAGACAGTCTGCCTTTGTCTCACCTATTGACTAACTGAAAAACAGACCCCAGATCAGTCTATCTTCCATGTGCCAATATAGTGAGACAGGGCTGAGGAAAGAGTTACATAGATGATAGTGGTGGGTGAGCTGAGAAGGGCTAAGAGACAGGCATACACAAGTTTAATCTTAATAAACCCATGAAAGTACGGAAAACTATCTGCGTTTGTTGAGGAGACTGGTCACCCAGGAACAGGTTTCCGATCCTCTTCACAGAAAATGCTGGAGAGAAAGTCTCTAAAGAGTGACTTCAGGAGAGGATAACTTAACAATGCATAATACAATCTTGTATCACAGGGTATAGAATAAAAAGGTAGCACAATACCTACTGTATATCAATGTTGAAAAAGATTTTGCCTAGAGATGAGCCTAAAGATGAGCAGATGCCTCACAAAGACAGTTGCTCATCATCTTAACTCAGGGATCCTAAAACTACGGCCCTCCAGCTGTTGTGGAACTACACATCCCATGAGGCATTGTAAAACTCTGACATTCACAGACATGACTAGGCAATGGCATGATGGGAATTGTAGTTCCTGAACAACTGGAGGGCCGTAGTTTGAAGACCCATGTCTTAACTGGTAGGACTGACTATGATTCTCCTTATGGCTTCATGGAGATGTGAAGAACTAGTGCACCTTCTTAGAAAGTCTCTGCATTAATGAGTGCCTCTTGGAATGCAAGGGTTGCTATAATGGGTATGGTCACTCTGCACTTTTTTATAAATATGTACAGTAAGAGGAATAAGAGCAATTCCTTGACATTATAAGCTAGGCTGTTTAACCTCTTGCCAACCAAAGACTGTACATATATGGGACAACATACCAATACATGTGCTCACAATGCGATTGGATATAGCGGATCACAGGCAAAAGGTATAGAGCCTCTTTACGATATGATTGCTGTGACCAATCACAGCATTGCAGGGTGTAAACATAAGCTGCAGTTAGAGCTGTATCTCTTACTGACCGTTGACCAGGAAACATGGTTTGCTCTCACACATAGAGTATTGCACAGGACTTACTTTGAGGGTCTCTTATCTCTACTCATGGTTCTTTGCAAAGTATTGCACACATACCAAACATGAATTCTCAAATGCTGCATTTGTACATATTGCAGCCTGTCATACAGAATTGCCTAATTAAGGTAATAATTCAGTGGTCTGAAATTCTGGCATTTCTGAATCAATTCTGGCAAGTTCCCAGGTATTTTGATCTATTGTAATGTAAAACTGTTTTTGTCCTCTTTGGGGTCCCATCACCCGTGTTGCAATTCCTTTTATTTGGCAACAATTGAATGTGGTCTGTGCAAGAATTTGATGAGTTGAGGGAAGGGAAATTATATGATTTGCAGTATCCCAGCTTCTCAAGAATGTTTTTTTCCCCTGGCTGGTGCCATACAGTAAGTCTTATAGTTGCAATATGCATCTTGTGGCAAGAGAGGAGGTTCACATCTCTAAGGATGAAAGGGATGCCACGTTTTCTTTTTTTGTTTGACTTAGGCTGGCTATAGATTATGCAGCTGTTTAATTCCTCCATGAACACTTTCAGCAGTATTATTGTATTTTAGCAGCGGGGGGTTTCCCGGCCGATAGAATACAATGATCACTGCTGGCTGCAGTAGCCGCCGTCAGTGATCATATGAGCATTTCTCCAGCATTTCCTGTCCATAGGATCAGGGGAAAGGAGCTTTCAGCTGGAACATGTTACATGTTTAAATTCCAAATGTTCCAAAGGTGAACTTATTGATTAACATGCAATTCTGAGTTTGCTCGATATATCTGTGCACCATTATTGTATATATTGTACAAGTTTAGAGTTGAGGAGCTGGGGATCAGTACTACATGGTAGGATGGACATGGAAAATATATGTTTTGGTTACAGTTTGTTGCAAAAGTTAATATAAAAATTAAATGCAAAAACAAAACTTTGATAAAGTATATTAGAACCAGAAATTTTACATTAACACATTGTTAAATCCAAAATAAATCATGAATGGTAGTTCCCAATTTGCTCCTCTACAATTATTATTGCAGTTATTGTACCTACAGGCCAATCCAGTAATCGCTGAGCACTAGGGATGAGTTGGCTTGCCCTGGGTTCAGTTTAAACAGAGGGGCAGAACGGGCAAGAGTTTGGGTGTTGAAACCTTGAACAAGCAAGGTTGGCTCATCCCTACTAAGCACACTAAGCAAATAGTTAAAGCTGAACTCTGGGACTATCAAAAATTGTCTAAAACAGGCTAAATTGATGTATGCGTATTCTTCCTTGAATCTATGTGTATTCAAGATTTGTGCAGTAATCCAATGTGAACGTTTACCTCTGTACAGGAGCTTCCTGCCATAATGACTGGTCACTGCTGCTTTCTCCTTGTTTCTGCCCCTTCTGTAATTTTCTGCAGGCGCCCTGTAGTGGGTGGACTTCCTGGGTCCCTCCCATAGCTCTGCTCTCTGCACAGGCTATATACAGCACAGTGATGGTCTAGCTGCTACGTTTACAAGGTAATACATGGAATTGCAAAGGCATTTACTGCACACAAAGTGGATTTCTATCCTTTGTGATTGTTGAGGTATACGTTCAAATTAAAGTTTTGTTCTGGAGTTCAGCTTTAATGTGGATCCTGTTATAAATTCAGTAGAGGTAAAATAACGACCCATTTTTAAAAAAAATTACATATATTAAACACAATTTTGTCTCATATTTAAGTTTCTCAGGGTAGGACTTACATTGCATTCAGCTTCTTCTGCAGTTTGTTTTACCATCCTCCTTTTTCACACTGTCCCCATACTGTTGGCCCCCACCCTTACATGGACGCTTACAAAATATATGCACATACTGCTTGTGCTGGACATATACAGGCAGCCCACTTAAATAAAAAAGAACAGAAAGAAAGTCAAAACAGGTGTGCATCTTAATGATGGGATATGTAGTCTAGAAGAAATAAAGCAGAAGACACTCATTTGCATTCAGAGTGTGTGCTCCCTGGCTGGAGGCTCAGCTAGTTTAGGTTCACATTTGTGTGATTCTGCATGTGGTTTTTGCGCAGGAACAGTAGCTTATTCATTTAAATGGTCCCTGCACCTTTTTGAAAATGGGTCAGCACGGAAACCCACGCGTTCCATGTGTGGAAAACCGCACCGTTTTTTTCAGTGCGTGTGGTGCTTTTAAGAGTTAAAGGCAGCCCTGCACATTTTCTTAAAGCACAATGGCCCAGATTCAGAGAGAATTGGATTCTCGTAGCGTATCAGAAATACACAACCCCGCCGTTTTTTACCTGGCTCTACGTGGAATCCAGGTAGATTTTGTCCAGTAAACGACGGCGGCGTAGTGTATTTCTCCCGTCGCAATCCATCTACGCGAGTAGGGGGCGTGAAGGATTTAAAATAGGCGCGTTCCCGCGGCGATCGAACTGCGCATGCTCCGTTCGCAAATTTCCCGCCGTGCATTGCGCGAAATCACGTTGTTACGTCATTCGTTGTTTGAGTAGCGTCGTTTACGGACATTTCTATTCCCGAACGAGTTACGTAAAAAAAAAAAAAAAATATTAAAATCGACGCGGGAACGACGGCCATACTTAACATGGGTTACGCACCGTTAGACCAGCAAAAAGCTGGTCTAACAGTATGTAAAAAAAAACAGACGTAAGCGATTGCGAAGACCGCTCGTATCTTCGTGGATCGCCGTAAAAACACATTTGCATATCCCGACGCATCAAAACGACGCAAACTCCTCCCAGCGGCCGCAAATATATCGCAGCGTAGATCCGAAGGTTAACGAAGACGTAAGCCTCTCGGATCGAAGCCCGAAGCCGCCGTATCATGGTTTGAGGATTCAAACTAGTGATACGGCGCGCGAAATTTGAAATTACTCCTGTCTAACACCAGTTAGACAGGCGTAATTGCTTTATGAATCTGGGCCAATGTTTTTAGTAATGGTATGGGAACGTGTGCACTGTGGCACCCCCACAAATTGGAAACTAGCCCCATATGGAGAAAATTGGAAGCTGTGCCTGGAAAAATGTATTATATGTGATTGACTAGTGCATTTGTGTTTAATAATCATTATCCATGCAGTGAATAGTTTGTCAGGAGGAATGTGATTGTATGCAAAAAGCAGAGGCTTTAGTACTATGGTAATACTAAATTTTCCTAGCTATATTCCCCCCCCCCCCCCCCCCCCATGTTCTCCCACCATTCATTGTAAATTCAGTTTCCTTGTCAGGTTATTGTGTCAGATTCAAAGGGCCACACGTGGCTACTTTAAAACAACTAGGTAAGCCTTTCTCAAACTTTTAAACACAGAGGAAACCTTGTAAAATCTTTCACATCTCAGGAAACCCCTGCTAATAATCACTATATCTACAACTCATGATACACTAGTGTGATGCACAGTGGGAAGATTTATTCTTACACTTGTGGTCATTGGGAAGAATTCCCCCCCTTAGAGATAGCTAATAAAATCAATGGTGTTAGTGGGAACGTATCTGAGAGGAAGAAATTTCTTATTGCTCAAGGAACCCCTGGTAAGCTCTGGAGGAACCCTGGTTGAGAAACCCTGAACTAGATATTTCATGTGATATAGCAATACATCCATATACATTTGTGTATTTCTACAGCACCCAGTCTGCTCATTACCTTTGTTTGATGCTTTGTACTTTTCTTAATGGTTGAAATCCTACTCTTGCTCAAAATTCAATTTGAAGCAGATGGGTGTAAATATCCATATATACTGTATTTAAAATAATCTGTTTGTTGCAAACGCTTGTACGCTGTACTCGTATTCAAGATAGAACCATCATATACATACAGTATACAGTACAGTGGCACACAGCCATTCATGTTAATGCTATACACGGCACCTGGGATGCTTGGGCACGGAAAATACATCAGGCAATATGCTGAACTTGCTCAGATGGCCCATGTGCAAAAGCCTGTGTAAGATTCTCCTTCTCACACAAGGACTGTTGGCTGTTTTTATGGTTGATGCAGGTTATGGTGGCATTTACCAGAAAGTGGTATCACTACACATTGCACAGTTCTTGGCATGCAGTGGTTAATGAGTAAGAATAATTACAATAGCTGATAGCATGAGAAATTCATAACCTGGAACATAATATTATTTTGTGTAAAATATATTTTAATCGTACATTTTAAAAGTTTTTTTTTTTTATTTCATCATCAGCTGCTTCAAACTCAGCCCACACAATGCACAACTTTACCAGTGCCGTTATTTTTTAACACAAATTTTTTCCATATGTATGGTGTGTCTGAAACTTTCCTAGCAGAGCTCTGCCTCTGTCTGTAAACATGTATTCGAATAGTACTCAGATTGTGTAGTAAGAAAAAAATGTGCCCTGGAGTAATGTATTCTTAAGGTTAGCAGTTATGATTTATGAATGTTTTGTGTTTTAGAGAAAAGGGTCAGCTTCCTGAAGCACAAAAAAAGAAGAAAATGATTTTTGAAAGGCTTCTCATTGTGAAATTGTTGGGGTGTTACAGATTTTTTTTTTATTAAATATATTTTTTTAAGAGCGTGTCTGTGGAATGTCATGTTCTCTCGGGGAGTTCCACTTATCAGGCAGAACTGAAAGACTTTCATTGCAGACGAATGGTAACCATTACAGCAAACATTCATAACATATGTGTAGAATAAAAACAACGCAGGGGGGATGTGCTCCCTTGCTGAGAGTAGCTTGGGGATGAGCTCGAGCTCGTCTGAATCTTTGAATAAACATAACTTAAATCCCATGACAACACTACTAAATATTTGCAATTGATTCACCTTTGTAGTAGTGATAATCGGGTAATGTACCAACCATGATTTACCAGGAAGAAACCAGTGATTGGAAAATGAACTGCTTCTTCTGTATATATGGTGGAATTTGGCAGCAGCCATATGCAGTGTGCTGTTCAGTGGTCTGTTGGAACAATGTAAATGCTAAGAACACTAATTTAAAGAAATTCTAATATATTGCATTTAAAATAAAAATAATCTAATGGCACTCTATTATAGAGAGTTGTTAATTTTAATGGAGAATTACTGAGGATGAAACATGTAATATACTGTAAATTATATTTAAAGTATAAATGCAGACAGGCTACCCACATTTGAGTAGTGTGTAAAGTGGTCATGTTTTAGGGATTGTGTAGTTTATAGGGCAAATACAAAATATATAGCATATACAATTGCAACTCAAGTCATGTTGTAATTTAATGTTATTAACCACCTCAATACAGGGCACTTTGACCCCCTTCCTGCCCAAGCCATTTTTCAGCTTTCAGCGCTGTCTCACTTTGAATGACAATTGTGCGGTCATGCAACACTGTACCCAAATGAAAGTTTTATAATTTTCTCCCCACAAATAGCTTTCTTTTGGTGGTATTTGATCACCTCTGCAGTTTTTTTTTTCTTACGCTATAAACAAAAGAAGAGAGGCAAGTTTTTAAAAAAATATATATTTTTTTACTTTTTGCTATAATAAATATCCATTTTTTTTTAACAATATTTTTCCTCAGTTTTGGCCGATACGTATTCTTTTACATATTTTTGGTAAAAAAAAAACGCAATAAGCGTATATTGATTGGTTTGCGCAAAAGTTATAGGGCCAGATTCAGAGAGCCATTACACCTGTCTAACTGGTGTTAGACAGGAGTACTTTCAAATTACGCGCGCCGTATCACTAGTTTGAATCCTCAAACCATGATACAGCGGCATTGGGCTTCGATCTGACAGGCTTACGTCTTCGTACGCCTTCGGATCTACACTGCGTTTTTTTTGCGGCCGCTGGGTGGAGTTTGCGTCGTTTTCAGCGTCGGGGTATGCAAATGAGCTTTTTCCGGCGATCCACGAAGTTACGAGCATCGTTCGCAATCGCGTACGTAATTTTTTCGCTACGTAAAGTTAAAGTTTTTCCCCCTCATTCCTCATAGCGGACTGTGTCCAGGCTGAGCTGGGATCGGAGAGCGGGGCCTTCCGAGTCATGTTGTCGGCTGAATGCATTGAGAAGAGGAGTGAAAATTTTAAGTTTGATTCTTCAATCGATCGGATATCTTTGTCACTCATCCCTTCTGAGTCCCTTTGAGAACAGCGTTTAACCCTAAGCTATAGCTGACCAAATAGGTGTACACTTATTGTGGTCGCTATCCATCTGGTAAGCCTCTTCAACTTAACCTACGGTGGTGGATCAATTTCACTCAGTCACCTTATTGATCCCTGTGGACTCTATATCACTTCTAAGGACACTTCAAGTGCACCTATGGTGTCTAATATCTAGCTTATATTATTCGCCTTTTATTTTTTATTTTCTATATATGTCTAAGCGCTACATATTTTCTTTGTAGCTACGTAAAGTTAAACCAGCTATTAGCTGGTCTAACGTTACGCGGCCCATGTTAAGTATGGCCGTCGTTCCCGCGTCGACTTTCATTTTTTTTTTTTTTTTTGCGTAAGTCGTCCGGGAATAGGAATGTCCGTAAACAACGCTACTCAAAAAAAAAATGACGTAACGACGTGATTTCGCGCAATGCACGACGGGAAATTTCTGAACGGAGCATGCGCAGTTCGATCGCCGCGGGGACGTGCTTAATTTAAATCCCTCACGCCCCCTAATCGCGTAGTTTGATTCCGTGGGGAGAAATACACTACGCCGCCGTACCTTACGGGCCAAAATCTCTCTGAATTCCTCCTAGAGCCAGGTAAAGTACGGCGGCGTAGAGTATCTCTGATACTCTGCGGGAATCTAATTCTTTCTGAATCTGGCCCAAAGCGTCTACAAAATAGGGGATACATTTATAGCATTTTTATTATTATTATTTTTTACTAGTTATGGCGGTGATCTGTGATTTTTATCATGACTGCGATATTGTGGCGGGCATATCAGACACTTTTGACACATTTTTGGGACCATTCACATTTATACTGGGGGGTGCACCCGGCGCGTCCCCGAGATGCGTGCCTGGCGGTCGTGATGTCCGCCAGGTACCCACCGATCGTCAGATTTAGAGCAGGGACGTGGAGCTCTGTGTGTAAACACAAAGCTCCATGTCCGGTCAGGGAGAGGAGACTGATGCTGTGTCCTTTGTACATAGGGACACAGCATTGGTCACCTCCCCAGTCAGTCCCCTCCCCCACACAGTTAGAACACACCCAGGATACACATTTAACCCCTTCCTCACCCCCCTAGTATTAACTCGTTCCCTGCCAGTCACATTTATACAGTAATTAGTGCGTTTTTATAGCACTGGTCGCTGTATAAATGTGAATGTCCCAAAAATGTGTCAAAAGTGTCCGATGTGTCCGTCGCAATATCGCAGTCCTGGCAAAATTTGCAGATCGCCGTATTACTAGTAAAAAAATTAATAAAAAATTGTCAGAATTCTATCCCTTATTTTGTAGCCACTTTAACCTTTGCGCAAACCAATTACTATACGCTTATTGCAATTTTTTTTTTTTCCAAAAATATGTAGAATACATATCGGCCTAAACTGAGAAAAAAAATGGGATTTTTATTATAGCAAAAAGTAAAAAATATTATGTTTTTTTTTTTAAATTGTCGCACTTTTTTGTTTAAAGCGCAAAAAATAAAAGCCGCAGAGGTGATCAAATACCACCAAAAGAAAGCTCTATTTGTGGGGAAAAAAGGACGTCAATTTTGTTTGTGAGGCACGTCGCACGACCGCGCAATTTTAATTTAAAGCGACGCAGTGCTGAAAGCTGAAATTTCGTCTGGGCGGGAAGTGTGCCCAGTATATGTGCCCAGTAAGCAAGTGGTTAAAAATATGCCCCTTAAGTGAAAAAAACATCATCATAGATAAACAGCACATATGCTGGTTCACTGTTGTAAGGTGAGGTAAAATTAGCCTGTGCTTATTTCAGTTTCTAGACCTTTTGTTTTTCTTGCACGTGGTTGGATATTCAATCATGTGCAAGTGAATCACTTCACTTTACTTTAGTAAATCACCCCAGAATGTAAAAAAGTCCCCCCCCCCCCCCGCCAATCATTTTACTTCAGTTGAAATGTATATAATTGAACAGTTTAGAACGACTAGTTCTTGAACCACATGGGAACATCAGTCTCCTTTGATGTTGCCTGTGGTTTAAAAAATTACCTGTTTTACATTGAATATTTTTTTTTTTAAATGACTTATAATATATTGGAGTGCTGTACTTTTCCAATGAGAGTGTCCAAATCCTTTTCATGTAGCTTTTTTGGATCATGTGGTTGCAAGCTTAGACACTGTGGGCCAGATTCTCATATATTTTCGGCGGCGTAGCGTAAGCCATTTACACTACGCCGCCGCTGCGTATTAGAGCAAGTGCTTTATTCTCTAAGCACTTGCTCCGTAGGTTTCGCCTGCGTTGCGTAAATCGCGCAGCGTAAACCCGCGCAATTCAAATGGGGCGGCTTGTATTTAAATTAAGCGCGCCCCCGCGTCGAATGAACTGCGCATGCGCCGGCCGGGGAAAAAGCCCAGTGCGCATGCTCCAGCTCACGTCGGAAAGCGTCGTTAAAACCGACGTCAAAACGACGTGAGCGTCATTTACGCAACTCCCTATTCGCGAACGAGTTAGTAAAACGACGTAAGCGACGGAAAAAGCCGACACTGACCCGACGCCATACTTAACATGGCATCCGACGGGACCCGACGGCATCCGACGGTACTTCGTAAGGTTACTCCACATAGAAGCTGGGGTAACCTTACGCGAACAACAACGACGTACGCGACAACGGGGCGGCGTAAAAGCGATCGAGAATCGGCGTACTACCTCATTTGCATATTACAAGCTTTCTATAGACACTCCCCCTTGCTCGGTATTGGACGGATCCCTCCAATCCCGAGCGGGGGAGGTCAGTGTACGGCGGCGTGGGCTGCTAAAACAATACAAGTATTCAAAACGAAAGCTTGTAATGCACGTTACGCTATAATGCAGGGATTAACGGCGGTATGCGGCGGCGGCGGTATAATAGCTACAGGTATGAGGGACATACATGGCTTGCAATATGGGGGAAATACATGGCTTGCTACAGGTATGAGGGACATACATGGCTGCAATATGGTGGACATACATGGCTGCAATATGTGGGGGACATACATGGCTTGCAATATGTGGGGGACATACATGGCTGCAATATGTGGGGGACATACATGGCTGCAATATGTGGGGGACATACATGGCTTGCAATATGTAGGGGACATACATGGCTTGCAATATGTGGGGGACATACATGGCTTGCAATATGTGGGGGACATACATGGCTTGCAATATGTGGGGGACATACATGGCTTGCAATATGTGGGGGACATACATGGCTTGCAATATGTGGGGGACATGCATGGCTGCAATATGTGGGGGACATGCATGGCTGCAATATGTGTGGGACATGCATGGCTGCAATATGTGGGGGACAAGCATGGCTTCAATATGTGGGGGACATGCATGGCTGCAACATGTAGGGGGACACATTAAAAAAAAGTATCGGTATTTGGTATCGGCGACTACTTGAAAAAAAAGTATCGGTACTTGTACTCGGTCCTAAAAAAGTGGTATCGGGACAACCCTAATAGTAACTATGGTCACCAGGAGTAAAGGCCAGGTGAAAGCTTTACTGGAACAGAAATGAACCAATGGGGACACTTGTTGTAGTGGTAGTTATTTAAGTATTTCCCTCACTTTGAACAAATGTTAACTCATTTCCTTTTGTATGTAGAAGCCGAAAGTGAGGGGGTAATCTCACAAATACGACACAGATGACAAAAAACATACTAACAGTGGATTTAATCCCATCCTATGCTACACAAAACAAAAACGTTTTTACTCTATATATACTTTAACTCACCCACAGTACTTTTACATGTACTTGATCCAGCCTGTTCCGAGATTAGGGGAGCCGAGCATGCTGCTCCTATGTTTGCTGTGTAAACTGGACACAACGGATTGCGGATCATGGTACTGGGCCGCAATGCAATCACGTGATCAAAATGTCATCAAGCTTTTATGAATGAATTTCAGTGAATTTCAATCTGCTCAGTGAGGAGGGAGACAGCTGCGAGAGTCTCTGCTTTTGTGTGCATCGCTGGATTGGGATTGAGCTCAGGTAAGTATGAGGGGGGATCCTGCAGAAGTTTTTTTTTTACCTTAATGCAGATGAGCTTATCTCTGTGACCTTGCTGTCTCTCAAAATATTGAAGTAAAATTAAGGCTTTAATATTTTTTTTTCAAAATTAAAATAATGAATGTGTTCTACTTACCTGCTCTGTGCAATGGTTTTGTAAAGAACATCCCCAATGCTTCTATTCTGGTGTCTCCCGCTGGCGCCCCAAGCTCCTTCTCTTCAGTGAGTGCCCCTATAGAAAGCTTTCTATAGGGGCACTTGTGTGGGCTTGCTCCCAAGCCGCCCTGTCTGTGTTCATTGACACAGACCTAGTGACTCTGCCCCACCCCTGCTCAATAGTCACAGTATTTGAATGACAGCAGTGGAAGCCAATGGTCCCCACAGCTATCAATCTGCCCAGTGAGAAGGGGTTCAGTGGCATGAGTCGCTGCTTTGGTGAACATCTCTGGATCAGTATTGGGGGGGGGGGGGGGGGGCTGGGAGTATCCTGCAGCACAGAAGTGTTTTTTTTGCCTTAATGCATAGAATACTTTTCTGAAATGTTCTTTTATTGATTAATCACTTGAGGCCAAGTTAGACTGGCCTTAGGATAGTGTCCAGATTGCAAAATGTTCATAGAAGCATTGTAGGCTATAACCACTAAATCAGTAATATGTCTGTCAGTCACTTGTTTCACCTTTTTAAGTTTAGTAAAGACCATGTGCATATTCACAATTATTAGCATTAATCCAAACATTGCAGATACAACTTTAAATCATTTTGCTTCATCTTTAAATCAAACAATTGGACTTGCTTCATGCCTAGTCCATCTGGATCTGTCCTGTCCAAGTCTTAATTCTTAGGTCATAACGTGTCTTACCCTGAGAATAATAACTAAACTTTGTTTTGTGGAGTTACTAAAACTGGACAATGCAAAATCTGGTAACGCTTTGCATGGTAGCCAATCAGTTTGGAACTTCAGTGTGTTCAATTAAGCTTTGGCAAAGAAAAAAAAAATGGAAGTTGATTGGTTTCTTTGCACCAGATTTTGCACGCTCCAGTTTTAGTAAATCAACCCCTACTGCTAGTATCAATGTCAAGTACTGTATTTACATCCAGGAGCATCTCAGTGTTGATTCACTTTAGTTAGGTCAGTTGAGGTTATTTGGATATCATACAAGGATACCATTTTGAAGGATGCTATGAAAGCCCATCCAGGCTTTTCAAGGCAGATGCAGATTCAGAAAATAGTTGGAAAGATACTTAAACCTGCCCTAGAACACACTGGAACCTACTTGCTTGACACTAGAATGGGAAAGAAAATCGGTATGCTTTAGGTCAGCTGATTGTAAATATAATGGACAGAAATAAAATATTTGTACATATTGCATTTTATTCAGTTTGAATCATCAAATTACTTTAATAA
Organism: Rana kukunoris; assembly: GCA_029574335.1. Taxonomy (NCBI): domain Eukaryota; kingdom Metazoa; phylum Chordata; class Amphibia; order Anura; family Ranidae; genus Rana; species Rana kukunoris. The sequence goes on along the minus strand of CM056053.1, from coordinate 167,954,431 downwards.
TAAAGTTTCATGATAAAAATGTTACTGAAAAGTTTGTGTAACGCAAAGTCCCACACTCTGCTTAAGTGCTTTTGTCATATACCGCTTCCTCCAGTCTAAATATAGATATCCAATTAGTACAAATCAGACGGGTTGTCGGTCACCCTGTGCCCCTAATAGACACAGGGTAACTTAGACATATGAGGTGCATGTGGAGCTCAAACAAGGGTTTCCCAACCTCTCCAAAGGGATTCTGGGTTCCATGCCCCCCGCCCGAAGTGTCTCCCAGTTTAAACTGTTTTTTTAATTATTATTTAATACATTTTTTATTGAGTAGGTGAAGGCGAACCAACAAGCCCATATTTTTTGAGCCTTATCGGCCATATCACAATTTTCATACATAAGGTCTTCCGCGTGGCTTATATGGTCCACTACTTCAAACCATTATCTGTTTGTTTGGTTGATTGAATAATTGTATTCAAGTTTCATCTTTAGAGCTTTTCTGTGATTTTTGTTTAATGACCTTGGACAAGCAAACATGCATACCATGATGCCTCCCATGGAATACTAAGATCTGCTTTGTATGATGGGTAATTTGCTTAGTAAATGTATAAAGAACTAGGGATGAGACTGTTTTCCAACCCGTATCCTGGACATTGACATCTAAATTTACAGCCAAGTGGTCTTCAGCATGTGCCAATTGTTTAACAATTAGGCTTTATGTTAGGTTCCTTGGGGAACTATCTCATGTTAAGCAAGGTTATTGCTTACAAAACCAAATACTTTTTTTTAAAGCAACTCCTTTTTTCCATTGTAGAGCAGTGATGGGTTATACATGTTTACTATAAGGCTTTATGTGTTTAGCTATCTCTGATATGCAGCTTTCAGTTTCTGGCTTCCAGTTAATAGGAGTCTGCTTGCAAAGCCTCTTCTCACAGCAGACATCTAGTTCTAACTTGAAAATAAGAGGCTTGTCTCAAGAGGACAGCCCCCATATTGTGGGGTGGAGTATAATCTAATCCTAAGCATTGTTTTTTCCTCTCTCTCTCTCTTTCTCAATCTCTCAGTTTCTTTGTAAATAGCTGGGGATGAAACAAATCAAGAGGGAGAGCTGTCTTTGTTTTATGTACTAGGCTTTGCAAGGGTAAAAATGTAACTGAGCTGAAAATGAAGAAAGACATAAAAGGATCCCAGCTCAAGGAGGTCAGATCCATCACAGGCTTAGCATCGCCTTCAAAGATGCCTGGGACAGGTGGCAGTTCAAGACAATCACTAGAGAAGCATCCGCTTGCTCTGAGATAAGGGATTCACATAGAATCCTGCTATCGGGTCCCAGTTTGCTTTGATGTACAGCATGCTAGCAAGACTTCTGGGAGCAGGTTGTAGTCTCCCTCAGTGATATGCTTCTGCTGTTCTACCTTTTAAGGTCTTATTGCAGCAGTCCTGGAGGATTAATCTTGTTTGAATTTTACACATAGAGGTTTTGTCTCTGTTCTGAGCTGGGGGCCTCTGTACCACCTGTGCATCTTGCCAGTAGAGGAATTTTGGCTTTGTTTTTGCTGCTTTGTGAACAGTGACAGTAACAGTGTTGATGTACTGTTTAATACAATTGTAAAAGAAGCTGGCTACCCACATGCTATATATTTCTAGAAGTCACCAATAGTAATATTCTGTGGAATGGACATAGCTCAAGTAGTGGCTATTGAAGCCTATAATGTAGAATAAGTAAATAAATACAGAGTATATATACTGTATATATAGATATTTACAGTATCTCATAAAAGTGAGTACATCCCTCACATTTTTGTAAATATTTTATTATATCTTTTCATGTGACAACACTGAAGAAATTACACTTTGCTACAATCTAAAGTAGTAGGTTAATAGCTTGTATAACAGTGTACATTTCTTGTCTCCTCATAATAACTCAACACACAGCCATTAATGTCTAAACTGCTGGGGGTAAAGGTGATGGACTGGTCAAGCATGTCTCCAGACCTAAACCCTAAAGTGCCATTTCTTCAGTGTTGTCACATGAAAAGATATAATCAAATATTTACAAAAATGTGAGGGGTGTACTCACTTTTCTGAGATACTGTAAAAGTGGGAAGATCAAATACTACAAACAGTTTACGGGATCCCTAGAGTGCAGTAAAGAGACAATAAGTGATTCCACCCACCAACACAGTGAAAACTAAAACAGTTGTTGGCGCTGTTATCATTTTATGAATAAATGCTCCCTAGTTTTCAGTTTACACTGAAGCTTTCAAGAAAACGCACCAGAAGTTAAAAATGCTTGTTAAATTTCCCAAAGTACCCAGTGTACAAAGAACAAAAGTCCCTTTCAAATTTGTGCATGGGTTTTCAAATGAAAGGACATTTTTGTTTTGATCAGTGGTGGCTGTAGCTCTTCGCCAGGCTGAAGCCCAAATTATGGGCACTTCTCTGAGGGAGATACAGTCAGCACCAAAGCCACTTTGCAAACTATTGTGTGGACACTCTGTCAAGCTCCATTCTGAGGTAAGAATAGATCTGTCTTCTTTATTCAGCATTGTCAGATAGTGGTTCGCTGGGACAGGGGCCAGCTATGTAACCTCGCTGCTCAACATCCATTGAATGGATGTGCACTGTTCCCTAGGGCTCTTCTTTTTTGATTTATTTTTTAAATTTTGGATAAAGTTGGGAAAGATTTAAAGCTCCTGTTGAATTTTTACTGTAATCTGGAACTCTGTTTGAGAGATGCCCCTCCACTCACTTTCCTGTGAGACAGCCTTATCACCAGACAGGAAGTTAGAGAATCTTGGACAGAAGTAAAGATATTTTTCATTAGTGGAGTAGAAGGTTAGAACCTCTGTCATATTTTATTGCTGTCTGTTTACCCGCTGCAGATTTTCCACTCACTTTTGTCTAGTAAAACCATTACCACTGGGACAGAAAGTTAGGGGCAAATTTCTCTAGCGGATCCCCAATTAGCAGTAAAACCCTGACAGGAGTTCTAATCCTTCTCTGCTCTGTCCAAAAAAAAAAAAAAGTTTTTCATTCAACATACACTTTAATTAATTTAATTAATTTATTTCCATTAAATCATTAAGGTAAAGCTGCCAATGCCCACTGACTTGAAGCTAGAGAAAGCCAGAAAAATCTCATTCTAAGAAGAAAATGGCTGCTTATTTCTCTCATTACACATTTCATATAAAATATTATAGCACAGATAATCCATATACAACCAAATGATACACATTCTGATCTGAAGTAAGCTATTTACAAACCTTTTTCTACAAAGAGTAGATTTTTTTTACAAGTTGTAACACTGTCCAACAAATAAGCCAAGAACATCTTGTCAGGTCACATCCACACTTCACAATACAGATATTAAAAAGTTCCATTCTTTTTTACTTTACTTTACTTTTTTACAGCTAGACATTAAAACATTCAATAGACTATCTGAATATTTGAAAAGCCTTTGCAGTAAAGTCTATTACTAATATGTCTGATGCTGTACATTCAGCACATCAAACAAAACACAGAAGCGTCCACTTCAAAGTGCTCCCAGATCAATTTTTCCTCAAGAAAAATGCCTGTATCCTGGAGAAAGATGAGAATTAAAGAGAACATTTCAGGATAGCTGTTAGCTGGCATAGCCAATGCCCCGATCCAGTGGTGAAGGTGACATTAGAAGGAGCTCTAAGGCTTGTGGGATACTGCCCTATAATAGTAATGCAGACTGGTTCCCTTTGAGTGAAGTGTTTGTAATATGTTACAGTTACTAGAAGCACTCATTTGCCACAGGCGTAAACATATTTAGAAAAAGAAAAAAAAAAACACTAGGTTGGACTTTAAAGGCAAAGTTTTATGTAAAATCAAAAAATATTAATTTTATGTAAAAACAAAAAATATAAAATCGAAAAATATACATAGAAAAAATCTGCTAAAAATTTGTGTTCATATACAGCATATCACAAGAATGGGTAATTCAAGACCCAATACTTCACAAAGGTCATAGTTGTTATTTTGAGGTAAGTAAACCCCTGTGCGCCAATGCGTTTTGCTGGTCTGCTTTTTCATGACACACAATGGGGAATCAACAATAACTATATAAATAGAAACAATTCATATATATGAGAATCATGTTATCTTACACATATTTTACAAACGTCGATCCATAACACTCAGAATGCATTGAATGTAATGAACATTATTTGTAATACATCTAATCTCTGTGGACATTCTTTACATGTCAACTACTGCTTAAAGGATAAGTTCACCTTTAAAAAAAAATGCACATTATTTTTCAGGTCGAGAAATATGCATTTATTTATTTATTTTTTGTTAGGAGCCTGTAAAAAATTGCACTCATGATCAGCAGATTGTGGGTGCAATGCCACAATCCTGCAGACTGTCTGTGTAGCTGTATGTCTATACCTCCAATACGGGCAGGCAGTTACTGAATGACAGGAAGCTTAAATAATTAAACTAATTATAACTACCTAGGGTGATCAACAGCACCCTGGTAGTTCATTGGGAACTAGAAGCAAGGGATGTCAGTAGTTTTCACTAATGAATGATGCGTGCGGCCGGGTAGGTGTCTGCATTTTTTTTTTCAATGTGACTTTTTTTCATATTGAAAATTTCAAATATTATTACTTGACAAAATTCACACAATGGCTGACAGACAGCATCACATAGAATTCAGTGACATATAGAATGATGGTATGCAGAAGTGTTTGCATTAGATATTAGACAGCATCAGATTATATACAGTATGTACAGAGAGAAACATTAAATCCTTCATAGCGCAGATGGTATATATACCAGGAGCCCTTTCACTGCCTTCTCTTTTTTAACTATTAACCACTTAAAGACCCCTTCATGCCCATATATGTCGGCAGAAGGGCACGGCTGGGCACAGGCACGTACCTGTACGTCGCCTTTAAGAGCCCAGCCGTGGGTCACAAGTGCGCTCGTGACCTGGTCCTGTTCTCTGTGACCACGCCCTCGGGACCCGCGGACCAGATCGCCACTGGTGCCCCGCGATTGGGTCACAGAGAGGAAGAACAGGGAGAGGTAAGTGTAAACAAACCTTCCCCATTCTTCCTAGTGTGGCTGTCACTGATCGTCTGTTCTCTGGGTTAGGGAACGACGATCAGTGACATCACACCCACAGCCACGCCCCCCACAGTAGTAATTATTACCTTAGGGCACACGTAACCCCTTCAGTGCCCCCTCCTGGTTAACCGCTTTACTGCCAGTAACATTTTTACAGTAATCAGTGCATTTTTATAGCACTTTTTGCTGTGAAAATGACAATGGTCCCAAAAATATGTCAAAAGTGTCCGATGTGTCCACCATAATGTCGCAGTCACGAAAAAAATCACTGATCGCTGCCATTAGTAGTAAAAAATAAATATTAATAAAAATGCTATAAAACCATCCCCTATTTTGTAAACGCTATAAATTTTGCGAAATATTTTACCAAAAATAAGTAGAAGAATACGTATCGTCTTAAACTGGGGGAAATTTTTTTTTTTTAATCTTTTTTGGGGATATTTATTATAGCAACTGCCATTGTCAATCCCTTGTAGAGATGGTATTTGTATGGCTAATATACATATAAAATGGGTTCAGTAAGGTGTGACACTGACTTGGAAAAAGTATGCATATCACTAAAATCAGATACTGTATTTATTGCCGTATAACACTCACTTTTTTACCCTGAAAATAGAGGGTAAACTGTGCCTGCGTGTTATATGCAGGGGGCTGTGGAAAGTTTTTTTTCCTATAACTTCCCTCTTAAAGTTAGGGTGCATGTTATACGCCTGTGCGTGTTATACGCCGATAAATACGGTATATACTTATTTTCATGCTTGTTCCAGATAAAGGACATAAAACATTGAAGCAAATTGAGCCATAGTATTGGCAGCCTTTATGCTCTCTCTGGTCTCCCTTATGTTCATGTACAGTCTTATACTTAAAGTGGATGTAAAACCCCCAAAAATTTTTTTTGATGTCACACTGTAGAGTATAAGATTTCCTATAATCTGTGCCCAGTCTTGCCACACAGAGTTAATCCAGCGCTGAGTAATCCTCTTTTAATGTTCAGTGAAAATTCACAGAATTCTAGATAAAAACTTGCCAAATTATAAAGTCTGTTTCTCTCTTCTTGCTTTGGGTGACAGGTTATTTACATATCTATCTTGGACATGTTTATCATATGTTATGTTATGTTTATCATAACATGAGGTGATCCAAAGTTCATTGTATATTACCAGGATGTGTTATGTGGGGGAGGGGTGGATTTCTCACTTTTTATACTGTAAATCACCTCATATTATGATAAACATAACATAACATATGATAAACATGTCAAAGCTAGATATGTAAATAACCTGTCACTCAAAGCAAGAAGAGAGAAAACTGACTTTTTATTTAGGTAGGTTTTTATCTGGAAGGCTGTTCATTTTCACTGAACATTAAAAGAGGATTTTTCAGATCTGGATAAACTCTGTGTGGCAAGACTGGGCGCAGATGATAGGAAATCTTATACTCTACATTGTGACATAAAAAAAAAAAAATACATCCACTTTAACAGTGTTCTTTGAATTACAATGAATTCATTGCATACTGGTTTGGTTAAAGCAGAATTCCTGTTTCCAACGGCAGTCAGTATACATATAAAGCTTAAAATGTCTTATACACATGTTCTTAAGCAATTTGGTATCAATTGCCTAGACAGAATATGGTTCAGTAAAGCCCAACCTTAGGTAAACCTTTTTTTTTTTTTTTATCGTGATACATGCATGGAATGGAATGTAAAATCTCTGTCAGACTTTTACTGCTGTCTATACGCTTTTAAGGAGATTTCCCAAAAAGGAAGTGAGGGAAAGTTCTCCAGCAGAGGCACAGACAGTAGTAACAATCAGGCAAACGTTCCAATCTTCTTCCACTCTAGTAGGATCCAGACATAGATCTGATGTGCTGCTTTGTGTACTGGGTCCACATTGATTATTCTGTATGTTGTTTAGTATTGTGTTTCTGACTGCATAGATACCATATTGGATCTTGTTGATGTATTTTAAGCCCAACTCCAGTAAAAGAAAAAAAAAAATATCCCTTGCAGTAGGACTGGCCCCACACTGCAAGGGTTAATTTGTTAGGTACTTCTTGTTAAAAGAAAAGTTACCCTGCATGTTTATGTCATAATTTGGTGGCATTCTTACCAATCCTCGGCTCCAGCGGAAGCCATAATTCCCCTATGCTCCAGCAGGTGACTGTTCCTCAGCATCATCATGTCCAATGCAGATCTGTGGACATTGCAATGAACTTGATGATTGCCAGAGTATAGGGGAGCAGCAGGGACTGGTCTTGCAGTGCAGATGAGCCTGCAGAATTGGAGGATCAAGTAAGTAAAACTGCTTTTCTTGTTGGAACAGGTGCATCCAAGCTGCTACCTCCTGTGTAATGCCTGGTGAGCCTTAAGAAAACAGTGTCATGGTAGTCAGCTAAAACATTGTTTTATTAATGCAGATGAACAACAGTCAACAAAGCCAAAGCGTTTCAGCCATTAGGTCTTAATCATGGCCAACAAATAAGCGACAAAAAGCAGCTTTTCTTGGTCTCTTAGACCTAATCAGGCATTTAACCCTTGCAGTGTGGGGGCAGTCCACCTGCAAGGAAGTATTTTTACTTTCCCTGTTGTTCAGCTTTAAAATAAACAACCATTTTATACACATACTCTGTGACTTGCTGAAGTATTTCTATCTATAAATGTTTAAGTAAACCTGTCCCAGCTGAAGCTTGATCCTGTGTACTGGAAGTGGAGCTTTGTTCCTATGTTACACTCATAATTCAACAACATATTAGATAGATTGCTGGTCCCAGAAGTCATAATGAAATAACCTTCATTTCCTGCCGTAGGGAAATAAGAGCACAATCAAGGGTTTGGGCAGATCTCTCGATTAAACAAAGGACTAACTGTGCGCAAATTGCTTCATAACAATTTGTAAAGAGCCCACTTTATACATTTCTCTGCAGATGTAATAGCTGATATTTTTAATCACAGCAGCAGGACTGTAAATGCCTTCAGCATATGGCCCTGGCTGTGTAATTAGCTGCTACAAACTATTTTGATTTGAAATTGGCTTGATAAGTGTTCCTTGGCCTAATTGCCATGGGATACAATGTTAAAAATCAACTTGTTCTCACTTTTTTTTCTCTTTTACATCCAGACAGTTTATCTAAAAAAAAATATTCTTGTTGCAATGAATGCAAAAATAACACAATTGTTATGATTATTATAGCAATTGCAGGACAGAAGACTATAGAGGTGGGGTGCATATATTTAATCTCCATAAAGTAAAGCCTGTCAAAGTAATAAACTACTGAATCTGAGCTCATGCTTCACTAGGTATGTACACATCTTTGTCGACTTAGTCATTTTAAAAGGGGCCTAGGAGTCACCTGAAACCACATGCTAGTAGCAACATTTTTGAGAGTTAGCATTTGGGTTCCACACTTAAATTTAACTGTTCAGTACAGTGCTATAATAGGCGTTGGGGTTGATTTACTAAAACTAGAGGGATCAAAATATGGTGCAGCTCTGCTTAGAAACCAATCAACTTCTATGTTTGTCTGCTTAATTGAACAAACTGAAGTAATTTAGAAGCTGATTGGCCACCATGCAGAGCTGCACCAGATTTTCTACTCTCCAGTTTTAGTAAATGGTCCCCATTGCATAATGCAGTGGGGATGTATTTATGCTTTAAATTTTGACAATTATAGTGACACCAGGATGTGAAAATAGGGGAATTTTGTAAATTGAACAGGAAGAAACTGACCACAAAAACAAACCCTGAGGACTCGTACACACGACCGAGGAACTCGTCGGAAAAGACAAAAGTTTTCCTCGACGAGTTCCTTGTTAGGCTTTTCGAGAAACTTGACAAGCTGTCTTTGCGTACACACAGTCAAGACCAAATCTCCTCGTTCTCAAACTCGGTGACTTCAACACATACAACAGCAGGGGAAGTTTGATTCCACTGGCACAACCCTTGGGGCTGCTTTTGCTAATCTCATGTTACTGCATGTTAGGTAAAAGTTTGGTAAGAGACATTTGCACTTTTCAGTCTGTTACAGCGTGACAAATGTGCTATCTCCATTACAAATACTACTTTTACCGAAGGTGCGCGGGTTTCTAAGCATACACATCAACGTGTTTCTCGTTGGAAAACCAGCCCGTCGAGGAAAAAGAGAACTTGCTCTCTTTTTTCCTCGTCGAGTTCCTCGACAGTTTACTCGATGAAAAGCTTACACACGAACGCTTTCCTCGGCAAAAAAGCTCTCCCACTAAGTCTCTTGATGGATTCTGCCGGTCGTGTGTACGCGGCCTTACATAAGTTATGTTGTTTGTTTCTAAACAAGGTATGGGCTATGGGTACCCCAAAACTGATACAACTCTCCCCCCAAAAAATGTTACATGGATTTTATAGGTACCACAGCAGAGGCACAACAATTTTAAATGACATAATTTGTATTATTATCAACATAGTAAAACATGTTGGGCCAATGGACCTAAAATGCCCCAAAAAGGTAGTGCAACATAATTATACATGTAAATACATTCCGTTCCTAATGGAAAGCCTAATTTTTGTCACAACTATATATATCTTTCACAGTTATCAGCCACACTAGTAACTGCCCAGTGTGGATTGTTTTACAATGTAGTGACAAATGGGATGTCTTTCCACAACATTGACATGTTTCATAGGCAAAGTCTGCTTCTTCAAGATGGAAGGATATTGTATTAGCCAACAGCCACATAATAATGCACAATCCATCAGTCAGTAGTAGTTAACAGCTTAGTAGGTTAGTACAAACCTTAAAGGTAATTATGTTCATGTAAAGTTAAGAGAAGCCAATCCAAAGACCAACCAGTTCCTTAAATAGTATAGAGCACAATGTCTAAAAGGCAGTAGCCTACAGAGATAATACAGAGTGCATATAATGGGGGCATGTCCAGCCTCTGGCACTCGCTGGTTGACTGTGAAGGAATTTTCCTTTTCCCTGTAGGAACACAAGCAACAACAGAACATAAGATATAACTCTTCCTTAAGCTGTAAAAAAAAAAGAAAATAATAACAGGCAAAGTGTAGCACCTGGGATAATTAAGAGTACATGAGCAACTCACATGTGTATGAAAATGACAGGCATATCTATAGTATTGTGGTGGGATGGTAAAGCTTCATGGTCTCCTTAAAGGGTAAGTTCACCTTAAGGGCCAGTTCACACCAGACGCAGTTTCTTACAGTTTTGTGTGCATTTTTTTTGCACTAAAAATGCATCCACAGTGTTTTCCATGTATTCCAATGGCTCTAGTTGGCTCTAGTTCACGCCATGCAGTCAGTTTCCAGTGCAGAAACTGACCAGGAACTGACTGCATGGTGTGAACTAGAGCCAACTAGAGCCATTGGAATAAATGGAAAACACTGTGCATGAATTTTGTGCAGAAAAAAAGCACACGGAACTGCGTCTCGTGTGAACTGGCCCTTACAGAAAAATCTGTAAGGTGAACTTACACAGGTCCCCCTCCTTGCCACCCCACCCCAGAAGTCCGGGCCTTAGAAATCCCCTAAAATGAATGTCCAAACTGTCCCTTGTCAGGAGGGACATTTTGGAGTACTGTAATTGGTCATTGCCATCACATGGGGGCCGTCGACCAATCAGCAGCTGCATAGCCCGTCCTGTGAGCTATGCAGAAGACGTGTGGAAGCAGAGAGGTTTTCTAAGCTCCGGACTCTTGGCGCAGAGATTGCCGCAGTCTAGGTCAGCGGGACGGGGACGGGGGGGGGGGGCAAGAAGTGGCATATGCTTAAGTTCACCTGACAGATTTTTCTGTAAAGGTGAACTTACACTTTAATTCTTCCGATGCAGTACAGTGTCCCTGTACTGTTGGCGGGCCACTGGGGTCATTGAATGTCACAGCTGGATACTGCGTGAAACCAGCATGGAATGCAGGAGGAAGCCAAGCCAGAGGTGATATCAGCATGGAGCCATGAATAGGTGGTAACGCGTTTCAAAGCATCCGCTTCTTTCACAAAGAAGATGTTTGAAAGAGAGTTGGACGCTTTGAAATGTGTTATTGCTTATCCACGGCTTCGTTCATACATCACCTTAGGCTCAGCAGGGCCACAGGGGCACTGTACTGCCCTGGGAGAGTGTGTGAGACCGTGTTGATTTACCATCCTAATGCAAAACTACAGTTATGCCTGCCATTTTCATACACATGTGAGTTGCTTGTGTACTTTTATTAAACCCAGGTGCTC